>BMAW01088844.1:0-106890 GCA_019974015.1 Nephila pilipes | reverse complement strand
GAAAATTGCACGGTTTCTTTTTCATTGTTGTATTAGCAATTTGTATGTGGGCGATATATGCATAGAATATTAACTCTTTTATAACAAAATAGTTATTTTGGTGAATCTATCTGTGAAAAAAAATTGTGTTATTTATTTCCCCGATAGCATTAATAGCTAATTTATATTACATTTTTATAGTTACTTAATCTTTAGCCCATCTTTACTCATTTAATCAGAAAGCGCTTAAGTTGTTGAAAACTATTGAACAGGATGTTTGTATTTAGGAGATATAATTACCAGTATTATATTAATGTGAATTGGATCAATTCGCTGATTAAAATAAAATATTGAACGCTGATTGGATACTTGGGCAATTTTTATTGACTTTTAAAATAGGTTGCCTAACTATTTTAAAAGTTACCAAAAGACTAATATTTACAGAAAAGATAAGTTTCCTGGAATAAAATTGTTATAGAACCAAAAAATTGCCAAAAACTAGTATGCACCCTATACTTTATTTTAACTCAGTTTGCCTATTAAATACAGAATAGAAATACATTGTAAATTCTCGATGTGATCAAACAGTTTTGGAGGTAGTTAAATTTTTTAAAGGAAAATAAATTGTTATCATGTTCAAAAATGCCACACAAATGGAGCCAAAAATTAATTAAATTGTTAAAAGCAGACTTTTCCTCAAAAATTTTCTTATTTTGTCTTTTCGTATCATGAAGAGCCACAGTAGCATAAGTGAAACCACGTACTTGCAATTGGAGAGAGGAGGACATGGATATCAAGATTTCGAAGACCGTCCAACAGACAGACGGCCGACGCATATTAAATATGTGTGGCGCAATGTTGCCTACGCTAGATTTCTCCTTTAATTGATTGAGCCCCAATTTTCAATCATAACTTCATCCCTCTACATACATAATAATAATTTCGAAAAATTCTTCTACCCTGTATAGTAAAAACCCTGTATAGTATTTCTCCAGAATCATGGATACATTTTTAAATTGAAATAATCAAGAGAAGTGCAGCATCAACAAGTGCAAAAACTAACATGTTTCCGAAAATAAAATCAAGAAACTGTTTTCAAAAGCATTTAAATTTTTAGAGTACTAATACTGAAGTAAATGAAAAAGAAAGCATCTGTGTGTCATTTACTAAAAACTTTTAGCAGCTGACAGCATGGGACCTAACAAGCTTCCCGTCATTTGAAAACGCTTTCTGGTGAGTGCGTTAACAAACCCCGAGAATTCTTAGAATTAAAAATTAAAATCATATGGAAAGCAAAGATAATTTTTCTTACAAATCTTTGCCCGTCTATGAAAAAGCTATACTTGCCTCATACAAAGTTTCTTATAAAATAACTAGATGTAAAAAACTTCTCATCATTGGTGAAGAGCTTATTTTGCCAGCTGCAATTGAGAGTGTAGAAACTATGTTTGGAAATAATTTTACCAAACAATTGCAGTCCATACCTCTATCTAATGACACTGTTGCCCGTCAAGTTGATGACATAGTTGAGGATGTACGTTATTTAACTTTTCAGCGAATTACGTAACAAATTGTTTTCAATTCAGCTTGATGAAGCAACAAATAGCACTAAAGAAGTTTATTTCATTGCCTGTGTTCAATTTTGTGATAGCCAACCAGCAGTAAAACTGCTTTTCTGCAAACCAATCGGATACAAAGCATCCGCATGCTTATTATTTGTAATCTAAAACTATTTTATAAACGAGCAAACACACAGAATGGAAAAATTGCGTCGGAATATGCACTGATGACGCTTGTTCAACACCTGGAAGATTTAAAATTATGCAAGCACTTGTGAAACAAACATTTCCACACTTTATCTTGACACATTCAATGATGCACATAGAAGCTCTGGTTTCCAGAAAAATGAATTCCGGTCTGAATGTAGTGCTAACGATGGTTGTAACAGTAGAAAATTATATAAATTTGAGACTTTTAAAATCAAGAATCTTTTCTACACTTTGTAAAGACATAAGTGCAATACATTCAGCTATAACCATTTTATTCCGAAACAAAATAGTTATCATGTGGGAAATTTGTGCAACATGTTTATGAATTATGAGTGAAATTGCCATTTTTCTTGAAGAGAAAATAAAGAGAAGTTTAAAGAAGGTATATTTGTATTAAAATTAAGCTATTTGATAAACATATTCGATAAATTAAGTACCTTGAATCTTCAACTCTAAAGAGCAAATGCATATATGCTGGATACGAGTGATAAAATTAATGTTTTTCTCAGAAAATTAGAATTGGGGTGCAGAAAATAAACAAAAATTGTTGGAAAACGTGGATGAATGTGTTAATACTTACAAGGCTGAAGAGCAACACGAGAAAGTTATTTTTGTAATAATTGAAAATCGTTTACTCGTGCTGGCAAAGAATTTTAAAAAGTATTTTATTGCTGACGATAATTAGGTAGCAAGGTGCGAGTGAATTAGAAATCCATCTCAAAATACTCCCGAAAGTATTTTAAAAAAATTGCTGCTGAAGGAACTTCTTAGATTTCACGGCAAGTGGTGAAATAAAAATAAATAGTAATAAATAACTTTTTGAAATTTGGGCAGGAGAGAACGATGAGTTTTCGGCACTGAAAACAAGAACATTTCATGCATTATTACTGTTTTCATCATCCTACTTTTTTGAAATTAGGTCTTCTGCCGAACATAAGAAATAGATCTCAGCTAATATATAGAAAAATAACTCAGAATTCTAATATTAAACCTTCATTCCAAAAACTTTTCTCTACAAGATAGGCCTAAGAAAGTTACTAATATTTACTAAATATGTTTTTAATTTAGTATTCTTAAGTTAATTATTAAATGCATTGTTCAATACTAATACATTCCTATTTATAAGTGTATGATAACAGTGTAAATGTGTATTTCCTTTTTTATTATGTCTTTTGTTTTATTTGAAGAAATATCATCCGATATTTAAAGTGAAAATTGCTTGATTTATATTTGAAGAAATATCATCCGATATTTAAAATGGAATAGAAGAAATATCATCCGATATTTAAATTGAAAGATTGTGGGATTTACATTTGAAGAACTATCATCCAATATTTAAAGTGAAATAGAAGAAATATCATCCGATATTTAAAGTGGAAGATTGCGTGATTTATATTTGGAAAAAAAAAAAAAAAATATCATCCGATATTTAACGTAAAATAGAAGAAATATCACCCAAGATATTTTAAAATAAGAATTCGAATTCATCGTCTTTTGTGTGAAGTACTCGATTTGTGTGGAAGAAATAACATCCGATATTTCTGTGCGTGAGTGAAAATCCTTGTTTGCAATAATCATACTTTGATTTATATAATGTTTCAAATCTAGTTATTTTACTCTTTCCATACTTGATATATTTATAGTTTTCAGAAAATTCTATTTTTGTGTGATTTTAAAGATCTCGTTCCTTGAGTATATATATTGTTGGTTAATTGATTTTTTCTACACCAGCTTCTTAAAATTTTATTTTTGTGTTTTCACTAAAGTTATTTAAACTATATTGGTCTATCAATTGTAATAAAATTTAAATAAGCATATTTTAAATATTAGAAAGTATTATAGTATAATTTGGTTAGAATGATAAGAATGTCACTGTTTTTTGACACTGTTGCTTATAAATGAATGATTGTTAAGCATTCTGGCAACTGATTATTTATATTCTGATTATATGATGTGTAGAAATTAAGTGTTTTCAGAATATTATATTTCTTTTATCATAACAACTCATAATTTTTTGCATTTAGCTTTGTAAATGTTTTGTATAATAAGCAATTCTATATTCTTAGTATCACATGATATATAATTTCAACTGTTTCAACATGTAACTGTTTTTCATGCTTTATTTTATACTTTATTGTACTCTTGAATTTCATGAAATTTTATTTAGGTTTTCTCAAAATCTATATATGTGGAATAATTTTGTTTATGTGCACTTCCATGTGAAATTTTCTATTAGTTATATTTCTGCTACAAGGAAGGTAGTCGTTTAACGAGTTTTTAATTCTTAATTAGTTAATTGGGAAAACAAACTTAATTTATAACTTTAAGCTTACACAAAAAACAACAACTTGTATTTAGATAATTGTATCAGATAAAATGGCATTTCTCTCGAGAGGCAAGAAGATTGACCTTTACAACTTAGCAATAGAATTAAATGTTTCTGTTACTTCTGATGATAAAATCATCGACTTACATGACAAAATCACTACATGTACATTCTTTATGGATAATGAGCAGTTTGTCAAAGAAATGTTAGATAATATAATTAAAGATAGGAAAGAAAGAGAAATAAAGTTAGAAAGGGAGAGGATTGAAAGAGAAGAAAAGTTCGAAAAGGAATTTGAACGAGAAAAATTAAGATTAGAAAAATTAATAATTGAAAACAATAGAAGAAAACAAAGAAAAATCCAAGAGTACTATGAAAAACGATTTCAGCCTCAGCAGGAAAAGTTTGAATCTGAATTGGAAGAAAGGGACGAGAAGGTTACTGAAATTCAGAAGGAGAATGAAAAATTATCCGAAGCTATAGGATTACAGGATACCAGAATTGAAGAAAAAGCAATGAAAATTGTTGATGAAAGACAACTTCAGTCTCAACAGGAAAAGTTTGATTCTGAACCGAAGAATAAAGAACAGAAATTATCTAGAATCCAGGAACATAATGAAAAGTTACCAGCTATTAGGTTTGCAATGAATACTGCAAAATGTGAGTCCACAGATCATACGGCAGCTTACCTAACCTTCGCCAGAGAATTACGAACTTTGGATCACGTAAGTACTGATCTTCGGTCTATCATCCATAATGATAATTTTGTACCAGAATTCACACCCTATTTAAAGCGTTTTGCAGGATATATGTCACAAATTAAAGAAAATATTGAGAAGAATCAAGATCGTCGAAAAACATTTGCAGACAAATCTCGTAAGCCAAGTCCTGTCTATAAAACTAATGATCTAGTCTGGGTAAAGCTTCACCCACTGAGTAAAGCAAGCCAAGATAGAAGTGCAAAATTGATGCCTAGGAAAGATGGGCCCTACATTGTGCTATCCCAGAGATCTCCTACTACCTTTGTGGTAGCCAGTTGTGACAAACCTGATGAACCTTTAGGTGTTTACCATGCATCGGCTTTAACTCCTTTTTTAAGTAACACTAACACAGAGACCCAATCTCCTGTAGTGCCTCTCAGGAGAAGAGGAAGACCTCGAAAGCAACCATTGCCTCCTCGAGGAACTGCTGGAGAGAATGCCATGCCTGACATTACACCACCTCGCCGAGACGGCTTTCGGAAGTGTAGGGGGAGGATGTA
The DNA here is from genome assembly GCA_019974015.1 of Nephila pilipes. NCBI lineage: Eukaryota > Metazoa > Arthropoda > Arachnida > Araneae > Nephilidae > Nephila > Nephila pilipes. The sequence continues at coordinate 101,555 of BMAW01088844.1, read as the reverse complement.
ACACTGTAATTTACCACTACCTTCCATGTAACTATTAAACGGTAGCCAGGTGGCACCACATGTTCTTTTTGGCGAGCAGGACGACTAGCGAGCGCAAGCGCAATCGAAGGCGAAAGACTTGGTAAGAAGAACGATGTAGTCATGTTCGTGAATCTGTGTTTTATTTATGTATTTGTATCCTGTCCTGTGTTGTGGAACGTATCGAGCATTAAATAATATTTGTTCCTGAAACCATCCTGGCTATTCATTATTTCGTCCTGAAATAATCTCGACATTGGAAGGATTACAAGATTATAATTTGTTTTGAAATTCAGATTGGATTTGGATCAGATTACATTTTATTTCTTTCCCCTAAGGAATACACTGGCCCCTTGCTCACACTTCATTCTTCTAAACCACCCTGTGAAAAATAAGACCATTAATAGATAAGACCATATAGGCGTCTGATGTCTTTCCCTCCTATTGTCTTTTTCATATTCATTTGAAAGCTTTGGACTGAACACACATTCTGCAATCTGAGAAGTACTCTGAAAAAAAAAAAAAAAAAACACAGTAAAAATGATGATTTTCATAAAAAGGAAGGCATTTTCAGTTGAGAACAAAATAAAAATAATCAAACGCATCGCTGATAGAGCCAATCAATCGGCGATATTCAAGAAATTTTCCTTTTTAAACCTACAGTTTCCAACATTTTAAAACATTGCAGAGTGAACATCGCTGCTCAAGGGAAAACTCTGGATGGAGCAAAGAAGCTACGTCGGGCTGATGAAGCGAATGTAGAAGCAACTGTTTAAAAATACTCGCGTAGTACACCACTCAGTGGAATTAAAATCATTCTATTTCAGGAAATCATGCTGTAAAACAAAGCAAATGAGTATGTTGCACATTTTGTGAAGAAAAAGGTTTCATATATTTTCTCGGAAGGCTGTGCAGATTTAAAAAAAAACCGAAATACTATTTCATATACTGAGTTTGTGGTTGATACGTTTAGTGATTCTGCATCAGGTATGGAAAACTAGAAGACTCCCGTGTAGCCCGTTGTTCAGTTATGGAAAGAAAGACATTTTTAACTCTGGTGAGAGTGGATTGTTTTGCAAAATAACTCCTAATCAAACATTAAAATTTAAGAGAAAAATGCACTGGCGGAAAACTACTGAGAACAACTTTTCTTGTGTTGCAAATATGGATTGAAATGAGAAAAGAAAACTAACCATTATATGAACTGTCAAACGCTTATATGTTTTATAAATGTTAAAATGCTACGTGTAAATTAAAAAGCTAATCGGAAAGCTTGGAGGACTATTGATTTGTTTGAAGAAGAGTTTCGTCGATGGCTCAGGGAATTGGTAAAAGCAAAGCTCAAAATTGTGCTGACAGACAAATGCACTGCCGATCCCACTAAAAATTTACGAATTTAATTTTCTTATTCACACACATCTTTCATTTACGGTTTTATGTTTTGTTTTTTGTTTTAATTAATAATAAAAGTTAAGTTGGCATCATATTTTATTAATCTTCTCATGTTCATAATTTTCTTTTGGCTAAGGTAGGAATAACCATTATCTCTTCTGATTGTATGTTGAACCCTAGGAAATGGAAGGGTGATTCTTGATTTAATAACGGGAACTTGTTGAGGGGAGGAGAGGGAGTCGCTATCTTGAGCTAAAATATTGTAGAAATAAAATTCTGAGATACACTAAAATTGTTTAAAATAAAGAAGAGAAAACAGAGGCTGGTGATTTTGGCAAATTTTGGAGCCTTTTAAAATAGATCACCAAACCATGCTAAGGGTTACCAAAATACAATAAATAATATTGTAAAGATTTTTTTTTATTTATCATAAGGATTACAAAAAATAAAAGTTTGCAGGAATAAAATTGTCAGCAAACAAAAAAAAAAAAAAATCACCAAATTTGGCGGGTATTTTATACTTTATTTTAACCTCTAAATTTTCTGATTGTATTATTTTAACGCGAAAAAAAATGGGAATTTGTAGCATACTGGGCGACTGGTAACAGCAAAATCACATAGGTATTCAAAAGGAAAAGTAACGCGCAAATGTGACGCAAAACAAAGATTTTTTTTTTCTCAATATATTTCTCTCATCGTATATTCTGCGTTGAAACTGTTGTGCACTGTACTTATAGTTGTGAATTGTTTCAATTTAAAATTTCTTTTAAATAAATTACTATTGAAGAATTCACAAATTTAAGAAAAAAACGCGTTATAGGAGCCCAGTTATTTTCGTGTCATAATAATACAGCATTAAAACTATAAATACACTGATGTTCAGATTACGCAGAATAAATCTTAAGCTTCAAAACTTTTGTAACTTGGGTTCTTGTACAATATTTTTGATAAAATTTAAGATAATATAATAACTTTATACGTGCTTATTACACTTAATAAAAAAATCCAGAATAGTGTAAATGGCGATAGAAAAATCATATGAATTATTAGATATCACTACAAAATACCATTCCGACTTTCTTTGTTGAGTATAAACAGAACAAAAATGCATATAGAATTCAACAAATTTACTTACAATAGACCATTTACTAAAGCCGACTGTTTCGAGCCCTATACAATATTAGAACACCATTTCCTGTTGCCATGAAGTCTAATAAAACTTATAAAATATAAAAACAGTAGTGAACAATAAAGCAGCACAAGTCTCAAAACGTCTTCCCTAAAAAATTCTATCCTTATTTTTTTTCGCATAGAATTTTTTAAATTAACTGTTAAAATGATCCCGACTCCTTTTTGAGCTTTACTTTTAAACAGAAACTATCAGCAAATAATTTTAATTCTGTTTTTAACAATAATAATTTGATAAAATAAGGCATCCCAGTAATAATTTTAATTGTATTCAGAACCATCAAAATTTACGAAAAACAACTAAAATCTAAGTTACTTCGCCATAAGCATTTTCAACGCTTTCTTGACCGTGAAAAGCAAGAAAAAGCTTAATTTGTAATCAGTTTTCTTTTGTAATCTGAAAAAGAAACACGAATGGGTTATCTAAAAAATATAAAGAACTTCTAGAACACAGTAATCTTTCGACTTCGGAGTGAAACCGAAAGAGAAAAATATCTTCTTATCCATCCATGGGAATTTGCTGGAATAAAAATGATTTTTTACTTTGTTTTATGGTTCATAAACTTTTGTCAAAGGGAAAGAAATAGAAGTAATAATATCTTGTTTCCAAAAAAGAGATAAATTTCAAAAAATAATGAGAATGTGTATTCTTTTTTTTAAGTATATTTTCAGCCCAGAGTATTTATATTCAAAAAAAAAGAATAAAAAAAAATTATTTTTAAAAAAATTGTGAAAAATTTCTATGCAAAGTTTTGTAAAGAACAGATTTAGAAACCAAGGTGCACCTTTTTTTTTTTTAGTGATTATTATCAGATTACTCTATTAAATATAAAAAATAAAGTAAACAATAAAATATCGAGAAATGGACAAAAGTAAATTTTTCCGATATTAAAATTAAAGCAACGATAAATTATTAAATAGAATATATTTAACCAAAATGTTATTAAAATTAAAGGAAGCAATAAATTATTAAATTGAATATTATATCAACTACACGTAATTTAAAATTAAAGCAAACGATGAATTATTAAATTGAATATATTTAAGTTAAGTGTAATTAAATTAAAGCAAAGGATAAAATCTGATCTGGTACGCTAAAAGTGATCCACCTAAATGAATTGCCCCTTGGGTGACTAATAAATAAAAAACATTGATCTAAAATATAGCGGACAAAATTTCCTTACTTTAATTAAATTTAGAAATTGAGCAATTTGTCCCAAGTAAGGTTGAATTGGTAATATATACTGTTCAAAAAATTACTGAAAACAGAGAGCAAATAAGTTAAGAAAACTATACGAGACTGTCATGTTTGTGCATAAAAGGGAGAGTATACGTGAAACCAAACGCAATACAGGAAGAAAAAAAAGGTGTAAAAAATGCAAGGGAAATTCAATTTTTTGAAAGGAAGGAGAAAACATGAAATAATGCTTCAGGGAAAAAATTTGGTTACAAGTAAATGGCAAAAGAAGTATCTTTTGGAAATGATGTAAGATGCTTAATATGGCGTGTGGTCCTCTTGAGCAGCTGAGACTATTGCGCGCATGTTTCGTATGAATGCGATGAGTTTATCGATAAAACTTTGGAGAATACTAATCCATTCCTAAAAATTACTAATATCAAAGCTCAGTTTATTTCTGCCTAATGCAGAAATCCGTTGACTTCAGACAATACGCTTCTTCTGTTTGAACTATGATCATATAATGAGATCGACATTTGCACTAACACCCCTTTCTCCCCATCCACACCATGACGAATTCATGTCCATCAGCACCTCCATGCGACGGGTATATAGTAAAAACATGTTTCGAAAATGCGGCTTGACTAAAACGTCGCCGACCACTAGCTTTATACCCAAATCTCACGGCTGCTGTGACTTCCAGTATACAAGTATAATTTTGTTTGGAAAATATGTTTCAACTCATTTTAGACGATTACAATATTGCTACACATCCACGCTATTCAGCAACTTAAATTTATGTTTAAATTTTGAATTTATGATCCTTTTGCTAAGAATCTGAGTACTTAAAATGTTCTCTCTTTTGCTCTTGATCCATTTTAATGTGACTTTTATGGTTTTACGTTAGACATTTGTAAAAATATTTCCCAGTCTTGAGAAGAATATCTTGCGTTTTGTCAATTTTAAGATATTTATGTTTTGCCGACTGCGTAGACTCATTGCGATTTCAAAAGGTCTGGTTTGTATGATTTTAAAAGAGCTTTTCATCGATAATTAAATCTTTTACTACTTATTTCATTTGCGTACAATTACTTTGCTGTAACAACGTGCGTATTTTGTTTCAAGTAAACGCGTAAATCTCTCAGATACAATTTCTTAAAAGCATGCAATTTAAGAAAATAGGAGAGTGGAATTCGTTGAAATTGTTCGTATTGGACTAAGTTGAAATCTGGATACCTGCAATGCGGGGAAACTTTACTATAAAGGGTTTCAAATGTTCCGATGTACGCTAAGATCGCCAAACTGAGCGAGTAATATTCAAATGTAGGAATGGCCATTAGCGGTCCAAACTTCACATACAGCGACGTAAATGAATCTTTTTTTAGACAATGTTACACGGTGTCTGTTCATGTGCTACATAAATACAAAAGTTAAATTTTTTTAAAACTGCAACACTTTTAGAAGTATATTTTAAGTGCTGTAAAAGAAATAAAAAGGTTGAAAAGATTTTATGCTCAAGTTTGTGAGAATAGTATTCGAGAAAACAGACAGACATTTCTACTAGTGGGATTTTGTTTTTTTTTCTCTTCCTTTTTATTTTATTATTATAATTAAGTAGTAATTACTTAATTTTACGAAATAACAATTTCAGAAATTTAAAAAAAAATATTTTTAATGTATTCCTGTATGCAAATATAACAAACAAATTGAAAAACTTATTTCATTTGAAGAATTGATTTCAACGAAAAATGTATAAACTTCTTCTTATTTATTTTTTAGGTTTTAGGAAGAGATACTTTTAAAGTTAATTTCTTTTATACTTTTTATTCCTACAATTTATTCCCTTGAATAGAAATGTACATGTATTGCAAATTTTTACATATAACTTTTCCATTCTCAACAGCATTTTATATTAACATGGAATAAATATTATTTTTATCACCTACCTATTCTTCGTAAAATGTTTTTTTATATTTAATAGTTGTCACATTTGACAAGGATATGTTTGATTAAGTAATTTGTAATACGTTATTTACTTTTGTCTTAAGTAATTTTATTATACTTTTATGCATATTTCAAATTAACAATATTTCAATTATTGTCATTTGGCTGGGAATGTCATCTGTGCATGATGTTTCTTAAGGAGAGTGTTATCTTAATTGGTATATTACTCTTCTAACTTCCACATTACAACAGGGTCAGAATCGGACAATATTGTTAAAAATCTAAAATGACATTTCTTTGCAACGTTTCTCTTATAAAGGAAAAGAGACATTTGCAGAAATGTACTCAGACAGTCAAGGAAAGCTCAAGAAATAACCCCTTAACCTTGGTGACTAATTTGTCGATCCTTTTGGAGACGTAGCGAGAAACATGGAGACTTTAACAAGATAAAGACGTTTCTAGAAAATGCTGGAATTTAGGCTAAACCTCGACTGGGTGGAAAGTTACGTACTTTTCTTGGAATTTCCCCTGCGACGTCACACTTTACTGAAGTGGCCAAAAGAGTGAGCGAGTGAGAGAAAGATGTGAAGTCAGAAGAACCGATCGGGAAATCTATTTCTAATGGTTGACGTTGGCTGAATGGATTTGCAGATGAAGAGCTGGTAGAGTGGCCTAGGGAATTAGTGAAATGAAGTGTACATGCCTATAACTATTGGAACCTGCATTAGAAGTGAAAAGTATAATTACAAATTATACTTACTAGTTCTAGGACTAGTTATTACTAGTTCGTAATGCGAACTAGTAAGCTGGTGAGCTGAGCGTTATTAAGAATGCTGTATGTGACTGCTATTACAAATGCTGCTTTGAATCTGTTTCACTTAACTGTACAAGTGTCGTGTTTCCTGCTTTCTGCACCAATCTATCCCAGTTTTGATAACTGTGTGTCGTTCTGCAAGGTGATGGCAACTTCTGTTTGGAACGCAAGCAGAATTCTCTGCACTGATTATTTGGAAAAAAGGGAAAACAAGAAATGGAGTGTGCTATGCGTCGTTATTGCACCATTTGAGCGAAGAAAGAAGAAAAAACGTTCTCTTTCGGAGAAGAAATAATCTTCTTCCATCAACCTATGCACGAATGATTATATGTGCAGTGTCGATGGCTAAACTCATGTACATAATCCAACATCCACCATATTTACCGGATTAGGCCCCCAGTGACATTTTTTTTTTTTAATTTTCAAACTTTAAAAAAGAAGGAGGCTTAGCGGACAGTGTTTTACATGGAAAGAAATGCATAGAGCGAAAAGGAGATGATACTGAAAATGTTTCAAAAAAATTTACCTAAAATAACTTTTTTTCTATTTTTTCATAAGGACTTATCCAACGACCCTCGTAAGAATTATTGTTCGAAAATATTTTGCTTAAACAAATTTATATATAATGATGTAATATCTGACATAGTCAGCAATTTTTATAGGATCAAATATAAGAATGATTTTAAAAAAATATTTAATGATAATTTTGGATTCTCATTATGTATTAGAAAAGCGTAATAAAGGTTGAATTTATATTTAAATGTTTAATACAATTCATGCGCACCTTTATTAATTTGTTCCTTTTACAAATACACTGAAAATAATTAAATACGTTTATACGCATGGTATTTAATATTTGTAGAAAATGCAAACTAAAATTAATTTATAATAATACATTACTTTTTGTGTTTTAGGAATATAATACTTGATACATTGCATACTAAATCATTAGAAACGGACTTTTTTAATTAATTTTTTCCTATAAAATATTAAATGCTTTTGATTAAAATTCATTATACACTTTATGATATAAAAACAATTTCAAATTACTTTTTACTAGCATTTACTTCAATATGTTTATTAATATTTTGACTATGTAAATATGTAATAAATACTCATATTGAGAAATTACCAAAGACACTTTATTTTCATTATCTAATGGTAAAATTAGAAATTAATATTATTTAGTGCTAATTTAATACAAATCATGATTTTTTTTCCCTAAAATTCTGTCGATTCAAACGCGCGAGTTGTGAAGTTTTTCACAGTAAATTTTTGTCTTTGAAATTCAATTTCAGATGAAAAGTTTCCAGAATATGCCAATTTTCTTGAATCTTCTTTTTTATTCTTTTTACAAACCGTACAAAAGTCAAACAGAAATTATTTGGGATCCCTGATTTATGATTACGTTTCGTGCTATTTTACAATGATACTGCAATTTACTTTGTGGTATGAGTACAAAAACTAAATGAATGATTTTGCGAAATTTTATAACATACTCGAGAAAACATCTGATTTTGAGATGAAGAAAAAGCAGTTTATAACACTACAGTGTCAAACAAAGCTGAAATGGAATTTTAAAATATTTTTTATCATTTCGTCTGTATAAAAATCAACCAAGTGAATTTTAATAGAACAATTGATATATGAATTTAATATTGTCCAGTATGGTAAGGAAAATGAAAAGACATGTTTGAAATCGTCTTCAAAAATTCAATGACGTTGAAGACTTTTTAATGAACTGCATGATAAGCTCAAACTACATATATTTCTAAAATTTAGTTTCGTTGTTAATGATCTTTTTATTTTTAAAAAAAATAAAATATTCCGCTAGTTAAAAAAAACATGTAATTACGCACTTGGAACATCGCAGAAAAAAAAATCATAGCAAATTTCTTTATGAAATTATGGATCATTCATTGATTGTAATATGAGATACAAATCCATTATTATAATCCAAAATAAATATTTCTAGACTTGAAAGAAAATTTCAAGATTAATTTCTCTTATTTCTGAAATATTAAAAGGAATCTTGATAATTTTCGGTTCAGTTTTGCAAAGCCTCTTTATCGCATGTTTGCTAACGTAATTCTACGTCACATGATCGAGGGCGGTACTTCAGATCGGGGCCGACGAATCGGAGTCTTTCGAAATATTGCGCTTTAATGCGAAGGTCATCTAGGAGGACGACAGATTTTTGAACTCCAATTCTTTAAATATAATATCGGTATGAGTGCAAATGGTCATTCAAATCCTAAGAAACTGAGAACGGACATGCCTTCTAAAGTCACTGTCGTGTTAGGAGCCCAGTGGGGTGATGAAGGAAAAGGCAAAGTTGTTGACATGCTTGCATGTGATATGGATATAGTCTGCAGATGTCAAGTGAGTAAATTTTAAATGTATTTATTCAGTGATAATATGGTTTACTGTCCTTATGTATCTTATATATTAGGCAAATTTTTGGACAAAAAGTTGTTTACAAATGTGTATATATAAATAATTGTCGAAATATGATTTCATAATAAGCACATGATATCCGACCTGTTTTGCCGGCTTTTTCACCAGAAACGCGTGGTATCCCTATCGCACGTCTTGAAAATTTTTAAAATATGTTTGATTTGTATTAAGTGTTTTGGTGCATTTAGCGTAATATAGTGCTCGGTTCTGCAGATCATACTGAAATGAATGTTTTGTAAGTTTTTGATTTCGAAGTTTAATAGTTTTAGGCGGGAATTCGATTATTTTTTTTAATGTTTATATAGTATGTTTGAAATGACCTTTCAGCGAGAATTTTGTGACCATTCTCATTCAAATATAAAATAAAATGGGCTGAAATAACTGAATATCATGAAATATGGTTAAATTTTTTGATCTTGTAACTATATATAATTATTATTTCTCTCTTTGTTATCAACTAACATTTATATTTTGTGAATTAATGAAACTTCTGGTTATTATATTGATGCTATTAGATCTTTGCGTTTAACTTCAGTCTTTTAATTCTTTTTTTGTTAAAAATTGTAGATTAATACTTCAATGAATACATTCATTTACCTTAAATGGATTATTTTAGTAACCTCAATGCAATTTCTTATTCTAATTCACTTTTAAAATTGTAAGCTAATTGGGTTAATTGAATAAAGATCATTTTGTCTTAAATTTATTATATTTTCAATTATTTTTTGTTGGACTGATAAATCGCTTTTCATACTATAAAGAAATAATATGGTTTCTTTTATTATGCGGGAAATGCTGTTGTTTTTTGTGACGTTCCTCTTTCGTATTTTTTCATTACTTTGGGTATTCTTTAGTGAATATATCTCTTTGTTTCAGGGTGGTAACAATGCTGGTCATACTGTTGTTGTTGAAGGCAATGAATATGACCTCCATATTTTACCTAGTGGTGTTGTGCATAACAAATGTACTTCAATCATTGGTGAGTTTTTTTTTCATTATAATAATTTTTATTGGAAAAAAAAAATTAAAAGTATCAAATCATATGATGTAAAACAACTGATATACGTATTATCTGATTATTAAAATTATAATTTGCAATTTTTTGTTAATAAGTAAATTTGAATACTAATTAACTTCATATACATATTTCTAATTACTGATGTATTAAATTTCAAATAAATTATATATTTATTATTAATAAATGATGCTATTTTGTTAGTGGCAACAGTCGAAAATAAATGTAAGCAAGCTGCAGAATTTGATCATTTTTTCTTATTTTGCCATTTGATCTCATTTTATAATATTCTTGGTGATAAATGGTACTGCATTAACAAAATTCTACCAAAAGTGGTACAAAAAAGTGATAAATTGTGTAATTGTCATATATAATAATTAACACAAATTAATTACCTTTGTTGGTTAATGTGAAGTATCGGGTGCCCTTTGGTGACTTTCGAGAAGAAACACTAACTTAGAAGAGAGATCGACAAAGTAGTGATATGCAGTATAATATAATAATGGAATTTTACTATAACTTAAATTGTTATCGCACCCAAAAGTTGCCAATCGTCAAGGGGCTCCCTATACTTCACTTAAACCACATTTTGAATTGTTTTGAAAAATAATATTTTATTTCTTAAATGAAAATGTTTCTTAAAAAAAATTTTAAAATCATTTTGTGCCTAAATTTTTTGTTCTTTTTCCCTTGTTTCATTGAATTGTTGTTCTTAATGTAAAATCTATCTTGGAACCTTAAGAAGTAGAAATACTTTTCATGTTGTGGCTTGTTATCTCTCATACATTTATATTAAAACGAAAATTGAGGGTACTTTTCCATTTCTTCCGAGACAAAAAAGTCGCAAAAAATGATACTACTAACACCAAATGATATATGCATTTTTTTAATGTATATATTGTGTGTTGGCGCCAATGCTTGGTGAGATTTGCGCTGGTGAAATGGAAATGTACCAAATAGACTATTAATAATTTAATCTTTGTAGTATTCTGACTCCTCATGCAATACTTTCATTTGTCTCAGGTAATGGTGTGGTCATCAACATACCTCAATTATTTGAAGAGATAAAAAAGAATGAAGACAAAGGATTGGCTGGCCTAGAAGGAAGACTCTTTATATCAGATAGAGCACATATTGGTGAGATATTTGCTAATTTATCTTGTAGGATTTTTTTAAAAACAATTATCAAGAAAACTATTGTATTTATTAGCTGAGTTATTTTTATTTAAAATAATACATTATAAATATATATTGGAGTTGATAAATATCTATTGATGTTTCCCATTTTTTGTAAAAGCAGGCATATTACACATATTTGTCATGTTTTCATATGTTTTTCTTGTAAAAATGAAAGAAACTTTATTTTAGTAAGTTTTATTTTTAATTTGCTATTTTTATTATTGAAGCTATTAATTATTAAGAAGAATATATGCAATTTCTTAAAAAGTAATTATGGAATAATTCTTTGGTATAAAACTATAGTATATAATTACGTACTTAGTCCAGAATTGTTCTTTTAGCTGTAACACATGAATGAATAAGAGGACTGTTATGAGAGTAAAGATATTCAATTCATATTTAAATAAATACTAATATTTGTTAAATGGTATTAAGACGTTCTTTAAAACATTCGAAAATTTTCTGGACATTATTTTCCTTCTTTGATTTGAAATACTATGAGCTGACATTTCATATATATTGCTTTCAAATTATAAATTGTTAGTTCTTTGTTTTTATTCTATCAAAGAGGATAACATGTAGAGTCTCATAGAAGGAAATAGCTAGTATACTTGACTTGGATAATAATCTTTTTTTGCAGATGCAAATAACATTAATTTTTTCATTGTTGATTGAATAATTGGCAATCAATATCTGTCAGTGGGCCAATATTTAGCATTTCACTAATCCCCAAATATGTGTAATGAGAATGAAAGGGACTAATGCTGCTTTTTGTTAATGCTGATTTAGATAATAATTAAGTAGGATGAAAATCAATTATAAGTGTGAAAAATAGAATTGGTTAAATAACAAATTTTTAAGCCAAGAGAATAATAACATTAGATAATTAGATCTAATAACCTATAATTAAAATACATCAAGGGCAAAATTATGGAAAAGTCATGTAAATTTGAGTTAATTAGGCAAAGAGAACTATTATGATGAAGTAATTAAGTCCAGCAATTTGTATTTTAAGATAAACCAAAAAAATAAAGTAATATTAATATATTTGCTGAAATATATAAATTTTTTCAAAAAGTCTAGAATTTATATTATAAAAGATGATTGCCAGTTCCTGATTAGGCCATAATTTCTACATGCTTTTAAGTAATGATATAAAACATTGGTCATAGTGGCCTTGGGACATCATCCAAAAGATTTTTTTAGATTTCAAAGTTATTGAAATCATAATGTGTGAAATTCCATTTGTTGTGCCCTTATCAAAAAGTTTTCGATCCTTTGTGGAAGATTATCTATAGCTATATGATTGTAATGTTTTAAAGCATTTTGTTTTATCATTAAAATTTTTTTGTCATTTATTAGAAAATTATATGGATAAAATGTATATAGTGTAAAAGAATTCTGATATTTGAACTGTTTTTAATGAAGAAAAAATTGATTTGTTTGCCAAATGTTATGGAATTTTTGAATTCTAAGCTTTCACATTAAAATATAACAGAAATTTTGAAAATGTTTTAATTTTAATAAGTATATTTGAATGTATTTGCAGTGTTTGACTTCCATCAAACTGTCGATGGTCTTCAAGAAATAGAGAAAGGAAGTAAAAGGTTTGATTATTTATTTTTTCTTCCCCCGCCCTTTTTTTTTTGACAATGCTATTACAAGAAATTTTAAACTATTTTTAAACTATTTATTTGAAATCTTTTTTCCCTATTAAAATATTCTACAAACTATTCTTAGTAAAATGTAAGAAGTGTTACATATATCAGTCTTAAATAAATTTAGTATATTGATGTTTTGTTTTTCTTTTGAGGAATTGAAGCTATTTTAAACTCTAAAACTGATTATTTTGAATAACTTTTCTGTGATAAATTGATTTTGAATTTGTTGAAATAAAGTGCATGTTCTTCTGATTGAATATCAAAGCTATGGTTTTTGATAGTTGAAAACTAAATGCATTTTTAGTTGCATTAGTGTAACGTAGAAATAACTATGCATATGATAAAACAATTGCAGTGTAGTACAGCAAATTATGAAAAACAAAAATGCTTGGAAATTATATACTTTTCTGAGTAAATTACTACACTTGTTATAATGAATGTAATTTTTTTTGAAAAATTATATCTAGTTTAAAGAATGGAGATTTTTTTTTTTTTTAAATTGCTGTTTCTAATTTATTAACTTTTTAAGAAGAGTTATCTTTTTTGTGCTTTTTATCTGTACAATTTCTAAGCAGGTAAAAATGACCATCCTCCCATAACATTATTGATTTTGGTTAGACCAATAATATTCTTTCAAAATTAATTCTTGATTGAGAAAAAGAATATAAAAGGTGAAACTTCATTTTAACCATTGTTCTAGGAATGAGTAGTTCCTAGACTATCAAGATTTTCTTTAGAAATGAAACATTTCTGTAACTTTTTCTTGAAGACTATGATTTACATTCTTTTAAAATGAATAATATGTGGAACATTTCTCACTTTTAGACTATCTTTTAATTATTTATATCTTTTTAGTATTGGGACCACTAAAAAAGGAATTGGACCTACTTATTCTTCAAAAGTAAGTCCGATGAATTTGTTTCATAAGTAAAAAAAGAATTTCCCCCCTATTTTTTAGAGGCACTTGAGCCTCTGATGGTGTGAATAACTTTTGAATTGTTTACAGGCCAGTCGTAGCGGCATACGTCTGGCGGACCTCCTCGGTGACTTTGCAGTATTCGAGGAAAAGTAAGTTTTTGAGATTGGAATACTGTTTTTCTTTTGATGCATTTCTTTCCCTGATTGCTGTGTGGAAAATAGTTGAACAGATCTGTCATATTTCATTTATATGAAATTTATAAATATTGTTATTTAAGTATCTACAACTTCAATATGCTGTTTAGATGTTGAAAGTTATACATTAGTGAGTGGGTGGTTTGAATCATATGTATCAGGTATAGCTGTTGGATAATGTGCATTAAATTTATAGTTTGGAAAATAATGTTCTAGCTTTTCTTTTTCCCTTTTGGCCTGCCTATCAAGGCTAAAAACTGACATTTGTGGTGAATAGCACATTGTAAAGTTATAGGTCAATGTTAATACACCAAATCAAATTGAATAAAAATGCTGCTAAAAACCTTCATATGCGTATTTTTCAAAGCTATTAATGATTAGAGAATTATATCTATATGAATAAAAATCTTGGCAATGAAAATAGTCTTAAAATTGTTATGTCAAACTATCGGTGAAAAAAGAAAATCTTTCAAAAATAAAGAATAAATGAACTTGAAATTGCCACACTTTCAAATGCTGAAGTGACCATTCTGCCCCAATTTGTTCAATATCTCATATGCAGACCATTCTTTTATATTGGTATTAATTCAGCAAATCCAACACAGTATATTATGAGCCTTATAACCTTCAAAATTTGTTATTCATCTCATGTTTGAAGTATATTTCCAATTGTCATTAACATATTGAAATTGTGTACTGAAATGTACCACATAGAAAATTTCTTTTTTTCTGCAAATCGGGGTTTCAATAAATATTCCATTCAAATGAAATTTTCTTGCATTAACATTGTGAAAAATGATATTCTTCCTTAAAATTTTTTTGTTAAAATAAATTTCTGTATAAAGAAAGCAAATTAATATTTCCTTTGTTAGAGTGTCATTCTTCCTTTAAATCTCTTTTCATTGATTCCCAAGTATTTTAATAAAAAAGAAAATTATCAAAAATTGTCTGACGTAGCTTAACCAGATTTGGTTCTTGCATCATAAATAAATAGTCACTCACTTCCTTCAATCTTATATTTTTTAGTAAATGTTAGATATTAGGAATTGTTGTATTTTAAAATATTAACAGAATTTTTTTACCTTTAATATAATAGATGTTTGAATTACATTAATATTATTGATTTTTGGATTTTTTTTAGGTATCACACTTGTATATTTTAATTTTGAAACCAAACTTTGAAATAATTTGTAAAGCTGTTAATGTCTATTTAAAAAATTATTCAGAATTTTCTGGTCAATCTCTGAAATCAATAAAAGTTTCGTTTGAATTTTTATTCAGTTTTTTTTACATACTTTTGTCCTAACTTAAACATTTAAGAGAATTTTTAATATACTATCATAAATTTAAAAAATAATGTGTAATTAATAAGATATTTTGTAATTTAATTATGTTATTGCCTAAGCTAATTGATAAATTTTATTAAAAAAGATCGTCCTTTTTATTACAACTTAACAATTTTGTTGGAGCTTACATTTCGCGAAGTAGGATTGATGTATTATCAAGCCTTTTTACTGTCTAGTAACTGTCAAACCACCATATTTTCACATGAAATGCACAGTTTTTGCCATCCATTTCTATTGCTGTGAAGCAAACTCAATTTATATTGAGTAATGCTGTAAGGATATACAAGTGCTTTATATATTTCATGGGAAAATTTAAAATGGTACCCTAGGTTTTTTTGACTATTTTAAACTTCAATCCTCATTATGAATTCCTTTATAAATTGCAATTTAATAAACATTGTAAGGCTTCACTAGAAGTAGATGGCAATTAGTTTTACTGATTCAATTGATTGATTGTTCTGGAGAAGGGTTTCATTAGCACGTAGTTGAGATATGCACCTATCCTTTGGTAACACAATTTAAATGAGATTAAGTGTAGAAATTGCCATTCAATTAAATTTGTGGAAAATAAAATGGTAAAAATAAAATAGCAGTTATATGATATATTCCTTTTTAATCCATGATTTATATGTATTATTAATGGAAATCTCCCAGAATAAAATACTGACAATTCATCATTTCATTTCTGACTATGTATGACAACTAATTTGTGTTGGTGACTTAAATCTCATTAAAATCTTAACAGTTTTGACAGACATACTTAGTTGTAGGAATTGGATCTATTTGGTGAAAGTTTGCATCCTTCCTTAGCAAAATTTTGTGAGGATTTTTTTTTAACTGTGAAGTACCTAACTTAGTTAATCTTTCTCAATGTGATAAAAATGATTTCCATTCCAAGAATGTCAGATTTATAAAATGTAATGTATGCAATCTTTATACTACTTTTTGGTTAATTTTATTCCATAATGAATAAGAATTTATTTTAATGTTATTTGTACTGTGACACCCTTGTTGCAGATAATATATAATTTGATAATATTTTATATTTTGTTTAGCTTCTCTCACTCTTTTCATGATAGTTTCTATAGATATCAGCTTATTATTTTTCTTGTAATTAAACTTTAATATTAATGTTTTAGATTCAGAAATCTCCTGAAAAGTTACATGAATCAACATGCCAGTTTGAATGTGGACATTGAACAAGAAGTTCAGAAGTACAGAGTGAGTTTCTGTTCCTTAATGGATTAATGTTCCTAATGGAGGAGTTTATGTTCTTATGTAGATGTTCTATTTTAGTAAAGTTAATGCATGATGTCAATAGGTTATTTAATTTTAGTAAGAGTTATATTTCAAATTCAAATGTGTTATTGCTTTAGTACTTTTTCATGACAGAAAAATTAAGTTTTCTGATTGAATATAGCTTTGCATTATTGAATATGATAAAATATTGTTTGAGTAAGATTAGTGGGAGCCTAGAAAAATTTCTTATTGTTGGAGCTAATTTTTTACAAAAAATTTATTTTTTAACATTGTACAGACTATAAATGAAGAATAAGAATCATGCAATATTCATAGATGGAACTCATTTCAAGCCTTTTTTTTTTTTTTTTTTCGATATGCATTGTAGACAAAATTGTGGAGAATTAAATTTGATCCTGAACTTATGTCTAATAAATTTTTTTCTCAAAAATTTGAAGAGAATTTTTCTAATTATATAAAAAAAAATAATCTAGGATTATATATAGGAAAAAAAAAAAGGAAAAATCTTGCATTACAAAACCTGTTTATTGGAAGAAAGCAGCAGTTGAACTATTAAGAATTTAAGGCAAGCTGACTAGTTGACTGGAAAAAACTATTAAGATATATCCAGAAATTAATGGTAGGCAAACAAAAGTAAAAACTCAAAGATTACCCCTTATTAAATTTTAATGCTTGCAAAATATTTGCCTTTGCATAATAATATTTTCATATTGAATAAAAAAAAAACTACATCCAGTTATAAGAAATTGTGTAGCACATGTTGAAAATTTGATGACGAATCTTTGCTGTTTAAAAATAATATTGATTCTTAATGTTGAAGTAATCAGAAAATGAAATTGATGATCTGTTTTGGATTAGAATTTGAAATTATGTTTTTTTACGAGTGTATGATGTTCTAGATTTATAAATGAATAAAAATGATGTAGATTTGCTGGCATTGTAAGTTATTAATCAAGTCAATGAAGTTGAAATGAAGATGGTAAAATTAATAAATTTGAAAAAGTTATGAAGTAGCCTCAACTTTAAAAATGTTGAATAATTTTTCCTTGAATATAAACTCATTCACTAAATAAAACTCAAAATCTGATAATGGATTGCAAAATTGTCAAATTTCCAATAAAAAAAATCGGTGATGATTTTATGAGAACTACAAGGGTTGTTCAATAAGTCCTTAGGAATTCCTAGAAATGTTGCTCATCACATCAAGTTTGTTTTTAGTAAGCATCATGATTCACCAGAATGTAGATGAAACTACAATGAAATGATAGCTGATTGGCTGGATCAGTGCTATCAGATGAAGAATGTAAATCAATTCATAGAAAAGCATACAGAGAACTCAAAAATTATATTTTCTGTTACTAAAAATTGTCTTCCATTGATGCAAGAAAAATGTGTAAAACATCTTAATTCATGACTAAATATAGCTGTGCAGTATTAATAGTTAAGATAGCATTTCTGTCACTATTGCTTTGTAAGACCAACTTCATTAGGCAAGTGATCATAGTTGCAAGTTTCATGGGCAGCAGTGCTCAAGTCTAGTTGATTATTCAAGTCCTAATTCCTCTTGAAATTCAATTTGTTTAATAATGGGAATTTCTATGAATAAAATGGAACTCGACCTCTAAATGATCTCCCATGGGTGTAGTGTGGAAGGTAGGTGAGGGAGGTATATATCACCTTAAAGATTTTGTCCTTTTCACATGACCATTATTCAAAATTACTAGGTCTGTTATCAACAGCTTTAATTAATCATGAAATTAAGCGTGTATCTTATATTTCATGCAACTAAAAATAGCTGTTTGAAGAAAAAATTAAATCTTTAAAAATAATGATACCTGTTGCTAAAATTAAAATATTTACTCTTTAAATATAGTTTTAAGTCTAAGTAAGCTGTTTTAAAGTAGATAGTTGAATTAGAAAATTCAATGACCTTCAGAAAAGTAATTCTTAATAGTTTTTCTATGTTCCTTATCTGAAAGAAAAAAAAAAGGAATTTTGATAGTGGGAAAAATCTTATTTTCAAATATACTCTGATAAACCAATTTTTAAAAAGATGAAGACTATTCTGAACTTATACTTGGAAAAGATATTTTATTGCATTCATAAGTAACTTAAAATAAGTGCCCATGAAATATTTTATCATTTATAGCATTTAAGTTCTTAGTTTCAATATACCAGACTTGATGGTACATTGTAACAATGTACTATGCAGCAATGTGGCACACATGTGCTCGTTTTACTGTAGTTCAAAGTTGTTTTGTTCGTTACTTCTAGACCACATTACTTTAAAGCAGGGGTATCACCTTTTGCTAAGAATGTCAAATAAAATAAATAATTTGAATTAAATATAAGAATTGTTTATTTCTGGAAACAACCATTCTATAGATTTTGAAATTTTGATCGAAAATGCAAAATATCACCCCTGAAGTTTTATATAAATGTTGTTTCAAAATTTAAACTAATCATAGGTATCAGTTGTTAAGCTTTCATTATTTAGAATAACATTTACAATTCTAAAGAATCTTTTATTTTAAAAATATTTTACATTATTAGTCTTAATTATATCTTATGATCTAATAAGATTTTTTTTTATCTCTTTTACTGCATAAAATTTGCAATTTTAAAAGTTTGATGCCAGGGGCCTTATCCAAGAACAGTACAATTTATATTTGTTGCTTTTCATATATTCTCTTAGAAAATTTTATTTTACCCCCCCTTCCTTCATATAAGAGATAATTTTTGATGTCTTGAGGGTGCTACTTGTTTCAAAATTTGAATGTTTGAATCGGTTTTCAAATAATAATAATTGTTGTGCAACTAGAATAAAGAATCCTTGGATAAATCATAAATAGTATTGTATTTTTTTAAAAATAAATGTGATATACACTTCAATCTCCATAGAATATATGTATTTTGATTTGAAGGGAAATAAATTTAAATTAGGTTAATTTATAAATTGAATGTCGTGTTTGAGTTATAAAATGTTAACATATAAAACTGTTAAAGTTTGCATTAATATAGTTTAATTTATCTTCCTAAAATTTCATGCTGGTTGTAAAATATTGCTTGTGGAATTAACTGGTAGTATTCTTATATTTTCAGACTTTTTTATGTGGAATTGGGAAAAATATAATTTAGGTATTTTGCTGTGAATATATTCATTTAAAATGTATCTGTTGGCATGTAGGATTGTAATACTTTAGTTTCTCAAGTTCAAATTTCATGATTTATGACCCTCAAGAGTAGTCCTGGGCCCATGTCCTGATATCATCAAATATCTTTCAAAATAAATGAGGATTGATGTTTAATAAAATGAACTGGATCTCAGGAGAACGTGTTGCTGTTGCACTTATAATTTTACTATGGTTCAAAGTTACTGTGTACATTGCTGCTTGACATCATAGCTCTAGAACATGGGTTACATTAATTTCCAGCTATGTGAGCCAGTTTCTTACTAATGAAAGTTGATAGGAGAAAAATACTTGTAGTTACAATGGTATATTTTATTATCTTAGTTCCCTTTCATAGTAGAAGTACCATTCATTATTTGATTTTTACCATGGTGTTAAAATTGTTCATAGTGACATATATTTCTTGATATATAACTTTGGTACAAAGCATTGTTGCATATGGAGCAGGTTATGTTTTTACATCGGAACAAAATGCTCCCTTTCTTATTTTTCTTGAAAATACTGATATTTGCCTGTAATTTTTTTATTTGGTTTCAATAACACATACTCAATGCAAGAGTCTGAAATGTGCAAGTAATTGTTAAAATAAAATGATTCTTTTTAATAAAAATCTTTTCTTTTTTCTTAAAATATTACTTCTCAGACAGAGAATAATTGCACAAATCAATAATTGATTTGATTTGTGGGATATAGAGCAACAAAGGCTATAGCATATAACAAATCAATAAGCATTAGATAAACTTATTTTTGTTGTTCTCTGAAAGTGATATATTACATAGTAAGCACATGAAGCAAACCGTTAAAAACTAATGGCATGGAAAGTATTATTTTATTATTGGCTGTTAAAATTTTTGCTTTTATGAGTGAGAGAAGGATGCATTACTTTGCTGTGACTAGTATTGGTTCATAGGTGAATGTTGTGTTGCTTATCAGTATTGTACATAATTAGTAATTTAGCTACAATATTTTTTAGTAAACTTTTTGTTGCATTGGCTGATCTGCAAGTTTGATATATTCTGGCACAATTTTAATTCAAACCACTTAATTTGTTGGAACATATTGTTATTGAATATAATTGTATATGTAATTGATGCTTTTCTTCTCATGTCGTTTTTTTTAAAAAACTCTTATAGGAGTATGCAACTGCCATGACCCCCTTTGTCACAGATACTGTCACTTACCTTCATCAAGCAGTTGCCAGTGGAAAAAGAATCCTAGTAGAAGGTGCTAATGCAGCTCTCTTGGACATTGATTTTGGTAAGAATCTATCTACATATTTTCATTAATTACATCAATTAAGATTGCTTAAAGTCGATAAATGCTCTTGCGTTCAATAATCTATGATAGATCAGAAATAATTTTAATATTAAAATCGAATGTGTGAAGAAATAAGAAATAGTGACAAATAAATCGCTTTTATGTAAACTATATTTGTAAATCATTGGTCTGTAATCAAGCACTTGTACAAAATTCAAATAGAAAATTTCGAAATTTCCGAGATTATTTCAATTAAATGTTTTCATACAGATTTTATTATTAGTCTAATATTTTTGCCAAGGAAGTAAAATAGTAAAAAAAATTTAAAATTTGGCTGTTTTTTGATAATATTTTATGTTTTAAATTATTAATGCTTTTAAAGTTCTGTTTTGAATACGCGGGATAATTTTTATGAATGTATTGTTAATCGAATTTTTTTTTTTTGAAAATTACTATTCTGCTATATATTCAATTAATTTTAACTAAAAAAGGCTGATAAAAATTCTTTGCATTGCTTTTTAGGTACTTACCCATATGTTACGTCTTCCAACTGTACTGTTGGAGGAGCTTGTACTGGTTTGGGAATTCCGCCCAAGAATATTGGAGAAATTTATGGTGTTGTAAAAGCGTATTCCACACGAGTTGGGGATGGCCCTTTCCCCACAGAATTATCTGATGTAAGGTGATATCTTTTAAAATTAATGAAGGATTTGTAAAAAATTAATCTGTATTTCTTTAAATTGGAGTTTTTAAAAGTTATTGTTGTAATTAAAAGAGTTAAATTTTTTATTCTCTGTTTTTATGAAAATTGATCTTCTTCCAATGGCTTTAAATAATTATTTGTAGTCCAAAGTGAAATGGAGATGATGATTATAAAGACTTATGATCCCTGTAGTATATGACTGATTTAATTAATAAATTATTTTTAATTAAAATGGCTAATATTTAATTTATGAAATTAAATAAAATCGTTAAAAAGGAATTTTTTGTTTTTTTCTGCATATTTCAACTCTTAATTTGCATAGACAAAACTTTTCAGAATCTTGGAAAAATTCATGTATTCTGTAATGTTTCATGTGTAGGTTTTTTAACGTTGCAACATTTTTTTATAGTCAAAGCTAATTCAATTGCCTTTCTTATTTTTTCTATCATATATAAGGGCAGATTAAATAGAAATGGAACAGTGATTATAAGGTGATTAATTTTGCGATAAGAAGTTGAGGTGAAGTAAAAAAGAAAATCCCCCTAAAGCAGAATAGACTTGTTGTGGGTAGGTATGCAGAAGTGCGTGATATACATTGATGCTCTGTCAATAGTATCATGTAGCAAGCAATCAATGGGTCACCTTCATCTACCAAATTTTTTTGAGTGAAAAATGGAAATAAAGTGTCATTTTTTTTTCCTGTGGCAGAATCTCCATTACAAGAAAGTAAATGCACAGTTTGATGCCACACAGTCTTTCAGACAATTGGATATAGCTCTGCATAGAGTTGTCTTTGCAGCATTTTCTTGCATATTGTGCTGGTGACAATTTTCAAGAAAGGGAGTGCTTTGATGTCAAAGCATCTCAGGGGCTTGCAATCATGTGAGTACATGCATCATGTCCTTGAGATATCTTGGTGATTTCATGGAGTTTTCTGTCTTTGGTAAATACAAATGAATCTCCTCCCTCAGGTTACCCTAGTGGTTTCTCCCCCCAAGTTTTGACCCTTCTAGTCAACCAATTTTTTAACATCTAGATATCATATACACATTGTTTGTCACTGCATAGTTTGATCCGGCTCTTGCGCTATATAAATTTTCCAATTTCATTCACATGCACACCTTGCAGCCATAGATGGGCAAAGTAATGCTGATGCATTTTTTCAATCAGGAAGGACTACTCCTTGTGTCTCTTGACCATAATCAAACAACAATGGTGCTCACTATTACAATATCCTATGATGTATGCATGCCGTAATAGAGACAAAACATCCCAGCCTTATTGTCCTTGAGGGTTTGCTATATGATAATACATAACCAAATATGGCTGCACAGAACATGTTGACCAGCAGCTCTTACTCAGACATGTTTTAGGAGTAAAAGTGGAATATTCTACATATATCTTGGATCTGTTGCCATGTGACTTTCACATTTTTGGTTCATTTTAAAAGGCATTGAAAGATCATCTTTTTTACTTGGACAGTGAAGTATTGAACAATGTTTGAATCTGGTACTGATCTTGGTCAAAGGACTTCTATGAACATAGTATTTACTGTTTATTGAAACAATAGGACAACTACTTTTGTAGGTTTGGCGATTACAAGTGAAATAAAGTAAATAATTTTATTCTGTGTCTCCTATTCTTTTTTCATTTGATCCATCTTTTTATATGTGTAATTATCATGAAATATGACATCAGCATCTTTATTTTGATTATATTGAACTGTGCATAGTTTTTTTTAAACTTCTGACATCTAACTTATGTCACAAATGTAAAATTATTATAATAATGTTAGTTAATATTACTGAAGTGATAAGCCTATAGTATTTCATATTTCTGAGATACAAAATTATTTTTAAATGTAAGTAATTTCTAAATTTTAGTTAACATTTAAAAAATGATTGAAAGGATTTATTATTAATAGTTAGTCCATTTTACGTACTTTGATTTTCTGATTTTTTCCCTCTCTATTCCAGGGCTTGGGAGAAATTTTGCAAACGAGGGGAAATGAAATTGGAGTTACAACAAAGCGAAAACGACGGTGTGGATGGCTGGATGCTGTTCTTCTTCGCTACTCAAACATGATCAATGGTTACACTGCGTAAGATGACTTTGACATGTTATAAATGTTACTTAAAATTTTGTGATTATTTAATTCTAGTATAAATTTTCTTTAATTCTTTTGTTAAAAGTTAATGTATTTTTCTAATGTATGTGTTATTGAAACTTAAGTACTTGTTTTAATTCATACTTGTTAAAATCTGAAATTTAGGTAGTAGTATCTCAAAATTATTAAATATCTTAAGAACTATAAGTTATTTGTATTTATCATGAATTGTCCAAAATTTCAAGATGTTATTAAATTTTTACTCCCAATAAATTTTTTAGCATTTAGAGACTGGCCATAAACAATTTAATTGGAAAGAATTTAATAGTTGATAAAAGTAGATGTCTATGCTTAGTATTTTAATTGCTGCTTTTATTTTGTACTTTTGTTTTGTCATGTCAATAAAGTGTTTATAGTTTATTTTATTGTTTTTTTTTTATTAAATTGTATAATCATAAGTGTAAATTCTGTTGTACAAGAAATTAGAAAAGAAATCTAAATCTATTTCTGTGACTTACTCATGTGTGCTTATTGTTTTGAAAGAAATATTTATATTTAGTGAACATTTTTTCTTTAATTTAAGGATCAGTTGTATTTTATTTAAAACTGGCTTTCTGTTTTATTTTTTTAGCCTTTTTTGTTATACAAATATTCAGCTAGTTAACTTAATATATAACTGATTCTGTGAGTAACTGTGTCAGGATTCTTTATTTTATATCATGTCAAGTAAAGATGCATATTGATTAAATCTTAATTATTGATTTAATTTTAAATTGAATGTATGTGGAAAGTTACAAGTTTTCTAATATGTATTTTTATTTATATGTTTACTGAATCATTTTGTAATTTTTTTCAAATTATTTTTCATATATTTTTATCTTTATTCTAGTGTTGCAGTTACAAAACTGGATATTTTGGATACTTTTGGTGAATTAAAAATATGTGTGGCATACCGTCTAAACAACAAGAGGCTACTGACACCTCCTGGTGAGTATTTTTGTCACTTTTTTTCCTTAAAACAGAATTCTTGCTCTTCTTGTATGCAATGCAAGGCCGTATTATTTTTACGACTGAAGTTTTGGTTATTATTTTATTGTATATTCTTTTGTGTTCTTCAATTATTAACTCCTTAAGGTCACCTGAAAGACCTGTAAAAGGACTGATGCAACAGATCTCTAAACAACAATGAGTAATTTTTTAAGCCATAAAAATAAAATGTATATTAAATTGACTATATTGTTTTTTGTAATAATATTCTACTGTGTTTTCAAAGATTCAGATCTTGATTTAGAGAACTGCTTTGTTTCATAATAAATACATTTTTTTATACACCTGCACACTACATTTTTTAAATCCATCCAGGATTTATATTGTTTTGCAATGTACATGCAATTTTTTTATTAGGTTATTGCAAATGAAATGACCATTGTGCAATCCCATCTTTTATTTGGCAGCAGCTAACCACAAGCGAATTGGAAAGGTCAAGTTATAGCTGATGTATCTGTTTATACTAGACCAAATATGATAAAATAAGCCACTACTTAAAGCAGAGTAAAACAAACACCTATCTCTAAAATTAATTTTTGTTAGTATATAAATTACCTAATCATTAATCTCTTAATTGATTACTGGTTTATTAACAAATAGGTACTGAGAGCAATCAATGCTATACCTATTTTAAAAACATCTTACGTGGACAATCCTGTTAGTTACAACAACTTACTAGCAACTAACAAGTAAAGGGAACCATGATGATACTTTTACAATCCGCATCTCATATACATAAAAAATTAATCATTCAATCCAGTCAAAATGATAGTTAAAAGTAGATTCCAATAATGAAAACAACAAGTATGATGTAACAGAAAGCATGTTGAATGTAAATCTTTGATGCCTCATTGCCAAATGTGCTAGTTGACATACTGTTGATTATTGAGCAAAAGATAATAATTTAGAATAATTTTTACTCAACTTGCAATATAATAACATTAATAGCACTTGTAGATGATGCAACCAGAAACAAAGTTGCATACAATGGGTATAAAACATAGTCTCCATTATAAGCAAATGAATCATTGCAAGAAGGCAAATAAGGTTGCTTTACTTGTATGAGTTCTCCAATTTTGGACCCAGCTTGTCAACCAAATTTTGTCTTTTTTTCAATTCTTTTTTTTTGCACGTCTGGATCACAATTACATCTTGTTTGGGGCAGCTTAGCCACATTTTGCTCTTTTGCCAATAATCTTCACTTTCACTCATTCACTTTTTTGTATGTATTCAAGTTGGGCTGTAAATGCTGTTGCAAACATTAACCAAGAATTTGGTGCAAGAACAATGAACTAGAGAGCCATTTATTGTGTGTGTTGTCAGAATTGTGAGGCTCAAAAATGAGCCCAGAGTTCATTGACCCAAAAGTGACCAAATTAGCATCCTTAAATTAAGCAGATTATCATCAAACTGTGCGTGAGATGGGGCCCACAAACTTTGTGCCTATTGTTCAACTATTTCCCTCCACCTGGTGATCCTCAGCAAGTTATGGAATCTTAATAAATGGGGATTTCATTCACTTACTGATGTAAACAAAACATAGCTTTTGAAGGTCTGATTTGCTTAATTATGCTTCTGTCTAGGAGCTAGGTTTTCCCTTCAAATTGGAACAGTGGATGAAAGATGTATCCTATGCGATCACTGGACATGTTCCTCTCCATGGTTAGGAGTGCTCATTACCCCTAGCAGGGCCCCGAAACCTCCATTGCTTAGAAAGGTGTTCACTGTCTGGCAGTCTGCTACTGGCATTATTCTTTACTTCTTTCTGTCACATGTTCATATGATTATTTCTGTTTGATGTTGTGCAGACATGAGCATCATACATAAAAAATTGTGTCAACAGCTAACCTGCATTGGTCAGGAAACTGGGGATTCTTTTGCTTCAAGATAACTCAGTCTCATGTTTTGGTTACAACCAAGCAGCAAATTCATGAATATCCTCACCCTGTGTAACTACCTGATGTAACCCTAATTACCATTTCTTTTCGCATTTGATTCATTTGTCCTTAAAATGCTTTGGCAATGAACCATTACTCATTTAGGGGGCAAGGACTTCATTACTTCCAGAGAATCAGCTTTCTATGAATAATGGCATAATGGTGCTGACTACACATTTACAACATTGTTTCAATGTCACTGGTGTTTATTTTGAAGTATCGCCGGTTATTCTGGCCATTTAATTTACAATAGCCTAATATTTGATTATTTAATTTGATCAAGAATATTATAATAATTTTTGCAAGCTGTTTTAAATGAGTTGAGGGTTGATGAGTTTTAACATCCCTTAAGTTGCAAAACAAAACTATTTTATTTGAAATACAATTGGGTATTTGTATTTTATAAGAATAGTCGAATAAGAACTATAGCATATACTTTATTTTAAATTTCTTTCATCAATGTTAATGTTTTAGTTGAATTGTAAACTTGAATAAAAAAGTTCAAGATTGTGAAGAAATTCCTGTTATCTAAGATGAAAATAGAATAATTTTTTAAATAAATTTTTAACATTATTCTTTACTTCATTATAAACTTGATTTACCAATGATTGCTCCTTAAAATGCTAATAATTGATATAATACATTTTAAAGAAATAACTGGTTAAATATTTTAAACCAATTATAAAATCTTGGTATTATTTCATATACAAAAATTATCTCAGATTATTTTACTTTTTTTGTATTCAGAAATACTGTATTCCTGAAAAAAAAAGGCAAATTAAAGGTGTATTATTATTAGTATAATGCTTATACTAAATAACTTTTTTCAGCTTGTGCATCTGAGCTACAAAAGGTGGAAGTTGAATATGTTACTCTACCTGGTTGGAATAGTTGCACAGAAAAAGTGAGGAATTTTGCAGATCTTCCTACTAATGCAAAGAAGTACATTACAACATTGGAAGAACTGGCTGGTGTCAAAGGTAATTAAATTTTTGAAATATGGAATATATATTTTCTTCTAATTTCTTTTCATTATTATGCTAGTATTTAAAAACATACACTGCTAATGTTTACTTAATGAATGGTTTTTAAAAGATAGCAATCATTTAATTGTAATGATTATGTGCCGACCCAATAATCACTGTTTTCATGAAAATTTTTGAAAATTTCTTTATTACTTTTTATTGAAGTCCACATATTTACAATTTCAAAAATGGTTTGCTTTTGTTTCTAGGGTAGCTAGAAACAAAATTATAACCCAAATTTTAAACTGGATGCTCAATTTAAAGCCACTGGAAGTGGAATTTTTCAAGACTGAAACTAAGCCATAGAAATGTAAACAATACATTTAAACAGCTGTTTCTACATTTTTATTCAATGTGAATGTACAATGTACTTTTTAAATATAGAATTTAGTTTTATTTATTATAGTTGTAGGTATATCTGGCAACTATTTCTTCTTTTTATTTTGATTCATAGATTTGCATTTTCTGAAAAACTGCAATTTTAATTTTTTTTCTTATTATGTAAAATCTCATTTCTTAAAAAGTGTTACATATATTCAAATGAAATTATATTTCAATGTTCTGTACACCTCTAGGTATGCTGTGAACCCAAACATAGCTTTTAAATATGTAACTATTTATTTTGGAGCTATTTTTTATTTAAAACATGATTTTTTTTTTTTATAAAATCACGATGTGTTTATAAATTTTGGTATAACTCTGTAAATTTAAGAGAACTGCATTTTTCTGCTTCACAACACAGAAATACAGATGGAGGACAAAATAATACGAACACCTGTGAAATAATGGGAAAATATTTATTAATGGGGGTTGGACCACCCTTTGACTGAAGTACAGATTTAATGTGACATTGGATAAATGCATAAAGATCATGGACAATATTTAAAGGAATATTAAGCCAATCCTCCTGAAGAATGGTCTCTTAATTCCTGAAGGCTGGATGGAAGTAGAAATCGGGTACAAAGTTTGGACTCCAAATATTCCCATAAATGTTCAATAATATTCAAGTCCGGAGACGGAGGGGGCCAGGCAAGATATTCAACTTCATCGTCATGCTCTTCGAACCATGCTTGAACACACCTAACAGTGTGGATAGGGGCATTGTCATCTTGAAAAAGTGATCATTCTTCAGGGAATATAGTCTGGACAAAAGGATGGACATGATCCCCTAGAATGCTTAAATAGTGATTGGATTTGATTCTCCTATGCAGAATAACAAGTGGTCCAAGACCTCTCCAAGATATTGCACCCCATACCATAATGGAGCCCTCCCCCACGCTTCACAGTCAGCAAGAGGCATTCAGGATTCAGCGTTCTCGAGACATAAATGCATCCGGTCGTCTGAAATAGGGTGAATGACTATTCATTTGACCATATTACCTGTTGCCAATGCTGTGGGGACCAACCTTTGTGATCTCTGCATCATTGGCGTCGCTTGACAACATTACTTGCTGTTGCCAAGGGTTTACAAAATGCCACTCTGTCATAAATGTTCGCAGCATGAAGTTCCCCTTTTGACACTTTTTGTTAAAAAGGGTCCTGGAGATGACTGTTCATTTCGAATGTTATCTCGGATAATTATTGCTTGTGCTTTCGGGCTACTATGCCCTTCAAGACCCGTCTATCCCTATCAGCAAGCTTTGACTTTCGGACATTGTTGTGCATTGAAAACGTCATCGTACCCTCTTTCGTGTATGCAGACATAACGCCTGATAACGTACTCCTTGCAAACCCCCAAAAAGTTTGCTGCTTCCATGACTGATGCTCCACTTAAACGCGCTTCAACAATCGTTCCTTTTTGGAACTCTGAAAGATCTGATATTTCAACTTATCACAGACAGTTCGATGGATGCATGCTACACAGGTGACTGCTGTTGAGAGACTGATACCTTCCTTTTCATGCTCACTAGGTGGCAGACTTCTATTGCAGGTGGTGCAGCTGTACTACAGGTGTGAAATACATCATACCTTTTCACAGGTGTTTGTATTATTTTGTCTCCCATTTGTATATTAAATATATTGTTGAAACAAAAAGTAAAATTTATTAATTAGAATTTGTTATATGAATTTTATCATAAATGTCAATTTTTGCTAAATTTTAACCACTTGTGGCCAAAATTTGAAAAGTAAGAAAAAAATTCATGAAAATGACTTTTGAATTTATCATTTTATAGACCATTGTAACTAAAAATGTAAGTGTTTCAAAATTTTTTTTATTTAAAAAAGTTCTTCGTAAGTTGGCACATACCTTAATAATTAAAATTTGAAGGGGGGAGGACAGGTTTAGAATTTTAGCATCAAAGATATTGATTTTGTTCCATATCTAGTGCATATTGTGCTGATTTATAATTCTGATTAAGATTAGGTATATTTAAGAGCAAAGAAATTGCATTTAAGTAAAAATGTTTTTTTCTGATACTGTATTTCATTGATATAGAATGTGTATTATTAATATAAAAATATTTTTCTAACCAATCTTTTATTTAACCGGTATCTTTAAAGACTAATAGTTTTTAATTCTAATTTATCTTGTATTATATTCTACTCCCCTGGAGCTTGGCTTCTTTAGGTAAGGAAGGGAATTGTGACTCTGAAGAACTCCAGTGATATTTTCTTTCCCATTAGTCTCTCTTTGGTAAACATGGGTGACATTCCCCTGGGATACCTTAGTGATCCTTCTCTATTTTCAACTCTTCTTCTTAAACATTTTAAACTTTCCTTTCATTTTTTTCTAATCACACTAATTGATTTCTTTTTGATCACTTAGATGCACATTGTATGATGTAATTTGGCTCTTTTGTTTAAACCTCTACTTCCACTTACTCACTGTATTACATGCTAAATGACTTGCTTAAAGTTAAAAAAAAATTAAAGTGAATCATAGCCCATATCATGTCTTAAATACAAATTTTGTGTTATGTTCATGATTTGCATTACGAGTTTTCTGCTAAAATTAACAATTTTATAACTGAATATTCTTAATTTTGGTAACAAGATGAAAATATTTGGATCCAGTTGCTGTTTTAGTCTCTAAATATAACTAAAAATATATTATAAATATAATTTATCAAGCATTTGATGGGGGGACATATAAATAAAATAAATCAAACTCAGATGAATTGTATTTAGAAGAAATTAAATGAAAGATGCTCCTATGAAATTCTCTCCCATTTTTTAAATACAGTAATTGGAAAAACATATTAAATTATTTAAAAGAATTTAGTTTTCTTATTTTTTCTCATTACTTATTCCTTTCTTTTTCATATATTCTCAATGAATTTTATATGGTGATAGTAAAATAATGAAAAATCTTAAAATTTTGATGTATATCAAGTTTTCAGATGTAAAAATTCCATAATTGTACTGTAAAGGAAAGGTTACCTATGAACTTTTTTTTTCTTTTCTTACAGTGAAATGGATTGGAGTGGGAAAAGACAGATCATCTATGATAGAAGTATTTTGAGATTAGTTGATTCGTAATTCAAATTTGATGAAACTGGAATTCCAAGTCTTGCGACAGTTGGAAATTAAGTGTTCCATCTAGTGGTGACGTTTGCAAAATACCCATGTTTGTTATTGTTTTGTTTTGAGATTATATGCTACAAGAACAATGGATTATTAAAGAAATGGGCAATTGAAATAATTTATGAAAACGGAAGTATTGCTAGTATAATCAAAAAATTTCCCGTTTTGTTTTGAAAATGTGTTAGATCTGTGTTTATGTTTTTTCGATATTCTGTGTCAATATTGTTTAGTAAAACATGTTGCGATAATTTTATTTATTATTAATATGCTGGTTGATTTACATATACAGTGGCTCTTGTAATGTGTTAATTTTAGATAGAGTAGCAGGACAAAATTGTAATCTGTGCCATAAAAAGTTGTATAATGCTTTAGATTCAGATTTATTGTGGTGCTTTATGTCACACACACACAGAGCTGTTCTCATGTGTTTTGAATGAAAAAATATTGAAAACTGCTATTCTATAGTTATTAATATTTAATTTATATTTGTGTTTAACAGTAATATATATTAGTCAAAAACAATGCCGTAAAATGCTCATTTATTTTGTAATCATTTGCACTTTTTTGAATTTTAGTGTATTGTAAGATCTATTTGCTGGTTTAAAAATTTATCTTATAATGTATTGTTAATATATATAATAGGGGATATTTTTGATGATACAGTATTTGTTCAGTAGTATTACTTATCACAGAAGGAAATAATCTTTTAAGTATTTGAGCATATTATTTTTAAAATAGTTATTAATCTTGAGCGTAAACTGTAGTGGAGGTGATATTAAACAGGAATACATTTTATTCATTGTAGCTGATTGAAGATTAAAAATACATATTTGAAAATATTCAAGAATTTGATTTGAATTTAAGTGAATGTGAAGTTCTGAATATATTTATGGTGTCCATCAAAAGTTTTTTAAGTAATATTTTATTTGTCCTTTAGTCATTGATGCTCATTCAAAATTTGTATTTACTAATAACATTTATTAATAAGCTTCCTATTTGGCAGTGACAGTTTTATAAACAATTTATTTTATGTCCACTTATGTAATATCTTGTGTGTTTCAAAGTAGTTACATAAGTGGACCCTAGCTTATTTTAATCATTTATTTATCCTGCAAAATAATGGATTGATTTTATCTCAGAACTCGATAATATATGTAAACTGTATTAAGCTGAAAATCGTACAAGCGATGTACATATGCATTATCATCTAATTCATGTATCTTACATGTTTTCAAATTGCAGCACATATTATTTATATGCATTCAACTTTAATAAAATATCTGAAGGAAATTAAAAAAAATTAATGGCAAATGTAAAATTTTAAGAACAATTTCTTATTTTTGACCGACAGAATTATTATTAAGTGATTGCTCATTTGAATTGAAAGGTATGATTTTTTTTTTGTACTCAAATGTAATGTAAGTAAATGTAAATTAATTTAATTTTAAATTTTATTTGTCCATCTGTCAAGTTTAAAAGACCCGTCCAGCAACTGTGCTTCCCAATGCATACTATGGAATTCTATTATCTGCTTCACAGTGGAGCTTTATTGATCTTCATAATGAAGAAATGCAAAAATTTCAGTCTCACTTTGCATGACACATTCGAAGAGGTTACCTAATTGTAAGAAATTTCAAAAGTAACGCAGCAATTTTTAAATCCTTCAATTTATCAAATCTTGTGTCCATAACTAGCATTTTAACAACTACAGAATTAATATCCTGTCAATTAATGATTTGATTTGACATATGGATTCCAAATTACATAGAATGTTTATGTAATAGGTTTTCTTTCTTGAAATAAATTTCGTAGTCTACGCTATTTCATGTAGTAAACTAACTTTTCCAATCCCTGTTGTGAAGACTCTCTCTGATTGCTTTTATGAGATTCTTGCTAAGCTTTCCTTTTATTCAGGGTTGAGAAAATTTAAATATTGCACAATCCTGAGTTTATGGGCTGTAAGGGAGATTTGTCTATTGGTTGCCTAACCAATTTCTCCCCAAGACTTCGATAGACCATCTCCTCTCCTTTTTTTCCTTTTCTTTTCTCAAACTGTCTGATGAATTTATTTTGAGAAAAATATTCTTAGTTGGTTTTATTCATTGAGACAGCTAATTTTAAGTTATCTTTATGAATCACTTCTGTGGAATGAATTTACAAATTTGTAAGATGTAACTTTATACAAGTCATGGCAAATGATTCAATAAGTTTTCAAAAAGAGTTAAGATTTCAAAATATTCCTTTGTGAAAAATTTCTTTTTCCCCCAAGATACTTATATATTTAAAAGGACTGCTAATTTTTTTTTCTTTTGAGAGTGTGTTTCTTATATATATATGTATAAGGAAGAGATCTGCTTATATACGAGACAATAATTAACAATAAATTTCTATTTGTGGTAATATTTATATCAATATAGAGTGCATTCTATGTTTCAAAAAAGGGTCAGAGCACATGTTCTTATAAGCATAATGTCTTGCAGAAAGAGCATGATGTAAATTAGGCTTAGTTTATGAAAAGAGACTAGCTTTACTTACATTTTTCAAGAAAAATGAGAAAATGTCATGGAAAGCAATTTATACAAATAATTTTGTTAAAAAGAAGTATTTTATTTTTTGAACTTAAAAAAAAAAAACCTTGAACACTAAGAGTTTATATATTTGCTTTAAAATATTTCACTTTTCAAATTTTTATATTCAAAATTGTATATTTTGAATTCTAAACTTTTTTTTTTAAGAAAAAGAAAATCCTGTCACTAATTGTAATAACAGTTGCAATCCTTGAAATCACCATGACCCTAGTATAGTTGACCTTCTCATTGGAAGCAATGGTATTTTAATGATAATAGGTTTTAGAATAATTTGTTCACTTGTGGATGGATAATGATTTTTCTGATGAGTTTTAAGAAAATGCTGTTTTTAATAGCAAAATGTTTTCAAGATGCTTTTTTTTTCACTGTGTTATTAAAAATGCTATTTGAATGTTTAGGTAGAATTATTAGATAGAAAATGTAGATTCAAGAGAAAATGAGATTGATCTATTCATAAAACCTGCATAGAGTGAACTCTGTTGATATCTAGTTTAGGTAAATTATTTCATGATTTTGAGAAATTTCTCTTGTGATAAAGAAATTGTAAAAACTCATTCAGGAATATTTTGTTAGTAAAAAAGTCTTGTGGTATTTTTCTCTGATATTGAATTCATTTTTTATTTTCTGAAATTTATTAATTTGTATTTTTATTATATTTTATTTAAATTTCTGTTTAACATAGTTCTTGAATTCCTGATCCATTCAGTTTTAAAATTTGTTAAATAGATGAATCATAATTTCGTTTGTAAATAAGTTGTACAAATGATTATTTGGAAGAAATTTTCTTGTTAAAGTGGTAGAAAGCCAAAGATTTGTACAGTTTCCAATTATGTGAGTGATTTGAAATTATCCGTTTTTAGTGTACTAGAACTAATATCTCAAACTGAGCATTACTTTTGATAAAAAAAAAAATCTTGTTAGTTATCACTCACTAAACATTGTGTGTAACTAATTTATTGAAACTACACAATTGATTCAATAATTTAATTTTTTTTTACTCAGTTCAAATTTTATTTAAACAGTTAGTTAATTTGTAAAAAACAGTAAATTTTGCAAAAACAGCACTGTAAATTTTGTAGTTGTGATTGAATATTTCGAATCTCATATTTAAGAAATAATATGAATTGTTTACAAGAATTATGAATTCCTTGAAACAAAATGTTTCATGGAGATAAGGCAAATTTTAAAAATTATAATGTATGTGGCATAATATTAAAACAGGAGATGGGCTTTAGTCCAAATTTAAATAGATATACAAAGTTTAAATAATAATTCATATTGTGTTAATTATTATAAGAATATTTACAATAGAATTTTATCATCATTAAGGCAAGATTTCTTGGATAAGAATTTGATTAATTTTTTCATTAAAACATTAAATATTGTGAATGATATTTCTTTGCAATTTATGTGTAAACAAATGAATGTGAAGTTATGTTGAAGTAAATGTTTAATTATACACCATGTAAACATACATCGTGTTTTTAAAATTTAGTTTTGTAATGGATCTTTTTAAAGCATTTTTGTTTTATCGGATTACAGGTATTACTTTGTTATGTGAGAGATTACTGTATAAAATAATTTTATATAAAAATTTAGTTGTACTTCATGTTTCATTATTTTAATTTATTTGATGTTACCTATTCTTGTTTTTGAGATTTTAGCTGCATCTGTTCTATTGAAGTATTTTTAAATTAACCAAAAAAAAATTGAAGAAAAAAAAGTTCTTTCTAAAATAAATATTTCTGTTCATAAAGTGTTAGTCCTTTTTCTTTATCTTTCTTATTTTCATGTTACAGTTTTTACTAAGGATCTGGTATCCAATTC
The DNA here is from genome assembly GCA_019974015.1 of Nephila pilipes. Classification (NCBI taxonomy): domain Eukaryota; kingdom Metazoa; phylum Arthropoda; class Arachnida; order Araneae; family Nephilidae; genus Nephila; species Nephila pilipes. Next base: position 65,784 of record BMAW01088844.1, on the reverse strand, counting down.
GCTTTTTTGAAAAACAATTTGAAAGAATCTGTACATTTGAATATCTGCGAGGGGGAAAAAATGTAGCTTTAGAGCTAGTGTAATTGGACAATAATTTTAATGAAATTTCTCCTTTTCTTTGAATAATCTTAATTGATGGGTTCAGTAGCTTTAGATTTTATGTAATATTCAATAAATAGGCGAAAAATTAATATTTTTTAAAAAATAAGTAAAAAAATTTTAATACTTATGTAATCTTAAATTTTAATACTTATGTAATCTTAAATTTTAATACTTATGTAATCTTAAATTTTAATACTTATGTAATCTTAAATTTTAATACTTGATACATACAATATTAATCATTTATGAAATAGAAAATATAACCTTAAATTTTAATACTTGATACAAAAATTATTAATCATGGATGAAATAGAAAAACACACATGGGAATGTGAACTCTTTTATTTCATTTTGAGAAAGACTATTTTTTCTAGTAATGAATAAACAAGATAATAATTCGAGATAAAAACTAACGTTTTTAAAAACAACTTTTTTATATAGTGGCAAAGCTTATTAAAAAAATATTGAAATATTAGTAAAAACTTGTCGCAAATGTCTAAATATTGCATTGTTAGGCGAGTAAGAACGATTCCCAAAGTTTAAGATCTCTAGCTTGATGAGAAGTTGGTTAAATTAACGATTGAAAATTTGATGACACACTGACACCGTCCAGTCCTGTTGCAGTTAAATATCCGCCGTGTAGCGTGGCTGATGCATGTTCAATCTGTCGTGGCTCCAGTCTCCCCGTTGACATGGTATGTACGTTTGGAAAGGGAAGAGTTGGCTCGGGTGGCGTCCTCGTCACTTGAGTCGGGTAGAAAATGAAGGTTTATTGCCAATAATCCTCGTGTTGCTTCTAAGTACGACGTTCATAAACAATCAAAACGATACTCTCTTTTAGTTGAATAACTAGAAGACAGTATCGTTTGATTCATCTCAAAAAATTCCTTAAAAAAATTATGTACTCCTCCACTTCGTTTCTCGGTATCATATTCTATATTTTGTTTTCATTTGAGATATTCTGCAGTGGTTAGGTTTTTTTTTTTCTTCTTCCTTTTAATCACACACAGAAATAAAAATGTATGCATGTTTATATATGGATTTATACAAGTTTTTCGAAAAGGACAGTTTTGATATTTAAATAATTGTTGAAGACTGTTCTCTGCCTCGAAGGTTCACATCAAAGCGGATTTTTTTTCTTTTTTTCCCAAGTCTAGACCACAGTTAAATCATGTTTGGCGCAGCATAGCTACATCTAGCTCTTGCGCCATTACATTCACTCACTCACATCAATGCGTTTTATATAAGGACGCAGTAATCACTCTCCTCTTTGCAGCTTATTTGGATAGTTTCTCATTAATGAACTGAGAAAAACTAGACAAAAACAAAACTACTGTCGTAACTTTACACAAATCTATTTATTTCTAATTGATTGTATAATTCAATCTCTTGCTACTTTATACGAAGAATACATTGATAAATGTTGTTTTGGTTAATTTCATTAGAGGGAATGGAAAATCTCAAAATACGCGCAGCTTTTTTTTTTTTTTTTTTTTTTTAAATCGTGGTCTGGTAATGTTGGTAACATGATCATAGGGAACAGAGATATTTGATACATTTTCATACGAAAAAAATTAATTTTGTATGCGTGATTTTTTTAACTTTTTTTAAATTAAAGGAGCTTTTATCTACGTGGTTGTCCATTAAAATTAAAGATTCTAAGTCACCAAGAAAGTGACCTTCTTGTTTTAAAGAAATTGGGACAGAATCTCGTGTAACACACTTAAGTGGAAGATATAACCATATTATAAGAAAATGAAAAAATTCCGAAAGTGATACTGAAAAAGTACTTGATTTTTATTTTTAATTCATTGTAATAACTTGTTCAATAAAATTCGCGATATTTATGAAGCTATTAATATGCATTTAATAGCTACCTTTACTTAACAATGCTTAATATTAAATAAAATTTTTTAATTTTTAGATGAATTTAAAATTATTTTAGACATTTTTTTTCTCTGTTTCAACAAAAAAAGAAATTTGGTAAAAATTAATATCAATGTCTACTCGTTCACATTGAGGTAAAAAACTGTCATTCTAAAAATACCATACTTTCAATTTTTTTAATGTCTTACTAACACGTATGTTGTTATTAACATTGATTTACATGGAATTTACTGTCTGGTAAATATGGGTAACACACCCCGAGATTCTACGGATATTCTTCTTTATTTTCGTCTCTTGTTAATCATTTTAAAACTTCTTTTCTCATTTTTTTTTTTAAAAATCTAGAATAGAGTTACACCTTGTTTGGAGCAGCATAACCGCATTTGGCTCCTACGCCAGTGATCTCGGTTGCCATTCACTTACTAACATTCATTCAAATATCGGAGGTCCATAACTTCAAAAAAATATTTACTGAATAATCGTCTGATTGAAACGATTTTCTGAATCTACTTTTATTCTTTCGTTCGAAGTCCTTATCTTTTATTCATTTCAAGACATTTGGAAAGGATAAGAATTTATAACAAACATTCAATTCCAGATCTTTTTAAATATGTTTATGAAATAAAGCATCTTGAATTTTTATTAATGCATGTAAACTTTGGTGACCGCGGTGTTCGTGGCCCAAAGTCCTCCCGTTGGCGTGGTGTGGATGTTAGGAGAGGGGGGTGCCAGCTCAGGTGTCGTCCTCGTCACTTGACCGTGGTTCAAAATTACGAGGTCCGTCGCCAATAGCCCTCGTGTTGCTTCTAGTGCGACGTTAATAAAAAAAACTAAACTAAACTAAACTTGGTGACCGCGGTAACCTAGTGGTCATGGTTTCGGACTCGTGGCCGGCGATTTTCGTTGAGTCGCGCGTAGGAGCCTTGGTCACTAATGACCCGCCATGTAGCCGGGGCTAAAGCACGTTAAATCTGTCGGGGGCCCAAAGCCCCCTCCCGTTGGCGTGGTGCAGAAGTTAAGAGAAGGGGATGTCAGCTCAAGTGTTGTCCTCGTCACTTGACTGAGGTTCAAAATTACGATGTCTGTCGCCAATAGCCTTCGTGTTGCTTCTAGTGCGACGTTAATAAAACCCAGAACCAAATCAACTCCATATTAGAAAGAAAATTAAACAAGAAAAAATATTGTTTGCATGCTTAGTGAAAATTTGTGAACACACAGATGCTGAAAAATATATTTTGTATACTCATTGAAGAATTATTTCTCACTTAAAACAACTCACTGTTAAAAATATATATATTATCATCGTTAGAAAACTCGTACAAAAATAAGCATTGTGTGAATTCTTTTGAAGATGAAAAAATCGACCAAGAAAAATAGTAATTTTGATTTTTTTTTAAAAAAAAAATGGTAGAGTATTTCCCCCCCCTTCTGGAATGCACATCAATATTGTTCAATGGCAAGCAAACTCCTTCATTAGTTAATTTTATTCAGTCTCCCCCTTCCGCTAAATCTGCTGCTATATGTGAATGAATGCATGGTGGGTCGATCTGACCCTGTCACTAACCCTGAGTAGGTACTTCTGTTGAGTCTCATTAAACAAAATAAGATCTGTAAAGAGATGCAGATATCTGTGGATCTCTAAACGTCTTTTTCCTGTTAGAATCATGATTCCGACCACGTTCGTCGGTCATGGGGCTGATGCATCTTGAATCGGTCGATATTTACAACCTTCACGTAAATGGGAGTGAGGAAGTTTTGAGAGTGGATTACTGGATCAGGTGTTACCCGCGTCATTTGACTGTAGTTCAAAATTACGAGGTCTGACACCAAAAATCCTCGGGTTACTTCTAAGATGCTGATATTGATTTTTCTAGAGTAATCAGCTCATGTTGTGAACTTTTAGCTCGTATCTGGCAAAATGTTAGAATTTAGTGCTGCTTCTAAATAATCGATCATTCTTAGAATCATGTTTATATTGACATTCCTGGATATTTCAAAAATTTCAAGTCTGGGCTAGAAATATGTAGCAGACAACTTGATGATATTCTGGTTGCTTGTAAAATCTGTCGCCTGAGACTTTAGCGAGAGGCGGTGTCAGCTCAAGTATCGTCATCGTTATCTTACAGAGATTCAAAATTACGAAGTTCGTTACCAGTAAACCTAGTACTGTTTTGAAGGGCGATGTTAATAAATAATAATAATAAAAATTAACTTTGCATCCATTGATTAAGGTGTTCTGATTGGATAGAGGGAACCGGGATTAATCGACAGAATTGTATAGATCAGAAGAGTTTGGATTTAAATTCCAATTAGACATCGTCGTTCTGAACAATAGAATTCAGTGTAAAATGATGTACTCATTCAGTGAAAAATGATATAGAGTGAAAATTTCTTTCAAAACATTGATGTGCTGAAGAAATGTGTGCATGCTTTCATGTATTAGTAAAAATTCGGGTTTAAAGCTGTAAGAAAAAACGAGCTAACCACGAATTTCGAAGATTCACAAAACTACTTACTTGTGTCGCATCCAAAATGAATATTATGTATTTTTGTACACTTTTCTTATACCTGTATAGACTTTCAAGCACATTTTTGCTTTCAAATGCCAAATTAAATCTTATTTATTTCAAACTTTCCAGTGTTTTCATTTGGTACTCAATCCCCATGAAAAGTCTTTTAGGACACATTTATCTATTTTAAGATTTAGTTTTCTAAATTTGTTGTTTAAATCGATTTTGATAACATCCAGCAGAGCCCATCGAAGAATTTGAATTCTGTGTTTATCTAAAAAAAGATAAACCAAGTGATAGCGCCATCTAGTGAAGTAAAACCATACAAAAGCAATAAAGTCAATCGTCTATTTCATTTAACTTCCGGGTATTCGAAGGCAGGAGGTGAGTAAATTGAATAATCTTGGACAATATTTTAAGTAGACTTTAATTTTAGAGAAAAATTATAATGTAAAAGAATTTCGATTCAGTTTGGTTGAAGTACTCGTAACTCCGCGATTAATTAACAGTGAAGTTGCATTTCACCGGCAGACGTTTGTTCCCACCCTCAGACAAGTATGTAGAAGTAATGGCTGCGCATGCTCAGAAGAACTTTTTATGCCGCGAATTTTGAAGCATGCGCAGTAGTCCAATTTTTACTTATAAGTCGTGAATGACATGATCCAATAATAAAAACGAAATGAGATTAATTTTTACAGTTATTTTAAAATTTTAAAGTTAAATCTTTGTTGTTGGATTCTCAAACGTTTTGCTTTCTTGGAATGTAAAAATACGAATCGAAGTTTAAAAGTAATCGGAGTTTTCTCTCATATTCTGCTCTTCATAGACATAAATAATTATTTAAAAACTAAAATATATTAATGTTTTTCTCTCTTTTACGAGATTTTTAATGAGTTTTCCAAGAACTCTCGATTTTTAAAATGACTTTTTTCCCTGAACTAGTCTTCTGTTTCTTACAAAATATATTACTTTCATTTAGTAAACTAGACATTAATCACATAGTAATAAGTTTTCATAATTATGCATATTTTTTAAAAAAATATCACAAGTTACATTCCCTCTCCCCTCTATTTTGTTATTCAGGAGAAGTTGCCATTTGATTGTACTTAATTTTTATTACCTATTAATACAATATTTATGTTCAATTGAATCTATTACAATTTTTGTTTCTTCACGATTTATGTTCATTTTTATGATTTATGTTAAAGAAAATTCAAAAGTTCAGAACTCTGAAGTATATAGTTTTTTTATACTATTGTTTGATTTCTGACTATTTGAAATTTTAGAATTAAAAAAAAAAACATTTTTCATTAAATTATTTAAAATTATTCCGTTTTTTGTCACACGAATCAATGCTTCAAAGAAGTGAACCGTATATGAAATTATAAAAATGAATATGTATTTCTAGTTAATTAACTTGAAATGTAATTTTTATTTAATATGAAGTGTTACGCTGATTAGAACCATCACGATAACAAATATGTGTGAAGACTATTTATTCAAAACCAAACAAAAGTAAATTTTTTTTAATAAATGATTGATCTGAGACAAAGGAAATATTTTTTTCTTGAAAAAAAAGTATACAAAATGTGCAAATTCAAGCATGTTCTATTGTAAGAAACAATTCTCTTAGTAATACAAATATATACGAGAAATCTTAAAAAATTCTGGAGCCTTACGATGTTATTTTTTCGTTCAAGTTTACATTCCAAGACATTTTTTAGGAAATTTATGATCGCGTTGTACGGGGAAGAGAGGGACAGGGAGAGGATGCTTTATAATTTTTCTGTTTTTTGGCTCTTATGAATTTAATTAGTTTCTCAGAGCTTAAAATGAAGGGAAAAAAAATTATATTTGAAAAGCTAACAATAAAAAGTTCTTAAAACTGAAATTTTTTTTTTTCACTTACACAGTCGGGGCATTTTAAATGTGCTCGTGGAATTTATTAACGTAAGAGAAAATAATTTTATAATTTCATGTGTGATATTTAAATAAATCTAGGAAAAATAATAATTTTGCTGACCAAAAACACTAAGTAAACTTATGCATGTAACTAATTTTAATAAAAATCAAGTTTCTGTTAAATTAACTAATATTATAATTTATAGTATTGTTAGTTTATTAAATTACGATCTGGGTAATTGTTCTGTTAGTTTATATATATCTGTTATATTTTCATATATATGTCTATGTTTTCTTGTATTATTGTACTTGTTATTTTATTTATTTATTTTTTAAATTTATAGAGCGTAATTTAGTAACTGGTGAGGGAATAATACAGTAGCACATAAATGTCGCATAACAAATCCCGTTTAGCAAAATAAATATTCATTTTTCTTAAGTATAAGTTAATCATCTGGTAACTAGCTATAATAAAAATAATCACTTTTATGTATAAGTTTATTCCAGTAATTGAAAATATTAAAAAAAAAATATTTTTCTTTTAAAAAAAGCGGAGTTGAGTTTTTTTTTATAAGCGAATTATAATAATAAAATTATGCAGTCTGTTTCGGGAAAAATTTGAGCAAAAGAACTATAAAAAGGTCTGGTGGCTAAATAAATCAGCTTATGATGTACAAAGTCGTTGGATATTTCTTTAGCTACCAATACAGGCATTTTAAACTTACATGCAGTTTCAATAGACTACAAATCGATTTAAAAAAATACAGGAGTCAATGAATTCCATCTTACTGTAGCGAAAAAAAAATCACGATTGCTCAAAAACAATTATTTTAACTAACGGAGGTTTCTTGGTTTAAATGGAATGGAATAATAGTAATAATAATAACTGTTGTTGAATCAGCGCGAATACAGTGTGATTGAAAGCACCAAAATATTGTTAATTGTATGAATTTAATGTTATATTTAACATTTTTTTGGTTCACTTAATACATGAATCATGTATTAAGTGAACCAAACGTTTAAAGCTTTATGTTTACTCTTGCGGCCGCGCATAGTAATCATGGTTGCTTACTCGCGGTTGGCGGTTTTCGTCGAGTTGTGGATTCGAGACTTGATGCCACTAAAGACCCGCCCTGTCGCCGGAGCTGCAGCACATTAAATCCGTCGAGGCTAAATGTTCTCCCGTTGGTGTGCTCAGGTGTCGTCCTCGTCACTTGACCATGGTTCAAAATTACGAGATCCGTCGCCAATAGCCCTCGTGTTGCTTCTAGTGTGACGTTAATAAAAACTAAACTAAATTTCCCGTTTAGTCTCCAATATCCCTCATGTTTTGTTTTTATTGTGAGGTTAATAAAAACCGGACCAAACCATGTTTATTCTTTACAAGCTTTCATTTAAGTTACGAAATTATTATGCAAAGTCTTACGGTTCAAAATTTGTACTCGAATTTCAACCTACTTCTTATCCTAATCAAGAAGAAATTTTGCATGCGCGTGAAATTCCGATGACAAAACAACACTATGATATACTCAAGCAGTGGCGGAGTTAGTGGGTCTCGGAGGCCTTGTACTTAACAACGTCCATTTCAGTTGAAATTTTGCAAACACATATAGCTCACGTAATTGATTTTAGTCTTATATTTCCACATTAAAATAATTAAATAAATATAAGTAATCAACCTTTTTAAATCTAACTTTTATTTGAAGATGGACTATAAAAGGTATAAATATAATTTTTAAATGTAAAATAATGTGTAATTTATAAAATCTTGAGGCATTCATATTTCTTTTCATTTACAATTTATCGGTAATTACTAAGCATCTTAGTTAAGCACCTCAAGCTTTTATAAATTATATATTATTTTACATTAAAAAATTATTATTGTACCTTTTAGTCAGTCTCTAAATAAAAAAGCTTGATAATTTTTCTTAACTTGTACTATTTATTAATTTTCGTTATGAATCCTGATATTTATTGTATTCGTTAATGTATAAATTCTTCAGCTAATCCCTTAACAAATTTAATAGTATTTTCTTTTTATTTGCAACCTCCAGTATGTAGAAAAAGGCCCATAACTGCTATGTTGCGGATCTATCTATTGGCCATAATATTAAAAAAAAAAGTTCTCTAATTTGTTATATTTTATGATTTCGGATACATAAAATTAAGAAAATCGTGATAATAGAATATCATACTAAAAGCATTTTTATAAATTTTAATTCCACATCAATGTTTTTCAAGTAGTGACTCTTGTTATTTTCAATTTTCATATTAAAATGATTACTTCATTGAATTCGAGTTTGAGGTATGAGTAAAATAAATCATTGACCCATATCGCGATTGTGTAATTGGATAAGTTCAATTATACTAATATTTATTTCTTTGTGAATGTTTTATATGCATACAGTGTACTCCCTTTATAATCCGTGACCGTGGTAACTTAGTAGTCATGGTTACGACTCAAGGGCGGAGTTGTTTTCGTCGAGTCAATCGTTCGAGCCCTGATGAGTTAAAGACCTGTCGTGTAGAAGGGCTGATGCACTTTGAATCTGGTCGATGTCCCAAGTCCTTCCGTGGCATGGTGTGGAGATTTGGAGAGGGAGATGACAGCAAAAGTGTCGTCCTCGTCATTTGATCGGGGCTCAAAATTGCAAGTTCCGTCTTCAATAACCCTCGTGTTGCTTTTCAGTGCGACATCACATCTCCTTCTACAGTCTGGCACTTCACTTTCTAGCCTTGTCAGTAATCCGTCGTTTCTATACAGCCAGACAAACGTACAAACGTTATTTTATGTCTTCTACACTTCAATGAAATATAAGCTATCAATGCGAAACAAGACATTTTTGAAGTCTTGGTTATTTCGTGTACTTGACACTCGTTTTACGTACACTGTAGATTACGTACACTGTGTTTTACGTAGTTGCAGATTTTCTAATAATCTGGCTGTGCTCTGGTGCAATATCTACTGAAAGAGTACTGTACTTATTTATTTATTAAAAAACTATTATTGTTAGTAAAAATTTTATTGATTCGACATCCGGAATTGCGAATAAGAATATCATAGAAATAACTTTAATGTTAGATAATTTTTTGCACATATCTAAGTAATAAATAATTTTATAAAAACTATCATATAATACAATAATAAACACAATATAATACGTTACATTGTCTAGTTGCGAAATCTGTTTTTAGCAACGCATTTTATCGAACAATTTTATGAAACTGTTTTCAAAAGAAATAAATAAATTAGTAGTGAAATTCATTCACTAAATTTCACAATCCAAAGTAACTGTATTATTTTAATATTAACTTAGAAAGGATTGCAACAGTTGGAACTCGGTTTAAATGAATTTACGGCATAATTTTATAGTTTTATCTTGCGTTTATTTATACAATTGATAAGAACAGTCTTTAGATTTAGATTGAATTATGCCCTTGAGTACAAAAAAGCCGTTGCAACTCTGTTATCTGTATATTTTAGAACTCTTAAGAAACTATCAACATTTTAAGTATAAATATTACTTTTTATTTTTCATTTTTTTTCTCGCGATAAAAATGAATTCGTAGCCTTTGCGCAAATGAATCGTCATCTAACTTTTCACTCTCGAAGTTTGCATTATGCATTTTTTTTTTTATCTTTCAAATGACATTAAAAGAAAATACCGATATGAAGAATATGAGAAAATTTCGAAGCGCTTATCGTATTTGCTTTACATGTTTTCTTTTGACTTTCCAACTAGAACGTTTTTTTAAAGTAGATGTTTAAAACCTGAAAGATGATTCTGTCAAGTTAAGGATGGACAAGGGAGAGAACATGTGTTTGACTCCAGATTTCTTTATAAGGATGTGTTGAGTCAACACCTCCTAGATATCTAGGAGGTGTTGGTTGAGTAAAGGCGCTGATGAGTATTTAATTGGTCTGGACTCAAAATCCTCACATTGACGTGGCGTGAATGAGGAAAGTGGGGTGCCAACTCAAATGTCGATCTCGTCATCCGATCGTGATTCAAAATGAATAGACGAATTGGCTGTGTTTAGCAGATCTTTGTGTTGGACAGAAATAGATAACTGGAACAAACATGCGAGGGGAGCCAAGTGATTGCTTTTTCAACGATGCATTTTTCGTAGATCCGAATCCTAATTCCTATAATAGTTATATTAATCATTTAAACTGAGAGAAGAACTTGAAAATCCTGCCGTGGAGTGGAAGTTCTATGAGAGAGATATGAGTTCAAGGGTGTCATGCTCTTTTAAATTATTTGTAAGAAAATTAATGGAAACTAAACACAAAAGCATATTTTCGAATCTATTCATTGTAATTTTTAAACATGTTATTTATGAGTAACAAGTGCTGGTTTAGTAATGCAATATCATTCTCCATTTTTTTAAAAAAGAAATCTTTTAAAATTATCGGCTTATTTTCTGAATTAAATAAGATAAATATAAACAGAAAATATTCTGTTATGATATATTGAAATCAAAATAAATAAACAACAACAAAAATTTTAAATTCATTTTGTGAATTTTTATTAACTTAAAACTTTATACTCCGTAACTTTTCAACTGTCTAAAACTTGCCAATACAAATGCTTTGCGATATTGTATGTCCGATATTCATATAAAATAATCTATACACTGATTTTATGAAGATGAAGTGGTCGCTGTAGCCTGGTAGTCATAGACGTAAGTTCACTGCCTGCATTGTTTCCGTCGAGTCGAGCGTTCGAGTCTTGGTTCCACTACAGATCTGAATTACAAAGTCCGTCGCCAATAGCTCTCGTGTTGCTTCTGTGTGACGTTAATAAATTATCAATCAACAATAAATCGGTATTAAAATCAAGACCTCTTTTAGAAGTTGCCCATTTTGCCCGTATATTTATGAAAATGGTTCAAAAAGTACTTGCATTTGAAGACAGATGGCATAATTGAGGTAAATTCCTGTTACCATTGGGTGTTGTCATCTGTTAAGCGGAGCCGAAACAGATATGACATTGATTCATATGTACTTTTGATCTGATGCTTATTTGTTGCGAAATCAAAATTTGATTGCTACAGCGTTTAGTTGTCGACGTCTTTTTGGGGCGAATTATCCCCACTGATGATAAATGGATTCATTGTTATACACCGGGAACCAAGCAGCAATAAAACTAATGGGTTAGTTCCAGCTGAATCTGCACCAAAGAATGCGAGGATGATCTCATCTCCCGGAAAAGTTATAAAGAAGAATTTTTGAGGTGCGATAGGTGTCACGAGTACAAGTAATGAGACATAGACAGCTAGTCCAGTGAGTCGTGATGCTTACTAAAGGCAAACTATTTTCGATTCTATGGGCACCAACTCTTAGATTTATTAAATACTTATTGACAGACCCTCGTATTAATGCCTATTAGAATTTAGCTAAAGAAAGGTTGTAATTTTTATCATGTTTTTATTTTAAACGAATCATTTTTTATTAATCTTAGCTATTTTCTACGTACAAAATCAAGAATACAACATATTCGAAAATAACATTTTCTCCTGTTTTGTTACGTATGCTGACGTCTACATAGTTTGGTTTCACATTTGGCATGAAAGAATGAACTGAGTTTTCCCTGGACTCTCCTCTGTTTCATGGTTGGAAAAGCTTACTTAGTCGTATTTTTTGGCGACTATTATTTGGCTGAAGCTACTTTTTTTGCTGTTTCAGCTGTGAAATTCTCTCTTTCAGCTTTTGTTTAGAGAAAAGATGTCGGAAAAATGTCGCAACAACAAGATTTACCGGAAACCATGATTTCGGGTATTATAGGGATAGTTGAATCTGTTCTAACACAAAGTGTAACAGACGCTATTGGAGTGGAAAGAAGTGTCGTTTCCAGTTCCAAAGGAGTGTCTTTGTTGAATCGATTCCAAGAAACAAGGAATGTTAGACGTGGACCAAAGAGCGCCATCCACGTATTTTCGCAGCAGCTGATGACCGATATATCCTGTTAACTGATCGTCGAGACAGAACAGGCAATGTTGTTCAGCCGCAAAAACAATTGTTTTGCAACTGGATGAAGGATAGCAAGCGAAACAGTGTGAAATAGGCTTCATCAGAATGATCTCTATGCACATAGGCTAATGGTGTGTATTCCGTTGATTTCAAGACGCCGTGCTGCCCGAAAAAGATGAGACGGGCTTTGGTAAGGTGAGAAAGAAGCATTCGAAAGAATCCTACATTCATTCGGTAAAGATCCCATTATAAATGAAGTGGTTTGATGGTATAATTTGTAAATTTGCATAGGTGGATGTATGGGTCTGTATTTCACTCGGAATCGTAATTTAACGGCCCAAAGGTATGCAGATGAGATACTGAGACCTCATGTCATACCTTACGCTACAGATATTGGTGATTCCTATATTTTAATGGTTATTGATGCCGAACTTCAAATAGCTCGTCTTGTGGAGAGCATGCTTGAAGCTGAAAAAATATGGCGTTTAGAGATGCCAACATGTTCTTCCGACTTAAATCCGTTCGAGCATGTTTGGTACACTCTAGGACGACACATAAGCGAGACCAAAGCCTCTTTTTTCTGTTTAGAACTTGGAAATTGCACTTCCTGAGGAGTGGCACAATATTTTCTCAAGTCTTATCGTTAACCATGTTGCACGTGTTTCTCCATTTTATGTCCATGCATGGTTGTTTCGTATAGCTTACACACACATACCGAAGCGCCAAAATTCTTGGGAACTCCTTTTTTCCACTCGAAGTGAAGTTATATATAAAGTTCCCTTATTTGAGAGTTTTTTTTTATGAATAAATATTTCCAGAAATTAAATTTATAACCAAAATTTATGGAACATTAGAATGGTGAGAAAAACTTACGAGATTTACTATAACCTGGATAAGTTTAAGCAAACATGTTGGATGCAAATTTTCGAATTAATTTTAATAAAAGAAATTTAAAATATAATAATATTGTATCCATACACAAGCAAATTAGACTTTATTTTTTTCAATGACGTTTTGTCTTCTTTAATTTATAATTAATAACTTAATTTATTAATTTTAATTTTTTTGATTTTATTCGATTATGATATGCATTAACAATGCGTTTATCAATAAATTAGTTGTAGATAGCATGTTTAACTAGTTTTAATTTAACTTTTTCAATTTGGTTATTTTATTTCTTCCATAGTTTCGCAATTTATTATTAGTTTATATTCATATTCATTTCGTATATGTATTGAACAACACACACACAGTAAAGTTAACGATTTTGCTGAATTTTTTTTAATGTCTCTAAAAATACTATCACTTCAAGAAACTCTAAATTCGTCAAAATCCTTTTAACCTAAATTTTCTGTATCCTAAGATAATAGCAGTTCACTACTGTTGGACATAATTCCATCAAGGTCAAAAAAATTTCCATTTATTGAAGAATTGTGTGAGTAGAGATTTTTCCTGTTACATGCACTAAGCTCATTTAAAGAAAAGGATATCGCATTACGTCAATAAATTCAATTACAAGACCCGAGGTTTCATAAAAAATGAGAGACATGAAATATTGAAATGACGAACTTTAAAAGTCATCTATTTGTGCTTGAATTCCCTTCAAAGAAATGTATATTTCTGAGACTTTCAAAAAGACACAGAGAGATTTCGATTCTTTTTTTTTATTCCTGAATATTTTCTTTAGTCCGTATGAATTTAATTGCTCTTGAGATTTTGTAAATTATGTTCCTTGATTGGTTATTATAAGAGTCAGTATATTTCAGCTTTCTTTCTGCATGAACTCTATATTCAAAGAGGGCTGCTATTAAAAATATTTTCATTATTTGCCCCAATCAGTTTTTCTTTGAAATACTGTTTTGAGGATTATTTATGAAGTCATATGTTTCAAAAAATTTAAAGAGCTCCTTTAGCTTTAAAACTCTTCTGGAATACTTTGTTAGTAATTTTTATACGGATTTTACTCATTTCCCCAATAATTTCTGTAAATTTCTCTCGAATACTAAACTGTTACGATAATTTAAATTTTGGAACGATAGCAGAATAAAAGAAAAATACGTATATTCTTGATTTGGATATATTTTGACAATTAATATTTAATTAAATTAATTTGCTCTTTGCACTCATTTTGAAGTAATTGAGAATTAATTATGAGTTCGGAACCCCTAATGTGAATTGTTTATGCCTAAAATTGCAATATGCTTATTTTTTTAGCATATTCATTATATTTAAAAAAGAACTCATAAAATGCTTAGGATTTTCAAGCTTAATTAGCTTTTAAAATGTATACGAAAATAGAGCAGTTAAAAATCCGATATTTTAAAAATATACTTGTTATTGAGGTGTAATTAGATACGAAAGTAAATAAGTTTTATGTGTTAGCATTTGAATTTTCATTACAAATTTACCAAGAGATAGGTGAAATGTTCTCTTTTCTTGAGAAGTGTTCCGAAACACATTGTATTTCTTTCCGTAACTGATGTCATTTGAAACTCCCGTCTAACGGCCATTTTGATTTCGTGAACATAATATTAATCCTTTGGAATTTCTACTTTTGCTCTCATATCTTTATTATTTGATCTATTTGAATGCAATAGAGATTTGTGAGCAAAACTAGAAATTCCATAGGATTAACTTTATGTCCACGAAATCAAAATGGCTGGAAGACTGTAGTCTTGAGATCGGTTGTGTAGTTGCGCTGATGCACGTCAAATCTTTAGGGATCTCACATTAACGTTGTGAGGAAGTTTGGAGAATAGGGTGCCAGCTTGATCATCTTTCAACCGTAATTCAAAATTACGATGTCCGTTTTCAATAGTCCTCGACTATTAAAAACAGTCAATCAATTAACCTTCAAAATATTAAATTAGTTAGAGGAGTTATTTTTGTTTTACACTGATTGAATTTTTTTAGTTACTCAGAGCACACATAATTAATAGTGTTTTGATCTGGAAATCTTTCTTTCATTTGGTACCCCCGATAGAAAATTAATACGCATTGAGAGTTCCATCGAATATTTTTTGACTAGCTGTACGCTATTTATTTATTTATTTTCATAAAAAATGCTATCAACACAGTGAAATCATTGACAGATTCAGCCTTAGACACATTTGACATAAAATCGATCACAACAGAATCTCCAAGTTCGGAATTCAATTCTGTCTTCCTCTTACCGATAAAAGAGCATTCGATTGTAAATTTAGAATTAATATTAGGGAATTTTGATTTTTTTTAAAAATTGAAAATACGACTTTTTTTTGACTAACAGGAAAACTGAACCCCCTTGAATGATATAAAGAAGGAAAAATGTCGGAGAAGAAATCTGTTCAGGATGAACGCGCGGAGAAGTACTGTCCAGAAAAAATTTATTACTCTGATAACCACGCAGAAGTGTACTGCTACAGAAAAGACACTTCCACGGAACTGATCGAGAAAATACTCTCGTACCTCAAAGAAAAGGTAAGCAGTTTAATATCATTATATTTTAGTACATTTCCAATCACTCTTCGGAGTCTACGCTGTAACAAGTACTCGAGAGTCGTTCCCTCTTTTGCTAACATTTTGGGCTACTGTATGGCATTATTTGATTTGAGAACTGAGTCTTGTGAATAAACTGTGACTTAAGTAAATCAGTTTCTCTCTCTCTCTCTGTATATGTATATATATATATATATATAACAACCAAAATAAAACTATGAATTACTCGTGAAATTTGAAATATCTTCACTCATGCATAATTGAGCATATCTCCACTGTCTATATTCCTATAAATTCACATATGTGCATTTATATAAGTAATTCACAAATAAAAGTGTTTTATGACGTTTGTTGACATATTAAAATTTTTTAAACCCAGATTATATTTTCCAAAATTTGTAGAGCATTTCTTTAAAAATGAAACTTATAGCTTTTATTTATTTTTATTTTTAGTAGTGAAAAATAAACTTTTTTCCCTTTGTAGTTCCATATAGGCAATGTATTGCATAATGAGGCGTGTGTTTTAAACAAGCAACGTAGATGCCTCCTTTTTTTATGAAAATAATTTTCCATGAAAACATTTACGAGGGTCGTTTAACAAGTTCTTAGAAATCCCAAGAGACGGCGTTTGTAGCTTCGAAAATGGTGCGTTTTCAATAAGCATCATGACTCACTAGACAGCTGTCTAAGTCTCAGTTACTCGTATTTGAAATCACGACGTCTTTCGCCTCTCAAAAATCCTTCGTCATAACTTTTCCAGCCGATGAGATCATCCTCGCCTTCCGTGGAGCAGATTCACGGGAAGCAACCTATTGGTTCGATTATTGTTCGGTTTCCAGTGAAATGATAAATCGACAGTGACACCTTGACTCAAAATGACGTAGGCAATTTGATATGACAGCAATCAAATTTTTATTTCGCAGCGAGTGACTATCAAATCAAAACTAACTTAGAATCAATTCCATATTTGTTTCGATCATATTTAACATAAAGCAGCTCCCAATGGTAACAACAATTAACCTTAATGATGACATCCGTTATCAAATACAAATCTTTTTTGAACCATCATCGTACGCTATGCATTCCACCACTGGACGGAGGGAAATATCGATACGATTTAGTGAAATTTTCTAATTGTTTGAACCGTCATTTTCAGACGAATGCACATGCGTGATGAAATTTGGATGTCTCTTTCAATATTCCCAGCAAATGCTTAACGACTCGCCAGCGACAACGAATCGAGCCTATCACTGTAGAGGATTTTGAAGAACGCTAATTCATTTACTTCCGTCCTCACTCAATGCATTCAAATCTGAAAATGACTAGACGCATTCGATGTATAAAATAATGTGAAATATTTTATTGCTTTTGTAAAAGAAAAGCCATATCATAGCTTTGCCTATATCATATTAAAATTTTATTTTTTAAAAAACTAGATGTCTGTTGAACTTTAACAATGATATATCAAAACTTCTTATCTCTAGCACTAAATGAGAAAATGTGACGATGTAAAAAATTGGTTGTTCTATTCAGTAGTAATGGAGAAAAAAAAAACAAGAATGCACACGCACGCAAGCACGCACACACACACACATGTAAATTGTTATAAGGATATGTTTTATATAAATATTGTTGGGATGCGGTGCTGTGTATTTGAATTTGTTTTATTCATTGGCGAGGGAATATGTCTCCAAAACCAACAAAGTCACTGATGCTGCAAATAACTAAATATTAAGGTGTGCTTGTGCGCCGAGAAATCTTCAGATGTATACGCATAAAAAAAAGTGCTCTTGTGCCTATCACCTCTCAGTTTACGACGAATACAAATCAAATTCACCGTTCAAATTAGGATGGCATTGTTGGTTCCATTCTCGAACACTTAAGATGCCATTGTCTCTTTTACCTTGTGACCTTTGCGGTTCTCAGTTGACTGTTTTTTCTCTCAGATCGCTGGAAGTTAATTTCAGTGAGAGGCTCTCGAACTTCTTGGCTAACAAGTCTATACCCGCTTTTATTGCGTTTTTTACATTTCAGTTTCTTTAAACTTCAGGTCCCCGAGCCTCTGCAGACAGCTGCAGACGTGGGGTGCGGCAGTGGGCAGAGCACCGTCATCCTCGCCCCATACTTCAAGCAGGTGCATGGATTGGATGTCAGCCCGGCTCAGATAAAACAGGCAGAGGCGACCAGGTCACTTCCTAACGTGTCTTATGCGTGAGTATCGGAGTGTTTTACTTACAATTATTATATTTTTTAAATAGCTTCTTAACTATTTTTATCATGGTATATGCGTTACAGATGGATCAAAAAGATAAACAATTCCAACATTTTTAATGTCTTACTGTCAAAATTTTTTTATTATTTAAAAATGGATTGCTTAAAAGTTTCCTGTCATTTTTCATCTTGACATCCGTCCACTTCGTCGAAAGATGAGATGTAACTTATTTTTTACCCTATTAGAACAGGAATATAATATTTTAGGATTTTCGGGAAACACATGGTGGCGGTAAATTTGACCTTAAATATTCTTAAAAAAATTGTTTAAGAACAATTTTTTTTTTTGTTATAATCATTTTCAATTAGGATGTCGGTATTAAATACCTCGAAACTTATGCTAAGTTTCATGTGTAAGAAATATAATTTTAGCAAGTTTCATTTATAGAATTGTTTTTATCAGTGGATGGAAATTATATTCGAACAACTATCTTTCCCATTCGAATTTTCGGGTAATAACTATGTGCTGGGGTCAACAGACATTTAGAACCCACAGGGATTGAACTAGGTATTCGAAGAGCGATGAAGGCTGTTGTCTGAATATCCTTACTGATTGTCGTGCCATCATGTTGCACCTAATCTCGGTGTTCAGCATCCCATCTTCTTCATGGTATATTGAGGACAGTAGAATACACACCATTGACTTACGCGCATAGAAATTACCCTGATGAAACCTATTTAGGACTGTTTAGCTTCACATTTTTCGTTCTGTTGCTTTTGCAACAGATTTTGCACCTGAGTAGCGTTGCCTGCTCTGCCTCAATAAGCTCTTAACAAGATATATCGGTCATCATTTACTTTGGTAACACGCAGACTATCTTGCCTTGATTGACGTTTAACATTTCTGGTATTTTGGAATAGATTACAGAATGTTGATATGATAATTTTTGACTCTCTAACAGAGGCCTGCTAAGCTTCTTTACGTTTGTATGGATTTAAATCTCCCTCTTATAAACCAAACCATGGGTACGGGTAAATTATGTTATGATATTTTCAAGTCATTTTTCCTCAAAAAAAAAGCTGAACAGTTGAATTTCACAGCTGAGATAACGAAAAAAGGAGCTTCTGCGAAATCACGATTGCCGCACTTATATCCTTTTTCTGGTTTTTGACGTCATGAAAATTGATTTTCATAAGAAAGTTTTCTTCTTTTGTTTTTTGCTACGCTTTAAATTGTGGATGGTTTATTTGATTTTAGTTATTAGTGTAAATATTTGCACATTTTCGTTACAATCATGTGTTCTCCTAATTTTTTTGAGCTGTTTATGTATCTTATTCTTATGAGTGAGACACTGTTCGTCCTTCGATAGCAATACACCCTTTCTTGAAAATTCGTTTTGATCATTAATGTATCTGACACTAATACGATATTGATTACGATGTTTATTTATTATACGCTCAAGCATTCATTCATACATGAAAGAAAAATACTATATACAGGATTCTTTCTCTAATAATGATTTAAATTTAAATTTTACTATATAAGATGTCTACAAATATCATACTCGTCACTGAAATAATAATACTGATAATTCGTTAATTTACCATACAAAAACAACGAGCTTTAAAAAATTATTACTATGCTAATAGGGAAAAGCACTTCTAACTTAACATACGAGTAGAAAAACAGTTTGGAACTTACATTTACTTTAAATGTTCGAAACGTTTGTCCTTTTTCTTGGAGCAAAGTTGAACCTCGTTTTCGCATGTTTTGAGAAACGTATTTTAAGATACTGAGAGTAACTTCTTGTATTCTCTGAGTGAGTGTGTGTGTGTGTAATATGGTAAATTTCAAATAATCTTGTTTGGGCAATATTTTCCTAACGTTTGTTTTCTATGTATTCACATAGTGAACAAATGTCAGGGAATGTTGAAATCAGGGGAACGAGGTGGCTAAAAATTTCTTGAGATGTATCAATCGCCTAAAACATTTTGAAGTAGGCCCATGGTTTCACTACTCGTATGACATATTGCACCGTCATCTTTAAATTAAAAACCTCTTTCACCAGATCTGACCATTCCATAACATTTTTACGGGGGATTATGTAATGAACAAAGTTTAAGAAAATAATCACCAAACAGTAAATTCTCTGAACAATGCCATAACTTAAGAGATACATGCTCACTACTAATATATCTTGAAACACGTTTCTAAAAATATGCTCAAACGAGTTCAATTTTGCCTCCTAGAAAAGGGGTAGGCATTTTGAACATTTGTTGCTAATGAAGACTCAACATTTTTTCTGTATAACGTTAATAGTGCTTTTCACCATTAGCATAAAAATAATTGTTTTGAAGATCGTTGCTTTTATATAATAAATTTACGAATCATCAGTACAGGAGCATTTAGGACTCTTGGTACTATTCATTTCCCTTCAAATCTGAAAACAACGCTTCGCTTTAGTTCGAAGACGTGAAGTGAAGCGAAAGTTGGAGGTTTTGTTGGCATGACACGAATTATACGATGTATTAGGATGAAATCCTTTTTTTCCTTTTAAAACCTGTTTGATAAAGACTTATCTCTTATTCACTTCTCAAATACATCTAAGCAACGAAAACTGCTTTAATAAAGCGTGAAGCGTTGCCCACCTTGAGGAATCTATCGAAATTTCTATTGATACTTTTCTCTTTCTTCAGAGCGTGCCCAGCCGAAGAACTGCCTTTCAGCGAAGGGTCTGTGCAGTTGATCACTGCCGCGACCAGCCTGCACTGGTTCAAGGTTGATCTCTTCCTGGCCGATGTACGCCGCGTACTGAGCAACAATGGAGTGCTAGCCGTCTATGGATACATGTCTATGAAGCCTGACTTTGGTGATTTGGAGGTGGAAGCACAACTTGGTCAACTTTACGATGAGGTGAGCGAAAACAGCGAAAATTTAAATGACCATAAGCAGTTTCCACTCGCTGCTGAGGCTCACGGTGGTCACTGTTAAGTATAATGTTGATTATTGTATATTTTAATCCAATGGAGATTTATAATACTCCCATGATGGGGGAGAGGGAATTAAGAAAATAATATCTGAATTTAACTGCTGTCCTCTTAATTAATTATGGCTTGTAATCAAGATAAATACGATATCAGAAAGAAAGAAAACCAATTTTTTCTATATCGAAAAAAGTGGAAATATTAAAACTTACATGAAGGGGAGAATTTTTATATATAAATCATTTTATCAACCTGTAGGGAAACTCAAGAATTTTTTTAAACTGTGAAGAAAATAGCGTTTCATTTGCAGTTTGATTTTGCTAGCTGAAGTTCAAAATGGATGCTAAAAAAAGTGACTCCGATTCAATGAGCTTCGTGTTAAATCTGTTGGGGCTGTAAGTCATCATATTGACGAGGATTGTGAAGCGTGAGTGCTTGCTCTTTCACCGATTTGGTCATGTGGCTGCTGTTCAGAATTAATTATGAAGCGTATTAACCGTGATTATCGACCTTTATGATGGGCAGGAATAGGCAGCCAGAAGCATTTCATACATTAACAACATTCACTGAGATTAAAAATGCACGACTGAGACAAGTCTACATATTTGCATTCCCAAATTTTAGATGAAGGATGTCTGATTATCCTTTTCGATTAACAATGATTGCTGTTATTTCTTTTGTTTCAGTAAGGGTAAACTTGTGTCTTGTAAAATCAAAACGAGCTATTGACAACAAATTAGACATTCATTCGAACTGTGTAAGTGAGAGGCGATGTTATCTGTTTTGGATCATTTACGTCTGATGTGATTAAGTTGGTTATGTTTAATCGCTTGTCATTTTTGATCATGATCATTCGTGATGTGATCTGGGTGACGTAGTAAGTCTTACTTTACATAAAAATTTGTATAATATTTTTCAGTTCAGGGTACTCGTAAAGATGCGCTCACAACTGCAAGCCAAACGAATGGTTAAGAATATATATAAGACTTAAGGCATCGAACGAATTGTTCTCGAGCCGCTTGTGGGTAAACATTCCGTAAACATTGTATTGAACCATATCGTAACACATCGCATATGTAAACATTGTATACACCGCTTACGGATAAACATTGTATTGAACCGCTTGCGGGTAATGCTCGAGCCTCTAAAAGTGGCTCTTTTTTCTGTGCTAGTATCGCCGTGTCGTCTGCGTTCATGCAGAGAATCATGTGTTGAATCTTTGGGGATGTCGTTCACGTAGACAGAAAATAATGCTGGAACCAAAATTGAGCCCTGGGCTACTTCTGCAGAAATCTTGGTTATTTTTGAGTGAGAGGTATTCACTCTCACTTCAAAAGTTTTGTTTTGCAGATATGAGTGATTTTTTTTTATCAGAATGGAATTTGTTTTAATTTTTATTAGCTTGTAGAGCAAACCCTCATACCAAACTCTATAAAATGCTTCTTGTATATCAAGGAAAATTACAACTGTTGATTTTCCATTCCTTAAACCGGCCTTTACGTGTTCTACGACACGAAGCAGCTGGTGGGATGTGGAAAATTTTTTCCTGAAACATGTTGCTCACGAATCAGGATATCGTTACTATTTAGATTATCGTTTCATCTATTTAGAATTATTTTTTCTGCTAATTTATTTAAGATGGGTAGAAGGGATATGGGTCGGTAGCTATCAGGGAGGGGGATCTTTTCCTGGTTTAATAATGAGAATGATAGATGGATTTTTCGAAGACTGAGGGAAACGCCTTGAGGTTAGAATATCTTCAGCTATTGTTGTGAATTGGAATATTTTTTCGTGTGTGATTGGGAGCTCCTTTATAATTTTATTTGTCACTCCTTTCCTTCCCGGTGCTTTTTTTAATTTTCATTTTCTTGATATATTTCAGTTGCTCAGATGGCATTGGGGGAAGGAGAAAGGAGCATTTGAAAAGTTGTTTGAGGTGTTCATGAAGTTATGAACGACATCCATTGTGTTTTTGTCAAAGTCAGGATTTGTAATATTGTTCAACTTGAATTGATTTTCAAGTGAATCGGTTATTAAATTTGCTTTCTCAAGATCTGTGCGGGCGATACTGTTTGGACCTTTAAGGTTCGAATCAGAATTCCTTTTCTTAGAGCTTTAGCCATTCCCCAAAGGGAATCATCCTCGCCATCTAGCTCAAGAAGGTTGTTTTCCCATGATTTTTTTTGTTTAAATACATTAATTTTTCATCTTAATGAATTTTGAAAGTTATTTAATGTGTTTTTGTCAGCGGGACTTCGGATGAATTGCCAACAGTTTTTCAGTTTATTTCTAGTTTTAAATATATTCCGAAGTTCCTCGCTTATATTTTTATATTTGTGTTAACTGGTTTTGAGGCCAGTTTGTGTGCTTGTAAGATGTTGTCTGTGAGAAGGGATACTTTATCTTCGATTTCTGCTCTTGTGTTGTAAGGGTTAATGTTTAATGTGGTGTTTGTGTTTAGAATCTTACGGAAATGCTCCCAATTTGAGGAGATATTTCTTTCGTTGATAGAAATTTGTATATTTGTTTTAAAATTTAGGATGATCGGATTATGGTCTAATGTGAGCTCGGAAATCGAGGAAACATCACATAGCCAATGAAAATTCCAGATTAGGACGAAGTCTATGATGAAGGCGGAACTATGACCAAAGCGAGTAGGTGTGGGTGGGGCTTTAAGATGTAGTCGTTGTTTTTGTAAAAAGTTAGTTATTAACGTTCCCCCCGCCTCATCTGTTGTTAGTCTTGCAGCCCTAATCTGGAATCTCTGAAAATAATAGAAAAGTCTCCCAGTTAAGCAATCGCTTTTAAATCGGTGAAAGTGTTGACTATTCCGGCGGAAGGGGGAACGTATAGTGAGTAAATTATTGAGGGGTCTTCTCTAGGTGGGGTGCGGGCGAGAATCGTCTCTTCTACCGCTGCGAGGAAAAGGTGTTGGTATGTGATGGTGTGGGAAGGAGTTTCTAATCATTAGAGCAGTACCACCTCCTGTGTGCATTTGATTGAGTCTGACGTTTCTGTAAATGGCATAGTTTGAATTTTTTAATGTGGTCCGTGGTCTCAAGTAACTGTTTCTATCAAGTAAGTAATATCGGAAAGTGCTTATCTATACAAATTCACCAATCGACAATGCGAGGCTGCAGGATCTATTCCGCATTCCAGACACAATTCTAGAAGGCCCAAAATTTGTAACGTAATGTATCCGGAGGATGATGGGCACATGTCTTTATAGAATATGCCTAATTTTTCGAAGTCGTCACTGGTCTGGGACATCTGATATGTGATATCGAGAAGTTTGGGAAACCGTGCGATAAAAGGTCTTAACTCCCCTATGACGGAGGAAATATGTTTATTTTTATTATGATTTTTGGGTGTTTGATTTTTTTTTTGTTTGGGAGTTCAGGCTCAGAATTGTTATTTTTGGCCGACTCGGATCTCGTGTCGAGTGTTGTATTATTTGTGGTTATTTTTGCAAAGGAAAGCTGCTCATTAACTTTCCTATATAACTTTCTTGTTTTGCGGTTTATTGGTGATCGAGTCGCCTTTTTTGGGTTTTAGTGTAGGGAAATTAGGACACCCCTGCCACGTTCCTATATGTACTCCCTTACAATTAATTCAGGTGGTAGTTTTTAGTATTTCTTTAATGTCATACTCTCTTGTCTTGTGCTCATCACCACATTTTAAGCATTTTGGCTTGAGTTGGTAGTTAGCAGAAGAGTGATGAAAAAAATTACATTTGTAGCACTGGGTGTCCCAGGTCTACGCTTGAAGTTATCAACTTGAGTTTGCATGTATAAAATATTGGTTAATTTAAAAATATACTGGCTATTTTCTGATTTCTACCAAGAACATGGGTAGAGGATTTTTTCTTTGTGTGAGGTGGGCTATTTTTTGTTAAGTTCGGCCTTTTAATTTTAGTTCAGCTTCTATTTCGTCGATACCTGTAAATGTTGGTAAGCCTTTAATAACTGCCTTTATAGGCCTACAGTTTGCCGGTAGAATGATATAAAATTTCTCGCCTTTAGATTTGAGGAAGTTTGTTATCTCTCGATGGTCATTTTCATTTAATGGTTGGATTTTTATATATT
Source organism: Nephila pilipes (assembly GCA_019974015.1). Classification (NCBI taxonomy): domain Eukaryota; kingdom Metazoa; phylum Arthropoda; class Arachnida; order Araneae; family Nephilidae; genus Nephila; species Nephila pilipes. The sequence goes on along the minus strand of BMAW01088844.1, from coordinate 40,651 downwards.
CCCCGACAAGTTTTCCAGAGGATTGGAGATGGGATCGTTGTATTTCTTGAAGGATTAGGTTGTAATTTGCTTGAAATTTCAGTACAATTGCTTGTATTTTGGGTGGCAGGGGTCGGAGATCCGCTTCAGCCTTTTTAGAATCTCCGTTTTCCCGGGCAGTAAAAGTGTTTTTGGTTTGGATCTTAAAAGGGATGGAAATTTGAGCTATTTTAGAAAATTTGGTTTTCTTTTTTGATACCTACTCTTCAATGTTTATTGTTTATGCTTTATCATCTTTATTTAAAATTACGGTTGATGGGCTGATGATTGCATCAGCTACACTTTTTTTGAGCTTATTTATGTTATGAGATATACTATGGGTGCAGTTCTGTTGCGGGCAAGGATAAAGCAAAGTGAGATCGCCTGTTGTCTTTTGCATGTCCTGCTCCAGCTGCTTCCTTTCTACGTCTAGGGCCTTCCAGTGAGATGCTCTTGTAAAATTCGATTCCCTTTCCTCGATGAGGCTTAGGCTATTAATATACGTTTGTCGTATTTCGTGGCATTCCAGTTGTTTTTGGAGTAACGAAATCAGGGTGCACTTCGCACCCTGATTATCTGGGGCTGCTGACCAGTATCCATGTGTTCCGACGAATCCGTAGGGATTGCGACGCTTACATCATCTAATGCGCTCATCATCATTCACTAACTCGATTGATTGAGAGCGTAAAATTGTGGCTGATAAATGACTGCTGGTAGTTCAATCCTTTGGTTCAATCCTTTTTCATGGTTGGTTCAATCCTTTTTCATGGATTTCTGGAATGATAACAAGTATTTCAAATAAGGGATTTTACTTGCAAATGTATATAAACCTTTTGAAAGAAATTGAATGTACTTGAAAGAAAGCGTGCTGTATTTTAAATATGCTCATGTTTGGGTTCAAGAAAATTCTTGATTAATTATCTTGATTCAGTTTATTAAAATGTTCGATTTGATTAACATCACACGAGAAGTAACATGAGGGCCATTGACGATGGACCTCGTGATTGTGAGCCTCGGTCAAATGACGAGGACGATACCTGAGCTTGCACCTCTCTTTCCTAACAATTCTCCAGTTTAAGTTATTTTTATTCATTAAAAAAATGGGAAAATTTATGTGGAGTTATTTCTTACATAGATGACCTTGTCTCATTTTTACTCTTGTAAAATGTAGTAGATTTATCATAATTTGAATTTCATGATGGTTCGAAAGGAGAATTTTAAACAATCTTTAATGCATCAATTATTATTATTTCTGTTCTAAGATGTAATAATATGAGAACTTAAAAGCATTATTTGAAACATATTTTTGACAAAATATTACTCCTTTAAAATGGTATTAGATTATTAAATGCTCATTTCTTTCATGGATTTTTTTTTGTGACTTTCAGTACTTCGAAAAGCTAGAGCCCTACCATGTATCAACAAGTATACAGATGATGAAGAACAAATACAAAGATGTGAATTTTCCATTTGAAGAGGTTGTTAGGTAAGTCAGTTTGTTGTCCTCGTTTTTGAAAAAGAGGTGTGAGTATATTTTAGACAATAAGGATTTAACAAAATTTATTTCCTTTAAAAATAACAATATTTTATACAAAGTTAAAAGAATATTCAAGTTTCTTATCGTCACCACAATTCTCTATGAATATATTTGTACGGTAAAAGAGACTTCAAAAATTCTACAATAGTTTTTCTACATTATGAGAGTTTCAATATTCCACGACATAATGAAATGACACGCATCATGGGAGCGATCTTGGTAACATCTTTTCATGACATAGTAATTGACGATTGGAAATATTTTCTGAATTGATGCTATACTTTCTGATAAGCAAAACGTGGTTTATAAAATGCTTTCGAAACTTACGGTTTTTGTTCAACTCACAAAAACATTTTTCGAAGCAGAATTGTTTTCTTTGTTTTACAATCATATATATATATATATATATATATATATATATATATATAAAATGTTTGCGATTTTATTAGACACTTGCTTTTCATTTAATTTTAATGTGATGAGTTTCTTCATCACCCAGATCCTGTTTTACTTCCCTTCAAGTGGAATATTACGCACAGATTTCTAGCTTTTGTAGCAATATGAAATCATCGGTAAGCGATTAGAGCTTCCATTTCAACAACCAAAACAACTCAGGCAGCTCTTTTAATAGAGAAGAGCTTTGCGATATTATAGCAGCAATATATTACGGCAATACATTTAGCAGCAATACATTACAGCAATACATTTGAATTACATAGCAGCAATACATTTGAAAGTTATACAGATTTTACATACAGCTCTTTCGTGCCGATATCAAAGACCATATGACAGTCTAATACAACTTAAATTAGAAAAAAAAAAAAAAAAAAACACCCCAGGGAAAGCAGGTTTTTGATCATTAATAATCTGAACTATGTAAAGAAATCACAACAAAACTTACAATTCCCTACATAAAATTTAACTTCCTCCCGTTCGGCTTGCCTAAGCCAATTACAATTCAGCGTTTCACTCTGACTTTTCTCTACTGTCGACAGAGAAGCCTCAGTCGAGGCTCGAGGCTGGTCCTCGGAAGAATGTGTAGACATACTATATCTTACTATTGTATTTATGATAATACTCTGATGGGTTAAACGTAGCACTGGCATGATTGCATTAGAATTTATTAAGTGTTTTGTAATTTTTCTTGTACATTTAAATGCATACATTATTTCGAAAAGAGATACAATTCTATAAATTCATCTGGATACGCCCGTTCTTCATTATTCAACTCTAGCGTCATTATTCAGTCTAATATACATATCAATAAACACTGGACTACAATTGAAAACATACAAGAGTAAGATAAATACTTGATTAATAATTAATGAAGAATATATAAGGTCGCTTTCTCTCGAATCCCACTTAATTTATAAATTCTAGTTATGGTCTGATAATGAAATCAGAGCTTATCTAATCACTCGTTCGGATTCAAACATTTCTCACGAACAGCCGGTTCTTAACTTAGCACTTTAACTAGAATTTACTTCAATCCAATCTGCTAATTATTATGCTTCGGTCCAAATTATATATATCTATCAGCAAGTCGTTATTCTCTATATCCAATAAATTATATTTAATTTATATATCCTTATATCTAATTCATTCACTTTACTTATATCTTCATCTAATTTTCCAAATCACGAATCATTCTGGTTGGGAAGAAATTGTAATTTTAAGCAATTCAAATTACCAAAATGTACCCGAGATTAGTGAAGGGAAAATTGTGAATAGCTCAACTTGAGAATATTTCTTTAAGATTCGGAGACTACGTACTCATAGCTTTGTGAAAAAAGAAATAATTTTTCAAAAATATGATTGACACATTGGCTTTAGCTCTACTTTCTACACACTAACAAAATTGAAATAAATGTGACATCTACTTGTAATTTATATGTCTTTTATATAAGGTACCTGAAATTAATAAGATCATTCTGATCGCAAAATGAAATTACTTTGGTTGTGATAAAGCGGTAAAAAGGAATAAATACGTGACTATTAGTACCATCTATCCTCTTTAAGTTTTTAAAATTATTTAACTTTTTTCTTCAGATATTCCTTTTTAAATTTGAAGTTTTGAGAAACATTTTTTTCTTGCAGATAATATGGTCAATGAAGGTAATCGCCTAATTTTCTCGATAAATCTATATTTATATCAAGGTTTAGTTCACTTAAGCAAAATGAATGGGGAAGAAAGATAAATTCATTATTTTTATGAGCAGAACTTTTTTCCCCTATTTGAAATAAGTCGAATGTAAGAGACAAAAAAAAAAAAAAAAAAAAAAAAAGATTATATTCTCTTTGACTCCCCTCCCCCAATTCTTTGTTTGTTTGGTGACACGTTGATCAGGCCATGAAAAGTGAAAAAAAGCAGAAAATTAAAAATAATAAACATATGGAACTAAAAGAGTTCACAAACAGGTATTTTAGCTGGTAGATATGTGACCGAATAACGCTATAGCAATAGGTTTCGAAATTACTGGAATATATGTTAGGACCATAAATATTTTGAGGAAATTTGTCACATGTTATTGAAAAGCCTTAAAAAATCTAACAAAATCAAAAATGCATTAGATTTCTCTTTTTCCGAATTTCTTAACCCTCCTTCCTCCTCTTCATCCTGCCCTTCCCCCGAAAAGAAAAGAGGTAAACTTATCAGATAAAAATAGCAACGGCCATCCTGGAAAGCTATACAAACAATGATAAATATGTTCTCAGAAAAGGTCCCTCGACAAATGCCTCTAATAATTCTGTCATAGCTGCTTCTTAGTTTTTTTGTATAATAGATTTATTTTTAGTTAAGTTAATTTGAAAGCTAATAAACTCATATTGAAACCTCCAAGTAGCTGTATTGTCAGAACTGGTAGTTATATTTATTTTCTCCCTCAGGTAGTTATATTTATTTTATCTCTCAGGTAGTTATATTTATTTATTATTTCTTAACAGAATGGAAATAAAACACAAATAGCATTTTAAACAGAAATGCATTTCAAGTCTTTCTTTCAAATACTTACAGTCAGCATTACCAGAGGGACATTGTCTCTCTCTCTTTGAGTTGGTACTGAGGCATATAAATGGAAAAAAACAATGAAGACAAGCTTAAAAAACGAGAGAAAAAATTACATCAGCATACATGATTTCTTTTGTTTCGACGCAGGTAGAAGCTGGTTTAAGGAGAGCGCGCTTTTATGCGAGATGATCTTCGTAGTCTGTCCAATAAATACGCGAACTGGTCCAATACGGCAGTTATGCTATACCCATTGAATGGCGTGTCGATTATAATCTAATTACTCGTTGTACTCCTGAGATTGGTAGAATGTTAGAGTTGTAGAGTTGGTACTACTGTTTATGTTTCCCCCTGTTGACGACATTGGAAATGGAGGCGACCAAAGACTGAATATTAAACTTGAAATAAAATTTTGGAAAAGTTTTCAGAAAATTCACGAGAGGATGACAGCCTCTAAAGAAGATAATGTACTGAAAAAGACATAGCTGTTGTGTTTCAGTCAGGGCATGAAAATTGCAGATATGATCCAAATCCGGGGAGACCTTCGATCTCTGTTGTTGGGGAAAGCATTGAACGTGCGTGGACTCTTGTTCTTGTCGATTGAGAAATCACAGATCGAATGATCCATGATGAACTGAATTTAATGGAATCGTTTGTGAACATTATTCTATGTGGATGTCCTATATGTGCATCGAGTACGGCCAAATTTGTGTCAAAGTAAATGACACAAATGAAAATTTCCTGCATTACAACAATGTCCCTTCACATTCTGCACAGATTTTTTGATAGTTTCTGCCCAGATATTCGATCACCAAGATTTATGGTCCTACCTACTCCTGTATTATTTTCCATCTTACATATATGTAAAATGGCCTTGAGGTGGCACCTTTAGGACTATGTTGAGACAATAAAACGAGAAGAGAACAGGTAGCTGTATAGCCTAACTCCTGAAGACTAGCAGGAATGTTTCGAAAAATAAATATAGCCATCAAAGAAATCCTTTTTACCATCAAATGGAAGGTATTTTAAAGGAGATAAAATTGTTTTATCTTAAATTTTGTTTCATAAAGTAGTTATCACAACATTGCAAGTATTTATTGGACAAACTATATATCCTTTTACACTGGGGACAGAACTCTATGAAATTTGGAGAACTTTTTTAACGCGGCATTGTATATTGATCATTATGTGCTCACGTCTTTTTGTTTGTAACGTAGGTGTCCAGATGTTCGCTGTCGCTTCGAGGGCCGATTGGTGGACATTGTGAACTATGTCAGCACCTTCTCTGGATTTCAAAAGTTCAAGCTTACGGACAACAAATCGGCTGAGGAATGCATCGGGGCCTTCCGGAAGAGGTAACTTTCTGGGTTAAGGGTTCCCGTGCACTGTAACCACTAAAAAGATATGCAAAAGTGGTTGATTGAGGAAAAATCCTTTTATTTAAAAAAGCAATAAGAAGCTCAACTTGAATGGAAAGTTTTATATATGATGTCATTTCTAAGTGGAGTAAAATTTTAATTACCTTTTTAATAAAATTTTGGTGATTTTGGACGAAATAAAGTTTAATAGTGCCGAGAGGAAAAAGTAAGATTTGTATGGTATCTTCTTTCACATTTTATCTCTATACTTCTATTGTATAACCCTTGTTTAAATTAATGATTGCAGTTTACAGATCTTTTTTCTATTGTGGTTATTTGGTAAAATTTTCAGGCAAAACCGATATACTGATAAATTACGAGTAATTTTTTATACCGTGAATATAAAATGAAAATACATAATAATTAGACATTTTATTTGATTCTTGTATGCTGTGTCAAAGTACATAAAAATGAACAGTATTCTCTGTGTATCAAATTGTAAGCAATACTTATACATGAATAATTTTCCTATTAAAATAGTTGTAAAATAAGTAATTATTTTACAACTTTTTACAACAATGATCTTTTTGTCAACTGTTTTAAAAAGTAAGCTCTGAGAAATATTACTGATCGATACTCTTCTCCTAAATGTGATCTAATTTTGGTACAAAGGGATTCCATCGCAAAAAAGGCTCTTTCAAATTCCAAATTTATTGGTTTAATAATTATGAAAGAATTGTACACTATTTGGATATATTTTCCCCTTATGTTTCTCTGTTGAAAATGCTTATTCCTATTAAGAGATGATTTTATAATTTGTGTGTGTGCTGGTGATGAACTATCATGTCCTATTTATTTTCATTAATATTTGTTTTCATTAATAAGTTAAGTTTTTCTTCCTCGGGTAATGTAATTTCAAATGCTTTAGGAATTGCGAATACTGAATTTTCGTAATCAGCAAACGTTTCTTTTTTAAAATTAAAATTTCACTTAGGCTTATATGGTGAGACACTGCTTACATGAATCTACTTCTTCATTCGAATGCAATGCGCCTATTTGTTCTATTATGAGACTTGATTGAAAAATAATGCTCCCATGGTTATAACATTTTTATTTGTTACACGATTTTACAATTTTTGTTGTTCCAGATAGCTACATATGTCCTTTATGTTATGCATTATTAGCTTATAGTCTTTATCTCTTTCCACGTACTAACGCAGACGTTTAATTAGTCTTTCAAACCCAACGGAGAAGAACTCCAGTGTTATTGTCAGCAGTAGAATTTAACAGCAACTTTCATCTCATCTTCAGAGCGAAAGTGATGTCCCTTAAGGGGCTTTTTTTGCCTTCGGAAAGAGGTGAAAATGGTGCAATGATGCTTTGCTTCTTCAACCTGGGGGGGGGGGGGGTCACAAACTTCTTCAGTTCTCAGCGCACCAACAAGAAAGGAGACAAATTCATTTCATAGATGATAGACGTAGTTTTCAGGTGCAAGTACAACTGTAAAAATCGAGGGACAAATAAAAATGTTATGACCATGGATGCATTACTTTTCAATTGAGTCTCATATTTATGCACATGCCTATACTAAAATTGTATTTTTCTTTCCTTAGGTTGTATGAGATCGGATCTTCCTTCAAGCGCTCCCCAGAGGATACCATCGTTCTGTACCGTGACTATCAGCTGATTTTGTGCAGGAAAACGAACGCTTGATTGTTTACGTGGAAAAAAATTTACTAATCGACCAATGGAAATTTGCATTTTCTCATTTTCTGCTTCAAATTCCAAATCGTTCGTTTTTTGCTAATCAATAAATTTATTTTGCCTATTTCCTTTTGAATGTTTGTATACAATGTACATGTATGCTATGTCTGCCTAAAAATGTCAAATACAGCATGTTCACATTACCTTTCAAAACCTCGTAAGGTTCACATTACCTTAATTTTTTGTATGATGTCTCATATAAAGCTATGTGATTAGGTAAAATATGTTTCGCTGATTATCTATATTACTCCCTTTTTTCCCAACAATTACGAAAAATGTTTCTTTGAAAACTCGCTTAAAATTCCCTGCTTAATAAAATATTCATAATCATTGATAACTTCCTCTATTTAATCATTCATGACAGCATTTCCGAAGTTATGAACATCTATCGAAATAGAATGTAAAAAAAAGAAGAAATTTTTTGACATATGTTTTTTTTCTCTCCAAATAAATGCGTAAGATCATTAAAATGCGTGGACAATGATAGTGTTACGTTCCTATGATTTTTGTGGGAGTGAAAATCAAGTTCAACTAGGAGAATAACAACAAATGACGCTTTATTCGCAAATATTCAGGATGCATGCAGGTAACACAACTTGGACAATAACAGTACAAACAGATACACAGCATTTGCACAATTTAGCTACACAGATACAGGAACAAAACTGCCAAGTAATAACATTCACAAATATATCAACAATGTTCAGCTCACCAGCTTACTGGTTCTCTCTACGGACGACATCCGCATAAATACTCTGTACTATCAATGCTGGTTTCGACGAGATCCCAGCAGAAACACGCTGCTTCTCTACAAATTCTCCCGGTACGCTTCACTTCCAAGCGTCGAGTTTCCAAGCTTTAGTTGATTTCCCAGTCGATCTCCACAACAGAGACTCCACAGACGAACTCCGATATGGATACAAACTCTGAAAATTCCTCCCATGGTTGATGTTGACGCTCAGTCCAACCATAAAAAGTTCTCTGAACTACAGTTCCAAATATCAGTAAAAACGGACTACCTTACAAGGAGAGAAACAGATCTTGCAACTTTAAGTGACCAGATTCACGTAAAAAATATTTTGAACTTCGTGAACATGCGTGAATCATTTCTCAAAAATTGATAACAGAATTTGGTTCCCCCCCCCCCCCCGTGTAGAATCCCTAATTTCCATACCCATGACGTTCCTCCTACTTTAAAAAGTAAAAGTGAAGAAAGAGAGGATTCCATCAATAGTGAAAATGACTTTGTTCTAATAAGCAAAATGGAAACTGCGGGAAAAAAAAACAGTGGAGATAGCAACAACGGCACTCCTAGAAATTAAAAACAAATTAAATGTGCTAGATAATAATTTGTAAGAAAGTTATATCTCAGATAAAGGATATACAGTTTCCAAACCTAGTTTACCTCCTCCGAATATGTTAAAAACTTCAAAGGATTACTTAAAAAACTACTGTCAACAAACCCAAATCCTTCTAATCATCTTTCAAGCGCGTGCACCAAAATTTATACAGATGATGACCTCCAAGTACAGCATACAGCAAAGTGCTAAAAGAAATTTTTAAGACAATTTATGAATTTTGCGTAATTAAAATTCCTGGAAGAGAGACCAATTAAAGAGTCGATTAAAGACCTATAGTTGGACACCACCTTTGCAGAGATTCACGAAGATTGAAATACAATAGGATGCCAACCCATTAAAACAGTACAATCCACAAATTAGAAAACAAAGCAGCCGTTATCAATCTTCAAGATCCCCCTCTCCCAAAAGAAACCAACCAAATTTTTAAAGTGAACGAGCTCTGCAAAATGACAATCAAAATTGACACCTATAAAAGCAAAGGGATAATCCAATGCTACAACTGTTATAAATTCAACTAAAGGTCAGCAAATTATCACCTTCAGCCTAGATACTTAAAATTTGGTTTAAACCATGTTAAAAAATAGTAATATAAAAGGAAAAAAAAATGCAGAATCCGTTCTGAATAAAGTGATGAGATGCAATAACTATGGACATGTAACCTCCCACAAAGAATGTTTTTGCTTCCTCAAATTGTCAAGACAACACAAAAACAAAATCAAGTAGCATAACATTAAATAGTAATCCCCCCCCCCAAATAATAATAATAATAATAATAATATAAAAAAAAAACGTTTCATACTCTTATGCAACGTACACCAACAAAACACTTCCCCATAGATGAAGACACCCTAAGGGAAACCAAAGAAACAGATTCCATTGAAATAACACTAATTTAAACATAAATACTAATAATATAACTAAATAAACATTAAATATAAAAAAACACTTTTTCTATAAAGCATTCACTGCCTTAAAAATGTTAGAAGATATATTTAATAGAATTCCCGGTATCTTCAAACAAATACTCAGAATCCTAAAGTATCAATCAAGACAAGAAGAAACAGAAGCAATTATAGATGCACTCGTAGATGACGGCAACGACACAGGCATTACACTTGTGCGACAGCTCACTTCCTTTTCAATATCTTCGAAAATTAATCTCAATATATATAAAATAATTTTTGAAATTTTTTCCAAGATTTTTCAATATTAGGGCCGTCATGACAGCCATTTTACCGCCGATTCCACCTTGCTATAATCTTCTACCACCTCCCTCGCTTGTCCACTTCTCTCAAGAGCTAATAAGAAAGTAAGACTTATACTACACAGAAAGCACAGTTCCACTTTTTTTTTCTCAAAATTCATCTTGGTACGAGATTGTCCACTGACGAGGCTCGGTTATCGGTGAAAGTGTAACTTGTGTGTGAGGATGGGCTTCGTATTCATATGACACTACCATCAAATGTTAGATGAAATTACATATTTACAGCTAATCAGTTCATAGTATTTGATGTTGCCAGCTTTCGCTATTTGCTAAAGTTTTCTTTAAAAATTTATATTAGTTAACAATATTAACACTCATGTGTAACACAAAGCACTTGATTTAAAATTAATTACACTATATTAGAAAAAAAGCACAAATAATTTTTTTAATGTTTTCAAAAAAAATTGGAAAAAATCTTATCACATCATTACATAATAAAAACCTGAAATTGTATATGGAATTTAGTAACACAATCACATGTGCGAGACTGAAACTAATTTTGACTTCAGTGGAAAATACGTCAATCGTGTGATCGGCAAGAATTGAGTCTATTCCTCCATTTTGTTTTTAGCCTTGACCATGTAATAACGAAAGATTATTATAGAATATTTGTGGAATATAATTGGAATTCCTTTATTTTATACGTGTCTCGAATAATTAAAAGAAGCATTTTCATCAAAGAAAAAGAATTGTTTATTAGAATTGGGTGAATATTTCATTTAGTAAGATCTCTTTCAATGGTATGTTTACTCTCTGTCATATTTGTTAATATTACCGATATATTTTTGTTAATATACTTCAAAATATTATGTTTTCACTTAATTATAGCAACATTCTTAGCTTTATGGAAGTTATTTATTTGCTATTTTTTGTGCGAAATATATTAACAATTTTTCTCACGTGTATAATTATCTATTATATTATAGGTCATATTATTCTCACATTTATTAAAATTGTTATCGAATTAAAAATCATCAAATTTGGCGTGTATCCAAAATTTCCTTTTCACCTTACAATATTTCGAAGTTTACAAAATTTTGATAAAAACTTTGGTTTGTTTGATGATTTCAGTTTTAGCCAAATTTTAAAATTCCATTTTATTAATTTATACAAATAAATTGAGCGGATAATAATAATTAACAAATTGATTAAAAAATTTTTTAAGCCAACGCCTTGGCAACGGAAAGCAAAATAGCGCCAAATATCACCAAAAGAGTTACATTAAAGTAAATTCTTACAAAATTTTATTGCGAAGTTTGCCCGTTCACTTCATCTATCGTCCTTTCTGGCACCCTTTTACTTTTCTTCGGTATGGCATAGGCTAAAATAGGAATCGATCTAGAAATAGTTGAAGTCTATCGTTTTTCTTAAATTTCATGCATTTTTTAATATAAAGTTAGGTTCAGTATTCTGATTCCTCTCTACCTATACAAGGATGTTTTTTTTTAATGTTAAATATACTGTTATAGATTTAAACATAAAATTTTCACAGTAGGTGTAATAATCGAGGAACTAAGTAATGGAGTAATTCATAAACATGTTTGTGTAATCAAATAAATAAATGAAAAATTTAAAGGTTTCTCGATGCAATATACGCCTGTAGGCCAAATTTGCTCCTCCCCCCACGTCAGCTTAATATGTGCAGCAAGATGGTAATCGGCTTGCTCGAAATTTGACATCAAAAGTCTCATCAGCAAAAAGTACAAAATTATTCGATACTTTTCCATTTTACGAGCGCAAGCGATGAAGTCACCAAAAATGAGGCAACTGACGCCAAACGGAATATGTGTTTATAGTGTGCTGTCGCCAATAGAGTCTACTTGGCAAGATTTGCGCGGGCGAAATGGAAAAGTACTAATATGTTTCCCATCTGTTCTACAATTAAAAATAAAAGAAAAGTTTATATTAGCGTCATTGTTTAAATCTTATTTTTATTTTTCCAATTTCATATTGAGGCTTGGAAATAATTGAAAAAGATTCGTAATGATTAAAAAAGAAATGTATGTACGAACATTAGAAAATGCAAATATTTCAAGAAAGGTAGAATAATAATACCCTATTCTGATAAGCAGCATATTTCCAGATGTGTTTTTCTTTTTTCTACAAAGTTTGGCATTTTTGCACTTTTGTGGTGGCCTAAAATATTGTTAATTTTGGAGAATCAAATAGAACAAACCTTGGCGTGCACTGTATTCTGTTCCGAATAATTGTAGTTGGTTAAATTTAGAGTATTTTAGAAACAATGACAAAAAGTTAACAATTGTAATTGTCCAATATGTATTATGCCTAAAATAATTATTTTTAGAGAAGTAAACATGAAATTTAAATGGTTCTTAGTGATAATTATGAGAATTTTAGAAAAGCACAGAAAAATTCTTTAAATTTCTTTTCTATTTTCAGTTTTTAATATTAATGTAATTCTTCAGTAATTTGCTAGTAAAATCCAAAATACATTTTCATGGCGTCAGAGCTATCCTCAAATGAAATTTCGAAAAAGAAAAACAAGAATAATTTTTTGTTTTGTGCATGTTTAGATGTTATATGAGTTGTTCATCAAAGGGTTAAAGAAAAGATTATAAATTTTTTTTATCCATTTGAAAACTTTTAAATTATAATTCTCTTTTCTTGACTCAGAAAACATCTAAAAGTAAACATTTTACTGCTTAAAATACTTTAAAATTATGTTGACTGTACAAATTGATTGTATGTTGCAATTGCCTTATGGAAAGAATATTCATAAACATTTAATGATAAATAATATTTAATAAATATATTGACTTACTTGCAACATACGCCAAATTCCGTTTTCTAAGCCAAGTTTACCTATGTCTAATGTGTGCGGCCTTCAGGCTCAATTTGTCCTATTATTTATTTATTTATATATATATATATATATATATATATATATATATACATATATATTCATTTCATATATACATTCATATATTCATTTCATATATACATTCATATATTCATTTCATATTTCATATATATACTATTTTCATTTCATATATACATAGTTGTTGGAAGGTTTTTGTAAAGGAAACAATTTTTCAAAATATGTGGATAAAATAAATATCGTTTTTAAAATTAGCAGACAGCTTATGAAATATAAAAAAAAAAAAATCATTTTATGGGGACCTATACAAATTAACTGGAGATCTTAGGTATAGGGGTTGATCGAAGAGGTTCTGCTGTTATTATAATAATGTATAATGGTATAACTTTGAAAATAATACAGCCTTAATGCCATTTTTCATATAAATTATCCTGTGACGTTGGTCTATTCGCGGTTTCTCTTCACTAACCTTAGGAACTTTTAATTAAGATTGATTGCTTTTGCTAAACAACCTTTGCCGAACCAAAAATGAAACATGAATATATAGATAGAAAGCAGGTAGAAATGAAGTGAAGCGGGAGAGTTTGGAAATATATAAACTCCGACTGAAAGTTGCGATAGAGAAGTTGAAGGAGAAGGAAAGAGAGGTTGAAGGAGTTGGAAAGAGAGGTTGAAATAGGCGATTGGATTAAAGGTGTATAGAGGGCGACATTTGGTTCCAGAGTCTGAATTGCAGTCGTGGAAGGCTAAGTGGTAAGAGTCTGTTAGATTATTATTGGTGGGTTGAATTAGGTTAGTAGAATCCTTCCCCGGGAGAGCATAAGTAATTGTTGTTATATTAATTGGAAGTTAATAAATTCCGTAAATATTGTTCTAGTGTCTCTTTGATTGACGTATTGTGTCTCAGTGTTTAATCATTCAATTTAGCTATGGCACAAGAGGCAGCCCAGAACGGGCAGGCGTCACAATCTTAATGATTTACAATTATATCTATATAAGAAATCTAAAGACAATGCTTCTATTAACATTAGGATTTATTTGTGCATATAAACTAATTCCTTTACTCGAATTCGAATTGAACACATTTTAATAAAATATACTTTTATATTATGTTTCAACAATTTTAGAAATAATGATTGTCAAGACTGTAGCTTATATTGGGATATTTCTTCTGGTCCTGAGTTTTTCTCGAGGGTCTGAAAACCAGACTATTCCATGTAATTACGCCGAAACATCCTTTACTTACTTAGATGTCGCAATGGAAATGATCACGAGAGCAAGGCGAAACTTTCCGAAATGTAAGTATTACACACATTTATGATTCACGTTCTCATTTCCTTTGACTATTGAAACAATGAGATTTTGGATGATCAGTACACAGGTGAATAATAAATCAAATAGATACTAGTTGATTGTTCTGAATTAACGTAGTAATAGAAAAAGACTGATACTATTGACAACGGAGCTTTTTAATTTTGCTCCACAGTCAACAAACAAGGACGACAGCTGAATTGGTACCAACCTCTCCTGGCTTCTAACCGGTCAATTGAAAAGTCCCCGGCCTGACACATAGATGGCGCTACTAGAATTAAATCCATACTTGTTTTAGTTAGCCCTAAACCTCAAAAGATGCGTGTATAAATTTGACAGCTGTCGGATCATTAGTTTGTGAATTATAGCATTTTGAGTGAAGCAACTTTTGTTATTGTGAAAAAAATGGATAAAAAGGAATTTCGCGTTTTGATAAAATATTGCTTTTTGAAGGGAAAAAATACAGTTGAAGCAAAAACTTGGCATGATGCCGAGTTTCCGGACACTGCCCCAAGAAAATCAACCATCAAGGATTGGTATGCTAAGTTTAGACGTGGTGAAATGAGCACCGAAGACGGTGGACGCCCAAAAGAGGTTGTTACCGACGAAAACATTAAAAAAAATCCACAAAATGATTTTGAATGACTGTCAATTGAAATTGAATGAAATAGCAGACACTCTAAATATATTAACGGAACGTGTACATCCTATCATTCACGAATATTTGGGTATGAGAAAGCTCTGTGTAAAGTGGGTGCCGCGCGAGCTCACTTTTGACCAAAAACAACGACGAGTTGATGATTCGGAGCAGTGTTTGAAGATGATCAAGCGTAATAAACCCGAGTTTTTGCGTCGATATGTGACAATGGATGAAACATGGCTCCATCATTTCACTCCGAAGTCCAATCGACAGTCATCCGAGTAGACAGCACACGATGAACCCGCTCCAAAGCGTGGGAAAACGCAACAGTCGGCTGGCAAGGTTATAGCGTCTCTTTTTTGGGATGCGCATGGAATAATTTTCATTGACTACCTTGAAAAAGGAAGGACCATCAACAGCGACTATTACATAGCGTTATTGGACCGTTTGAAGGACGAAATCGCCGAAAAACGGCCGCATTTGAAGAAAAAGAAAGTGCTGCTTCACCAAGACAATGCACCGTATCACAAGCCAGTGAAAACGATGGCAAAAATCCATGAACTGGGCTTCGAATTGCTTCCTCATCCACCGTATTCTCCAGATCTGGCCCCCAGCGACTATTTCCTGTTCTCAGATCCAAAAGAATGCTCGTTGGGAAGAAATTTTTGTCGAATGAAGAGGTGATCGCCAAAACTGAGGCCTATTTTGAAGCAAAGGACAAATCGTACTACAAAAATGGTATCGAAAAGTTGGAGGGTCGCTATAATCAGTGTATCACCCTCGAAGGGAATTATGTTGAATAAAAAAAACTAATTTTGCCAAAAAATGTTTTTTTACTATGGTAGGCCGGGGACTTTTCAATTGACCTGTTACACCTCACCTTGAGAGAAAAATGATTAGGAAATAGAAAGAAATAGGGTGCAAAATTAAGCGATATCAATATCATGTTTTTTTTCTTCTAAAAATAAAAACAATTGCTAATTTTTCTACTAGCCGGGAATATGAAAAACTAAATCAAACAATTTCTTGTATTTGATAGGAAATGTTGTTGAAATAATTCAGAATCTTTTTTTTTTAAATAGATAATACTTCATTGTATTCCGACACATATAAAATTTTATTGCTCTCAATGACAAGATCTTTTGTTCATTATGAGTTGTAGACATGATCTGAAACATAATGCTTTGATTTGTAAATTCTGTATAGTTAAACAGCACCTCTTCGAATTTTCTTTATTATATTTAAACTTAATAATTTTGTGATTAACACATTTATAATTAATAAACTAAGCCAAATGACGTGATCGAATATTGGAGAGTAGAGGCTTCGATCATAGAAGAGAATAGGGAATAAATATTTTGAACAATACCTCAAATGAAGACTATAATTTGGTACACTTAATTAGTTTATTCAAGGTATCCGACTACGTTCGGAATCATAATTTTGAAAAAAAAAAATGTATAATTGAATAATTTTTGTTTTGATATTTAGTATCATCTGAATTAAAATGTACATAAAAAAGCATTTCAAAAATTTTATTACAATGAAAAAATTTTAAAATGTAGTTTTTTTAGCTTAAAATAAGGAAAAAAAAAAAGCACATTTTCAAAATATTCTCCTTTCATGAAATTTTTTCAATAACTTTGTTATTCAGCATACGTATTGATATGACACCTATACAGAGCCTGAACTAGGATTTTGTAATAATTCACATTATTTGCAGAGTTATTAGGAGTCAAAATAACAACACGCGTTTTTTTAAAAAAATTCCTCTACTTTTTTGCATTAAAATGTGAATAAATCCACTTATATACCAAACATTACAAAAATCCTAGCTCAAGATCTTAAGAATAATATGAAAAACATTTCTATCAATATGTAGAAGAAAACATTCGAGTTATTACCTTTCAAAAATTGTAAACATACTGAAAATTACATTCGTTAGAAAATGGATTTAAAGTTAAAACTTGTTTCAGAAAACAAAGAAAATGTCAGATATTAAAATACTTATAACTTCATTTCTATGTACCGTAGCTACAAATGGGAGGTAGCTTTAGAAAGAGAAAATTTCAAATATTTTAATGGATAAACCAATAATAATAAAAAAAATTCAGTATTTTCTCCGAAAGTCTAGTTTTTAAGTAGTCGGATACCTTAAACAACATGATTTAAAGTCAACAGAGCTTACCTGTGGGAGGATAACAGAGATGTCTCAATCATTGAAATTTAATTCGAGTATCGAACTTAGAAAGTGTAAGCGTTATATGTTTGACTCGCCAGTGGGACATGTCTGTGTTAAAGTTTCCGTATGAATGTGAGAATGTCTCGAATTCTTGGTGATCTTATTTATGGGTGACACCAAGAGGGATGTAAGGTAATCACGAATGGAGAGAAAACACCATTTCTCCCTGAAAATGTGATTCACACTTCAGAATATTAGACATGCAGCGATCCTCTGTGGGTCTCTCTTGAATATATTCAAGTGTCCAAGAGGGATCGTTCTAAATTAAAATTCCTTTGTTTCATGATTGTGAGAATCGCGCATGAATAATATCATGTTTTAATTCTTTGATCTTTGCGGGAGTAATGGTGTTCTGTATGTGCATTGTAGATAGCCAGTAATACTGCAGTTTTTAAATGAGTTTTTTTCTTTTATGATACACATAATAATTGATCCAATTTTCGAATAAGTGCTATAAAAATAGAATTCAATGTAAGGATGCAATTTAATATTGTGAAATTTTTAAAGGTCGAACCACGTTTCGATATAAAGACTTGAAGCCGATAGACTGTGAAGAATTACTGCGCAATGGTCATAATATGAGCGGTGTGTACACCGTGTGGCCTAAGAGCAGAGTGATGGAAGACAAACCGGTGAATGTATTTTGCGACATGGACACGGCTGAAGGGGGATGGACTGTAAGGCACATATTGATATCTCGGCTTATTACTACTCTATTCAATCATCAAGGTTATAATCATGTTGAAAATAAAATCTGATTTTGAACTATTACTCAAACATAATTTTAAGCTTTTTATTCATATAAACTTTTTGTGAGTTTTATATCAACGTAAAAAGTAACATTAATCTTTACCAAATTATATTTGCCCCATAGGAATCTGGAAGTTGTTTCTATTTCTAGATGATTTCTTGTCTTAGTATACCGATACAATTCATCAAACCAGTTGTCAAGAATTGAATCTTTTTACAAATTAAAAAAAAATCGAACTAATGTTACCGTTATAAAGTATTTGTAACATTAGAATGATTGAAGTAAAATTAAATTTGTGTCTCTAAAATCCATATTAACAAATTCTCTTTTAAAATTTTGAAGATTTCTATAATGTTTATTAATTTCTTACTTTTTATGTCTGTCAGATTTGTGATCATTTGTAGATATCCTCAATTCAAAACTAGATTTGAATCAAAAGATTAATTCTGCAATGTACAGCAAATAAAATTGATGTTAATATGAGGGATGTTCCGAAAGTAAGTTTCGTTATTTTTTTCACAAGGAAAACTTATTGCCCCCCCAAACCATGTCATCATAATCTATACACCTTGCACTATTTCCCGACATCGTCGCAATTGGTATTGAGACATTTGTTGTTGCATTCAATCAGTTTGAAGAAAACACTCTGCTGAAACTCTGCCCTGCGTCGTAAGGAATTGTCGAATTATCGAACCTGCTCCAACACAGCATTGTTTTGGATGGACCCAAGCTCGACTAATACGCAGTGTAGACGCCACTTCTGACGCTGTTATGCGTTTATCCTCTTACACTATGTCTTGTACTCTAGTAATGTTGCTTTCATTTGTGGATGGGGAGGGACGCCCACTTCGATCTTCAACCTCCACACTTTGCTTTCCTTCGCTAAACATGCAACACCAGCGTCTAACTATTTGGAGAGTATGAGGCGTTTATAGATGACTAATCCCATGTGCCCATGCTATGCACCTATATTGCTGACCACGTTATCAGTCATGACTCGGGCACGCTAGTGTGCTGCTACTCTTGTTTCTTCGTAGCTCTGCGCATGCACCATTCCTCCTCCAAACGCTACTTCCGTCGTTGAAACAAAAATGGATGTAGATTCTTATGGTGGGTGTTTGTTTCATATTACTGCTGGTGTACCCTGTGCTTTTTCAAAAAAAAAAAAAATGATGATGAAACTTACTTTCGGAACACCCTTCTTACATTAATGAGTATTCCATATATTTCTTTTAGTTTTTCAGTTATATTTTTTTAGTATTAGTTTCATTGGGTGAGAAATGAAAACGATATTGCCAGATTTTCAAAAATTCTAATATTTCAACTGAAAATTCCAGTGGTATTTTAAACTATGATAAGCTTTATAATACAAGAAATGTTTTTCAAAATTTTATGAAATGTTTTTCTAGCCACAAATTTTTTTATTATTAAAATTATTGTTTCCATTACCCCACATATTGTTGTTCCCATTACCGCAATCCTCTGCTGATCACTTAAATTTTTTTTTCTTCTTTTTAACTTTCAAAACGTATGAGAATGCCAAGACTGCTCTATCCAAAATTGCAGCTCTATCCTAAGGTGAAATGTAAAAAATTCTTTAATTGTTTTGTAGTTTTGGCTTTAAAAACAAGTACAAACTTTGATTTGGTACAAGCGCGAGGTTAATTATAGAAATCTTCAAAATAGAATGTGATATTAAAAGCAATTTTTTTCAAAATTTTACATCAATATTTTTGAAGTCACAATTTCGATTATTTTTAATTTTCATTGTTAGTTATGACACAAAATGGCAACTCTATCGACTTCCAGTTTGAGTATGATTGTTGCCGAGTGTTTAAGAATTTATTTTTCAATACTATTTTGAGGTTATGTCTAAAATCTTTTGTAACATTCCATACTTCTTTGATAATTTAACGAATGATGTTAATTTATATGACATTTCTTGGTTACTGGAATCGGTTTTTAATCATAAATAAAACTAGATCTGAATTTAACTAACTTCAATGCTTGGTATTTATTACTAGTGTTAGAGAATAAGTCCATTTGTCAATACAATTTTAAAGTTACCCCAATTTTTTTCCATGTAAAGCTAACATGTGGGAAAATTTGAGAGATTCTGCTGATCTAAAGAATAAGGATTGGTAGAATATTATCCATTTAATATTTAGTTATAAACATGATTAACCGAGATAGTGTTCTAGTAATTTAAATTATTGTACTTTATAGGTATTGAAATTAGGTTGGTGGAATTGCAACACTTATTGGGAAATTTCGCAAAAATTTAATTTTTTGTAATTGTTTTATACACATTTATTAAATTATTTATAAATTTTTATGAAACTTAAGAACAATTATCAATATTGAAAATCTTATCGATACAACTATCCTGAATTTTGAATAAATATATTTAGAATATCACACAAATAATTCAATGTTTGGTCCATATTGACATGGTATAGTTCTTAACACTTTTATAAAGGCTATATATAACATAATACAATAAATATAACTATAATAATAATTCGAGATAAAAACCAACATTTTTAAAAACAACGTTTTTATATGGTGACAAAGTTTATTAAAAAAGAATTATTGAAACATTAGTTAAAACTGGTCGCAAATATATAATAGTGTTTGGGCTAAACTGCATTATTAAAGAAAATATTAGTTAAAACTTGTCGCAAATGTCTAAATATTGCATTGTTAGGCGAGTACGAACGATTCCCAAAATTTCAAAGCTCTAGCTTGATGGGAAGTTGGTTAAATTAACGATCGAAAATTTGATGATACACACACACACACACAAAGTGAAATTCAGAAAAACGTTTTAATAAAAAAGACTCTATACAATGAACTACAAAAACATTGTCCATTTGGTGGAGAAATTTGTTCTTCGGATGCCATTGCATAGAATAATTTTATCATGTTCATCTTTTTAAAATTATTTAAACCACAAACTAATCATATTTAAAACTTTACTCAAAAATTTAGAAATTGATTTCGTTGATTGTACTTGACGCAGGTGATTCAGAGGAGAGGAAACTATGGTAGATCAAAAGATTACTTCTTCAAGGACTGGGATAGCTATAAAACTGGATTCGGTGACATTGAGAAAGATTTTTGGTTGGGTAAGACTTCAAAATGCAATTTCTCTTCTTCTATGCGTTGAACATTAAGATTTGGAAATAAGATTACCTTTTTTCGGGGTAAGTTCGGGAAAGAGTTAATGAAAAAATATATAAATTAAATTCCTGAAAGTAAACTTATACGGGAGGTATTAAGGAAATTATTGAAAATGGTTTATTTTTTTACAAGATAGAAGTAATTAAAGGTGAACAAATATAAGCTAAATAAAATGGATTGTTTTAGCTATTATTTATTTTTATGTTTTGATATTAATCAATCCTGTTGGATTGACTAATAAAGGGAATATTTAGAAACACACAGAATATTCTAATGAAATAAATAATTCATTAGAAGATGTACACATTTCTAATAGACGAAGATGCTGTGCTTGCTATGCTAAAATATCTGAAAAAAAGTAACTCCATAAAATAGGTGGAAATGTTTCTAGAGCGACAAATATTACTATGTTAGTTGCTTTACAGTTCCTCATGTTTGCAAATTAGGAAATTTCAAAAATAACAATATTTCGCCTTGTAACTGCAGAAGTTAATATTTGTTTCTTTTTATTTAATATATTCATAAGCTATTTGTATTTTTGTGTAGTGTTTGTAATACAATTTCTTATAACTTAATTAAAAGAATTATAAATTATTTTTATTCATTTAAAAATCAAGTATAAAGCAAGTATAGAAAATAGCTTCGTAGGCCAATCAGCTTATTCTTAATGACAAACCAAACTTTACCAATCACTATATATTTATATGACCTGTGTGAATCGTAGAAAAACTACAGATAATAATGATAATTATTCTATGTGAAGCATGTGGGATTCATACAACCTGAACAAATATATCGCATGTAAGATATAATTGCTTCGGGTAGCAATTAACGTGTTACTATTAAAAAAAAACGTTATTATATTTATTTATACTTTATTATACATTACTTCAATATATTTTACTATTAATCCTTCCAAGAATTATAAATTGACATGAATCAAATAATTATATTAAAATATGAAAACGAGTTTTCAGTATGGCATTATTTTTCGAGAATAACACAGAAAAGGCTTCTTTTCCTCAGAATTAGTACCTTTTGTATCCGACCCATTTATTGATTTAATGATAACTAAGCAAATTAAATATTTCAATTCGCAAAATAATTATATTCTTTTTTTAAAAAAAATTAAATAGTATTTAATTGCGGTCATTTATATATATATATATATCCATATTCGACAGTAGTTTGAAAAGTTTCCAGCCTAACGAAGATATAAGCCATTTTTCCTTTAAACTTATTTTTATTTTTGTACATAGTCTCCTTGTTAGTCGAGGCACTTCTCCCAGCGATGCTCCCGTCTCTTTAACCCTTCCAAATAGTACTTCATATGACGAAACTCTCTGTCCGCAGAGCGCAATTTTTAGATACTTGATTTAAAAGAAGTAGTTTGGGCTATATATGGTGAGTAAGGAGGGTGGTCAAGCAGTTCAAACCGTAATTCATGGATTTTCGCCATTACAAACACTGAGGTGTGAAGCGGCGCATAGTCTTCGTGAAACAGATCTTTCTACCAACACACACACAAATATGATCATTTCCCCCCAATTTCTGCCTTCAGCTTGTCAAGTAATGAGGCGTAATATGCTCCTGTAATGTTGTTTCCCGTCTGAAGATAATCGATTAAGATAACTCCATGACTATTCTCCAAAACAATCGCAATCACTTTCCCAGCCAAAAAAAAAAAAAAAAAAAGAAAACAAACAAAAACAAATTTTGATTTCTTTTGGACCTGATCCCCCTTCGCAATCCATTATTTTGACTGTGTTTTTGTTTCGAGCGTATAATGGTGCATCCAAGTTTCATCTACAATAATTAATCGACTCCAAAACTCAGAATTATTGCGACTAAACTGAGGCAACAGAGGTTTGGAAATGTTCATCGAACACGTTTTTGGTCTAACGTGAGTAAACGCGGCACCCAAAGTGCAGACAACTTTCTCATGACGAAATCTTGATTCAATATGTGACAAACATGTTATTTGGACATATTCAAAGTTTCTGCTGTCTCTATCTCACTTTAATTTGATGGCTGTCTAGCACCATTTGGTGAGTTTTAGCGATGATATCGTGAGTGGTTACAATTTTTATACGTTCGAACGTTCATTGACTCCCAAGCTAGTATGGTCACGTTTAAATTCAGCTGCCCAAAATTTCTCGGTGGTAAATGATGGTGCAGAATCCCCGAAAACAGCGTCCAACTCATCTTTGATTTGATTAGGCATGTTGCCTTTCAAAAAAATATTTAATTACAGCTAAATACTCGATTTTTTTTTCCATTTTCACAAAAACACTCTCATCGACTCACTCAAATGATTCTCAAACAACAACTGCGCATCCAAATAGGCTGAAAAATTTTGGTGAATACCTGACAAAAGATGCGCAACTACATTCCTTAACTTATATATACAGGGTGTCCAGCCTTAATGTGAACCAATAGATAATTCCCAAACCACTCGGTTTAGATATGCACTTCCAATCTGAAAAATGTCTTCAAAAAGGTAAATAATATTCTTACGTGCTTTTCAAACCAAAAACCCAATTCAGAGAAAAATTAGAAAAATTATACGATCCCCAGGTCCTATCACTTATTGTTAGGAAAAGATGCAGTACACAAAACCAAAGTAAACACAAAAAGTTTCATTTTATTACGATAAAAACTGACCGAGTTATGGCAACATAAAGTTAAAGCATTTGAATTGCTCAGAAAAGAGGGTCGTATATAAATTGAGTTTAGAGAACAATAATTCACTATCTACAGAAAGAGCAAAAGAAAAACATCATAGTAAACATCATAGATTAACTATTTGTATTGCTGTATGGCAAACAAATAAAAGTTAAATTAAAGAATTACAACTTATACCGAAAAGATTAAAACAGAGTGTTTTAACAAATAACAGCAAAAAAATACAGGATTTCCGTTCAAATTATAACATAATGTGGAATGATGCGCCAATCATGAATCTGGGGCTTTATTATATCAGAATGAACAAATTAACTTAAACCATGTTCAAAATGACTGCCTTCCGCAGAAATGCAGTACCCGCGTCAGAAACTCCGCCTGTAGCTTATGCAACATAGTTAGTGTCACAGACCTGCATGTCATGCTGATTCGATTGAGTAAATCGGATTTACTCGTAGATTTATGTTCGTACAATTTGCTTTTTAGGAAGCCCCAGAGAAAGAAATCCAGAGGACTTAGGTCGGGTGATCGCAGGGGCCACTCCTGTTGACCTCCGTAGCCGATTATTCGAATGTCAAATGTCTGCGCCAAAAATGTACATGATTGCGCAGATTTGTGTGCGGGTGCATCATCATGCTGGTACCACAAGCGTGACAAATCCCGTAAGGAAACTTCATCTTCTAAAAAATCGGCTAACGGTCCAGATAAAATTTCCGTGTATGATTCTGATGTTAAAGGTCCATCGAAATACATTGGGCCAATTAAGGTGCTCTTCCATATTCCGCACCACACATTCACTGACCAACGCACTTGGTGGCGATTCGGTCGTATTAGATGTGGGTTTTCGAGGGATCATCAGTGTATTAATAGTGCCTCATCCAATGTGCCTCATCCATTTTCATCCAGTGTGTTTAACACGAAATTGCAAAAATCAAAACGACGCTCCTGGTCTCCGGGCATTAGTTCCTGCGCCAGGACTGGACGATAAGGATATGCACCGTACGTATGTAATATGTTCATACCGTCGATTTTGAGTAGGAACAAGCCTTGCTAATATCCGAAACACTACTTTCAGGATGAGCCAGGGCATATACTACAACAACCTCAGCGGGTATCCGCAAGCTGGAAGGTGTGGCACGAGACAAGGGAATATGTCTATGACAACTCCCAGTTTTATACAAGCGTTAAACATCACGGGCAATTGTACAATAAGTTGGATGTCTTCGACTGGGAAATTTAATGTCATAAAATCTTGCCGCCTCTCTCTTATTTCGATTACTCTGCCCATACAACAGTACCATTTCGCAGTATTCTTCATTTGTATACATCTCGTTCTCCCGTACTAGAATTCGTAATATTAGAATACGACTGTATGCAATTGCAAGCGACTATACAACAGATTTTTAAAGCTCGCCATGATCAGTGCAGTAGCAAATCAGTCTGCAGCCGTAGCAAATAAGTCTATTTTTATGGAACTGCTTTTGAAATGTTTTCTTCGTCAAAAATATTTTATTTTGTCTATGTTTTACACGAACACAGAATAAATTTCATTTCTTAAGTACTTAATTATTGTATTATTATCGTAATGTATGTACTTTTAAATGTAAAAACGATTTACATGAGAGTGACGTGTAAGAGCGAAAGTTTCCTGCCAGAGTTCCAATTAATTTCACTTTCGAGACGGCCCCTTACTAGCTTCTTGAAAATGGCCGAGAAAATGGATGAAATGTATGATTTTCAAAGTTCCATAAATCGGCCAGTTTTTATCGTAATAAAATGAAACATTTTGTGTTTACTTTGTTTTTGTGTACTGCATCTTTTCCTAAATATAAGTGATAGGACCTGGGGACCGTATAAAAATTGAATTTTTGTAATTTTTTTTCTGAATTAGTTTTTTGGTTTGGAAAGCACGTAAAAATATTACTTACCTTTTTTAAAACATTTTTTAAATTGGAAGTGCATTTCTAAGCCGAACGGTTCGGGAATTAGCTATTGGTTCACATTAAGGCTGGACACCCTGTATATATATATAATATTAAAAACTAAATATTTTGAATTAGAAGTGTTTATTAAAATGAAATTTTGGGAACCATAAACAAGTAAAAATACATAAATCACTTTAAAAATGAACAAGTAAATAGTATCGATAGCAGGATATCAATTCTTGTTAAACGTAAAACTTTTACAAATTTAACAAGTATATATCACTATCGGTTATTTAATTGTATCACATTTATTATATAGCCGATTAATGTTGTTCAAAACTATTATTATTGAATAATGAGAAATAACATAAAGAATACTGCAATATTTCAGGGAACGACAATATCTTTGCTCTGACCAATCAGCGCCTGTATTCGATTCGGTTTGATCTGAAGGCTGTGGGCGGAACAAAACGATACGCTCTCTATGACGCCTTTTGGATAGATGACGAGGCTCATAAATATACTTTGCACATCAAGGATTACAGTGGAGACGCAGGTGCGATGAAGTGCTTCCCATTCCTTGAATTTTATTTTCTTTAATTGTAAGATACTTCATATTACGTTTCAAATAGTGATTAATTTACAAAAGATTGGAGAAACTCGATAGATGGACTTGTAAACAAACAAATGAAAGATTAAAGGAATAGCAAGCGTTGTAAAAATATATATGACTTATCATAAGCAATATTTTGGAGAAATATTTCTTGCTCAGTGAAGGATATGAGGAAATCCTTTTAAAAATTATACATGTCATTCAATTAATAGCTGCGGTCTTTTCTTCAGAAGTAAAAGAATATAATAAGCGCTCCGGATGGGATTCATTTCTGGCTTAGTTGTCTAAGAAGCCTCTCTTCGTTCGCAAATAGGTAGTTCAAATAAGCTGCTAAAAGGCACGGTATTATTCGTCGCAGAATGTTATCGAAAACAATGCAATTTTATTTTTATTTTTAATGATTAAGTTTACAGGTCACTTAATAAATTTTATCACTCACATCTTTGCTTCTGTTTTTTTTTGGTTGTGGTTTCCAGGAGATTCAATGAGTGGGGTCCATGACAACTACAAATTTTCCACGAAGGACCAAGACAACGACATCCATATGGAGGAAAATTGCGCCAAAATTAACAGGGGTGGTTGGTGGTACTCACGTTGCCATCATGCCAACTTAAACGGTGCCTACCTGAGGGGACCCCACGAGACAAGCTCAGAAGGAGTTAACTGGAAGACATTCAAGGGCTTCGAAGAATCTTTAGATACAACTGAAATGAAGATACGTCCCAAAAATTTTGGACAAAGAGGAATCTAAACGATTTTTATGCAGGACTTCTGAAAAAAAAATGATGCTACAGTTTCTTCCACGAGCATTTCTGTTGATCAGAATCCTATGGAATCTTTTGTATCTTCTCGGTCATGTGAAGAAGGAAAAAAGGATTGCAAAAATTTCAATATTTGAAATTCATCCATTCGCAAATTAACATATTCGTTATGTTTCTGTAAATAAGACCGAAAAATAAAAATAAATACTGTTATTTCGAACATTTGATTTCTGCAAGATATAAGTTTCTTCCTTAACATTATTTAAAATATACTTTTTTTCTTTAATTATTTGAAAAATGAATGTTTGATTATTAGTCCGAATAGACGCTTTATTTTTTAACTTTATATTCTGTCACTGTAAAAAGAAATTTGAAAGTTTAAAATCTTAAGGGTAGTTTTTTTTTTTTTAAAAAATCAAATTTCTTCTCTCGTCTCAGGGTTTTTGAATACATTTCGTAGATTTAAATGAGTGGAAATTCAGAAAATAGCTTAGATAATAGAAAATAGCTATTTAATTTCATCATTAGATTCATACTGATACAAATAGCTTGGAATTTAACTATTCATTCAATGAAAATTAGATAAACGTCTGACATAGTACATGAAAGGCACGAAGAGGGCAATTTAACGTTTAATCTTCAGAAGAGCTGAATCATGATTCAGAAGATTTTCTATCTCTTTAGGTTGCTATCCATCTCTGGTTTGGAACTTACTTAAATAAGAAGCTCACTTCTTTCTCTTTCTCTTTCTCTCTCTCTCTCTCACACACACACACATATATGCATTTATGCTTATTATAAATTTAAGCAATTCCGCACATTGGCACATTCGAATATTCTACATTACATGTCATACTTGTAAACTGATCACAAGACATTAAACATTAATTTTATCTAAGTTTTATGAATACTAATTATTTCAACGATTAGAACACTACTATAAACCTCCTGCAAGTATGTACAAGTATATGTAGTTGTTAATTTAAACATGTATATTCAATATACCAGGCTTTTTCATTTGAGGCAGTAGTTGTTCATCTTAATTCTCTAATCTTTTATATGATCGTAACCTCTCCTCTCCCCTATACGATCACTTCCTTAGGTCTAGTTAATTAATCATAAATTTATAAATCTCAAAAATTTTAGTTTGATATATAAAGAGGTTTCATATCACAAGCTAAGACGGGAAAAGGACCATCCAAAAAGGATCATTCAGTGAGAAAGCTTTTCACATCTTGAGGTGTCTTTGAATGTTTTAAAACTACAAGAAAGTGATGTTACCCAATCGTTGTCTTTAAAACTTTTGCGAGGTTAGCGCCAAAAACATCTCTTTTGAGACACAAGAAAATTCTGGACTTTGCGTTATGCCTAATTTAACAGTAATTCTGAACTTGTCAAACTATACTAATCGCTCCTCTAAGTTATTTGTAAGACGCGTTATACAAAATAAATATAGTGTTTCAAATAATAGCTGTATTTCTTTGTTCTATATTGCTCTATGTCAATAGATATAGTTTTCCTCTAAATGACTGCTTATCGGAAAAATCAATTATCATATATAATCAAATTATACGTAGTGACACCTCACTGGAATATCCTTTTTGGAAGAGGAGGAAGAAACTTTTCTTAATTTTGAATAGAAGAAAAACCCTTCTTTAGAATGGTAGTTTGTAGACCTTGTCATTCCAATGCGTACATCTTTGAATCCCTTTAAAGTAAATATACAATCCATAACAAAAAAAAAAAAAAAAAAAAAACGCACCAAGAAGGAATTGCCCGATTATAATGAAATTTCGTTGCAAAGATATTTGGACTGAATATGCAAATGATTATAATTTATTGTCCAATGAATGAATAGTGGGAGTTATAGTGCATCCAAATTGCGCACTCAGTGTATATAAGAAGTGATTCTCAATCTGATGGTCCAATTTTCTGTTGCATTGCGATTTAGGATACCTTTGAATTACTGAAAAAAATGCCTCACTGCAGGATTCGGGCTCATTACGACCAACTGTCAGAGTTTGAAAGAGGTCGTATCATTGGATTGAAAGAAGCAGGTTGGGTAAATCGGAGAATCGCTCGTCATATGGGTCGAAGCGATGCGGTGATTAGAAGATGCTGGAGGTAATGGGGGGGGACAATAGCAGATTTTAGTGTCCTGATGGTAGCGATCGATCTAGGGCCACAGCAGATCGGGAGGATAGAGTGGTTGTCAGATCAGCTGTCACAGTGACTGATTCATCCTTATCAACCATCAGACTTGGGACCCGTATACGAGTGTCCACCATGGCCATTTACAGACGGCTGATACAGCGAAATCTACGCCCGCACTGAACGCTACACCACCTTCCACTCACGCCTGCACACTGTCGAGCCAGATTACAGAGGTGCTTGGCTCGATCAGGTTGGAATGATGCTGACTGGGGACGTATAGCATTCAGTGACGAATCCCGCTTCCAAATGTGTCCTGACGGTCATCGAAGACGTGTCTGGAGACGCCCAGGGCAGTGTGCCGATCCTGCTTTCGCTATTGCACGCCACACAGGCCCTCAACCAGGAATTATGGTCTGGAGTGCCCTTTCCCCTGATAGCCGTATCCCTTTGGTTGTTATTAGAGGCACATTTACAGCACAACGGTACTTCCACGACATTCTGAGACCTATTTTGTTACTGTTCCTTTTCCAGTACCCTGGCCTTATTTTTCAGCAAGACAGTGCCAGACCACATACGGCACGTATTGCTATGAACTGTCTTACAGATTGTCAAACACATCCTTGGCCAGCCATATCTTTCTTCAATAGAGCATGTCTCGGATATAATGGAAAGCGATTGCATTTACCAGGGAATGTTGATGACCAAGTCCGACAATTGGAGCAAATTTGGCAAAAAAGACAGCAGGAGACCATCAGGGAGCTTTATGACTCGATGCCACGTCGTGTGGCAGCTTGCATTCAGGAGAGAGGTGGGTCAACACCTTATTGAGCTCTTTATTTTGTAACTATGTAACTCTGAAGTAAATCATTCAATTTTTCGGAAATTTTAATCGTTTTCAACCAGCCACCTGTACATAATTTTCCTATCCGCCAATTTTTGTCTCTATCGGACAACTCCTTGATGCGTCGTGTTTTTGTTATAGTGTGTAATTTGTTTCAGAAATGGATGCGAAACTTGATTGAAATTAAAATCTAACACAGCTCTGTTGATTAAATAACCTTTTTTTTTTATAATAATGAACTACAGAGATATAGGATCATTTTACCCAGAGACATTAATAACACATTTAATGATACATTTGTACACACAGGTGCAAATTTCTTTTTCTTTAGATAAGTTTCGGACTTAAGAAATTAAGATTCCGAAGTATTACATTTTATTAAAAAAAACGAGCTCTTAGAATTTTCTCCCCATTAATATTTAGATTGAATAAATATACGAGGATAACAATTTTTATAGCTAATTAGCTTTTCCAAGAAAGGGAGCAGAAAATATGGATATTCAACAAAGTTTGAAATGTTGAAAAAATTTCAAATGCAATGACGTCTCTCATAGAATACATATCATTTTGGATGTATTGCGCCTGTGAAATTGATTGATCACTTTCAAGAGTTCTACAAAATTAACTTCCCCAATACTGAACTCGTTATGTTGAAGTGAAAGTATGTATTAAATTAAATTAAAAATAATTAATTTCAATACTCTATTGAATTTTATAAATATTGAACGAGTTCATAATTAAGTATTAAAATAAAATCACATTTTCTTGCATTTTTTTCAACTTCAATCCAAAACAGCAGTTATATGAAAAGATATTGTATAAAATACATAATGATTAGGAGAAACAGTCGATATATATTTCTATGATGTTTAATTAAAACCATCTAATGAAGTCTTTTAAAAACAAGTAATAAATGCAAGTTTAAATTTGCAAAATCAGTTCAAGAAAATTTAAATTAGTTATATGAACCTATAACAGAAGAATCTTGATGACTAAATTCATTGAAACGGTTTTGATTCTTGACATAAGATATTAGACATTCTGTAACTTATAATTCATTAAAATAAAAATATCTCATGCGCCATATACTAATTAGTTTGAGAAATACTATAAGCCAAAATTAATAATTTTCGGTCATAAAATTTTTTTCTAAATTGTTAAACCTTGCGGGGAGAAGTATTAAACATTTTCCAACGAATTTGAAAAAAATATATTTGTATTCGTATAACTTGATTTTCAACTTTTTTGATATTTGAAAAACTTTCATTGTGAGCGTATGTTAAACTATTGTTCCCATACCTAAGTTTTGTATTTATTCTTCAATTGAATAATATCAATGTGTACTCATTTGTTGAAAAATATTTCTGATCACAGTATGAATGTTATATTTTTTCGCTGTCCGAACATGCTTTGGAAAGCGGCAATTCAGTGAGATTAAAATAGTTTTCAGACCCGAAGGAAAATTCTATTCCAACAACATTTAAATAAATTTTAAAACAAAGTAAAGTTTTTGTTGTAATCTATGTGTTCTACCTTCATCAACATTGAATTTTAAATCCTGAATTCCCTTCTCTCTTTCATCGGTGTAAAAAATAATTAAAGCGAACATAATTATCTGTTGTTCCAGTATTGCGGCAATATTTCCTTCCGAATTCAACTCTTATCTGTATTTATGAAATTAAAACATCCGTTTTTATTGAATTGCTACTTCATGTGTGGAACAAACATTGTTTTTGTTTGATGATGTGTAAGAACGGTTTTCCCTGACCTTCAAACAGATCTCGAGATTCAATTTGCAATATTAGTTCCGTTTGGAAGGTTATAAAATCCTTTAAATTTGAGATCCTATTGAAGCATATGCATTTGAAATACAAGAAAAGATTTCTGTTTTACAATGTAAGTACTGTTTTCTCTCCTTTAAAGTTAGATCGAATAATGCCGGGCATTTTATAACTTTTAACGATATTTATTGGAATGCATCCTGTCCTTAAAAGTTCAAATTTTCTAATTTTTTATATTCCAAATAGAACTTCTCTATGTTTAGGACTATATTTTTGTACCTTCAAGGTGGTTGATTTTTTTTCAAATTCATTAAAAGGTGGTTTCTAAAGATGGTAAAATTTTCGAATGCATTAATCCGGATTTCGTGAATGAGTAAGATGAAAACATTAATCAATTCACAAGAATAGTTTCAAAGGTCATTTCTTTGATTTTTAAAAATGTCGTCTACTTCTAATTATTATTTTTTTTGTACTATTTAGAATGCTAAGAAGATTGAATTTAGAGACAAGTAAGAACCTGGGAATCAATGTAGTACATTTAATGAAGACAGTTTCTTAAGTTCTTGGACTTGTGTCAAATAACAATTCTTAATAATGTATAGTTTGAAAAGTCAAGGATTGTCAAAATAGAATTTTAGATGCATGTATTATTCAGCAGAAAGAGGAGAAATGATTCATTTGAATGTAAACCTTACGGAATTTTGTGCGAGTTCAAGCGAGAGTTTTGAGTTCAAGCGAGAATCTTTCAAAATTCAAAAATTATACACGCAATCACAATTCATATTTATTAATATACTTGATTGGATTCTATTTAAATCAACGCCTTAGTGTCGGAAACAAAATGGCGACAAAGTGATTCACCGAATCGGCAGCCGATTTAATAATATAATTTTGTGTTTTTGCTTACTTTAATATAACATTTTTAGTAATACTGGTACTATCTTATTTTCCGTTGTCGATGAGTAAACTGAAATAGGATTTTAACATACATTTTTTTATTCGTTATAATTTAACACAAAAAAACCCAATTTTCTGCTAAAATTTAGCAAAACATAAATGTATATTTTCATACTGCATAACGTGCGTCTAAGATTTATTTATACAATTTTTGAATTCTTAATATTGTTTTCCTGAGATACTAAAATTATACTTTAACTTATGAGCTTTTGAATCCTGTGGATTGTTGCTCTTAAAATTAAGTTTTAGTATTGATGTTAGTAAGACATTCGCAAATTCAGATCTATATCCAATTTGATAATACATATTTTTAGTTGAGTATTTTCATATAGTGATGTAGTTAGTGGTGTATTTCTCACCATTTCTCAATTATTACATCAAGTTATACATCAATTTATAGGTATCAAGCACCTCGAAAGGCCCTCTTTATGTATAAATGGGATCTCTGCCCCTACAATTTACGGATGAAAATTTTAATTTCATCGTATTTGGAGATATGCGTATTTTTTTGTATTCGTATTTTTACTTGGATATTTTCGCATAGTGTTACACTCAAATAACTAAGTTTCTTAATAAATGGGTTATTTTCCCTTGCTCATTAGCGATAAAAATGTAGTGTCACCTTATTTGGGTGTAGCAAAATTGACACGAATGATATTGTCAAATCAATGTAATAATGTGCATAGCAAATGAGATCTTTTTTTTTTATTTCTGAATAACTCTTTTGTAATGGTATTTTAAGAAATAAAATAAATACTGTGTGTTGAATACCGCTTATATTTCTTTTCAAATATTCTTCTGAGTTCATCGAACATTTTTGTGGTTCTTCCGTTTGTCTCGGAGTATATAAGCGGCTTCTCCTTAAGTCTGAAGCAATCTTTTCGATCGAAATAAGTTGGAATATATCTATAGTGCCTTCCCAAAAGTAGCAAATGATCTACGTGACCCTCTTCACAAACATGTGCTTTGTTTCTATTTATTTCTTTATACAAATGTGGTGCAACATAACTATTATTTGTTTTAACAGTATTCCTTCAGCTTAATTAACATTAATATAATTCAACATCCGTAAAAACGCTTTAAGATAACTTTTTAATAAAATAATTCATTGTTTGCGTTTTATTTTATTTTATTGTTAAGGAATAGAGGTCATTATGCGAATTCTGTAGATAAATTATTTAGGAGAATTTGATAAATAGACCGTTCGAAAATTAAATTTTATAAAGGCAAACAAGAGTTCCACACCATAGAGAAAAGTATTTGCATTAATGATTCTCTCAATATGTGAATTGTTAAGGGTTAATATTTTGGTGTAGCAATTTTAATGGCCAATTGTGTATATCTGAGATTTTTCCTAAAATAACAAAATTTTTACTGGATTAAAAATTCTTGTTGAAAATTATATCACGTGGGTAATTGAAAGTAATTTTCTTTATAGAAAAATAAATTAAATTAACTTTTTTTCTTACAAATGTCATGTAGTAAACGTGATTTAATAATTGCTTTTCTAAGACATCGTTTCGTAAATTAATATTACCTTTTTCCATAAAATAGTTATTAACCATTTTTTCACCTTAAAAAATCGTTTGCTACATTTGCTGCCTTTGTAACTTTATTTTGTAAAAATAGTTTAGAATTTTTCACAATGAGATGTTGTGCGTGTAAAATTTTCTTGTTTCCTTCCAATAATTGCTTATTCCAAATTGGTTTTGAGGAGAGAATTTATGATGATAAGAGTTAATTTAAATGACTTACTATACATGTATAAGATTCTGAGAAATGCATTATGCATAAGAAGAGTAAATATTATTTGTGAACAGTTTTTCAATTGTAATGATCTTTAAATAATTTTACGTGTGCATCTTAAGAATTCCTTCCTTTATGATATGAAGTCAGAGTATTCAATTAGTTTAAATAAATACGGGCTACCAAGAAAAAGGTTAAATTACAATTTAGAATACTTGTGAAATATTTTTCATCCACTAAGAAATGATAATTTATAATTTGGCGTTTGTTAGACGGGAAGTAAATTCTACTGAATGAATAATTTTGTTTTAATTTATTAAAAATTGGCACGAAAGCAACATCGCAAATTATTTTCTAAATTTTGGAATGAACATGGTAAGGAGATAGATAAACAGGTGATGAAAGCATTTTAGAATTAGGAGATAAGTAAACAGATGATGAAAGCATTTTAGAATTAGGAGTTATTGAAGAGAAAATAAATCTAATGAATGTGGCTGAGAATGATTTTAAGCTAGAGATTTTAAGAAAGTAACTGGTGAAAAAAAGTGTTGCTATTATTGATGAAACTCTACTGATCTAGCTAAGTGGGAAAATTTAGAATATAAGTTGAAAAAATTATTACAAGTTTAATAACAAAAACTTTAGTTTAATTATGGGAAGCACGAAAATACTGTAAATACCTAAGAAAAAGTTGCATTATCACAATAAGAAATTATAAACATTTTATGTTAATATATGACATTGGCTTAACTTTTGGTGAAAATTTAGACAAATTTAGAAAATTTAGACAAATATTTATAACTAAGATAAGTTTACTTTTTTTTTTTATCCCGGGCCATACAGCAGGGCTCTGTTGGAAAGAACTAATTAAAATTCTACGCCAAGTAGCGAAAGTTATGAGGTAGCAGTAAAACATCTACATCACATCTAGGAAAGGATGTGATGCTGATTCAAGTTTATGCAAAAGATTTGCTGACTTTAATCCTACAAAAACAAAACGAACCAGGATGGTCTCATGGGAAACTTTATGACCAATTAGATTCTTAGTTTTATGCTTTTGAAGTTACATGAAAAAGATATGCAGCCACGCTTCTTCAAATTGTTGAGTCTTCTTTTCCTGATAAAACGCTTAGAGTGTAGGAACGCCGCTGAACAATTAATTGTATACTTAGAGTTTGAAACCTACAATCTGAGGAAAATCCTGAGTTATCAAAAGTACCGAAAAAGTGATTTATAGATTATTTACTTGAATTTCTTCTTCATGAGGTATAGTTAGAAGAGCGATTCTCCTTAACTTCGCAAATTTTTAATCTTAAGGAGTCATTAAAAAGTGATAGAAAGGGAAATTCAAAAATGCATTTCGAAAAAGAAGATTTGAGTATTAAATCGAAATTTCTGAAACCATCGTGTGTACCTAGTACTGCAGAAATGTTTATAACACCCCTATGGAAAATATTGAGCATCCATTGTTCAAATCCTGAAAATTCTTAGGATTAAAGGAAGGCAAGAGCTATAACTCTAAATAAGCCAAAAGCTATTGTGAGGAAATTACGTTGTTGTTATCTACTCTACATGGCAGTAAAAATGCAACACGAAGATGATGTGGCTTGAAAGTGATGAAATTCGGCAAACAGTGAGAGACAGCAACGAACAATAATTGATCTTTATTTCGAAATCATATGAGTAATAGAAAGAGAGAACTACGTTGGATCAGTAGGTTGTGGGACCACCATGGAAGGCGATACATGAAGAAACACGTCTAGGTACAAAGTCAATGAGAGTACGGATGGCGTTCTGAGGAATGGCTCTCCATTCTCTGTCAACCATTTGCAACAGTTTGTCTTCTAAAAGTGGCAGTGTCAAGGTCTGTAAATGACGTTTAAGCTCTTCCCTATGTGTTCAATTGGTGAAGTATCAGGAGAGATCGGTAGGCAGCGAAGCATCTGTATACCTTACAGAGCACTTTGGCTGATGCAAGCAGTGTGCGGTTGTGCATCATCCTGCTGTAAAAGGACACCTCTGAAGTTAAGGGAATGTCACCAACCACAGCTAATCAACCATACATCGTTGAACCGTCATAGTGCTCTGAATACGAACTAGAGGTGACTTGGAATCGTACGCATTTGTGCCTAAACTATGATGTCATGTTGTCGCGTGATGGTGCATTCTACGATTGCTGCTGGATTGAACCTGTCCTCTCATTGACTCCATACTCGAACGCGGCGACTATCATTGGAGAAACAGAAGCGTGACTCATCTGAGAACATGACCCCGTGCCATTCCGTCGTCCACATTTCTCGAGCCCAGGACTATTGTAGATGTTGGCGTCTGTGATGTGGGATCAATGACAGTCTTCATAACGGATACCATGAGTGCAAGCCACTAACATCCAATTGACGGGAAATGGTCCAAGTCGATATGAAAATATCCTGGGTATCTCGAACATGATGCAGAATTCATGTAGAATTGGCCTTCGGGTCTACCACCGCTTGTCGGTAGATGTGTCAGTCGACGTGTGCTGACGTCACTTTGGCTGCACTGGCATCCCTCATACTTACCATATTTCCTTGTACCAACCATCTTCTCAACATCCGGTGCAATGTGGATACGTGATGAGATTCGCCGTATGGACCAACCTGCATTTCCCATTTTGATCACCATGCCTTTTGTAAAGTCAACTGTCTCCTGGAACTACCTCTGTTTAAGAAGGCCTGGCATCCTCTAAGACAAGAACAACTTTCTGCGATGATTTTACTAGCAAAAATAACGGCACAAGAATTGAACATTCTGCAGGCTCCTTCCCTTATATCTTCGTTAACGTGCGCTGGAGAGCCGTGCATTACACATCAGTCGCATAACTAGGTGATGTGTGTCTACCCTGAAATTTGAATAATTTTCTGGTAGTTTCTTTTTGATGTTTCAGTTTTACTGTTCCGTAGTATACGTTTGAGACCTGGACTTCAAGTAAGGATTAAAAGGTGTGCGAATTCATAATAACTTTATCTGAAAACATTAAAAGTTTTTCAGCATTTCCTTTGATCACAGATAAAATCATTAATGTAATAAACGATCATAGTTAAACAAATTGAGTTTTAGACGATTTAAGTAATTAATATTTTCAGAAATAACGTAAGAATAACAGAAGTCTTACAGATAAAACCTTTAATGCTTGCTCTTCTATCAGCCTTTTTAAATTCGCCAACGTAGCATTCGACTTTTGTGGAATATTTTTGTAACCTTTTTCAAATAATTACTATAATTGTTTGATAGCAATAGACAAGAGTTTCAAAATGCAATCATTGTCGTCGTTGTTTTCATTAAGTTGTGGGTTCCAACCCTGATTCCATTAAAGATTGCAGCCTACAGATATACTTAGAGAAGCGGAAGCAAGTTAAGATGATCAGGGATCATGTCCTTACGCTAGGGATGGTATGGAAGTTAGGAGAGAGGTTCTCATGGAGACTGAGGCGTTGCTCATAAGAACTATCTTAATAAAACACCAATCAAATTATTTCATTTACATTTAGTTAGCAAAAGGAATTTTTGCTGCAGTGTTTCTAATAATTTATTTTCTATTGTAAGAAGCAAGAATTTTTGAATTTATTGTGCTGAGTTAATTTAATATACTATAAACACACACATTCAAATTAAGCAAATAAATTTATCTTCAACTTCATACTCATTTTAATACTAATCTGATAATGAGATTTTTAAGAAATGAAGCAAAAATTCCACAATTTTTTAAAATTATTCATAAATGAAATTAAAGAACCAAATTAATATATCAGGAACTTAAGCTTGGAATTATCGTTAAATAAATATTGCGTGTCCTAAATAGGTTCGAAACGTATAACCTAGTTTTATTTATACAAACTGTAAAGGCATATATATAAATATCAATAAAAGTTTAGCTATAGTTTTAATCTTTTCTTTAAATTTAAAATTTTTAATTAAATATTGAGTTTTTACATGAAGTACGAGTTTATGGTATAAAATACGATAGATTACAGATAAGATAAAAATAATAAAATTGAAGATTTATACCATGATCATAAATAAAAAATGTTTGAAATTTGCAGGATTAAAGCTTTACTTTTCCTATGTTTCACATCGCTGACCATTTCCATAGCGCTGGAAAATACGACCACTGATTGCAACTTCGGTGACAGATCTGTGTTCTACTTAGATGCGGCGTCAGATATGATTGCTAAGGCAAAAGAACATTTTCCCACATGTAAGAACATTTTGAAATCATACTCATTTTTATAATGTAAAATTCAAGTACAATATCTGGAGTAATTTGGAATATCTGTTTATAACAAATACTTATTCAATTATATCATATTTGCCAACTCACTTTTTTCATTTAATTTAAGTCAGTATGTATATTTAGATACATTTAAATGATTTATTCATTCTCCAGAATTATTTATGTTATACATGAATAGATTTTTAATCAAGAATAAGACGAGGTTATCCTTGAGATGTAATTATGGATTCTCAAAATATGGCATTTTCTCCGCTGTCTACGTTGTTCCTTTAAACTGAGCGTGGTGGTTTAGATGTGAAGAGCGGCTCGTGCGCCACAAATTTAAGGACTTATAGCCTGTACAAATTTAACGGGAATTAAAGTCTCTATACGATGAGTCTTTAGAGAATATAGCTACGATGAAGGACATTGGTTTTTTATCTTTTCGTATTACTGCACACACGCATGCGCGCACACACACCGCAGTTCTCTACTTTAATATCTCCTCTAAGCTGAATTCAAAATAAAGGTTCGTTCTTGTACAGAAACTGCAGTTATTTTCCTTTGTTTTATATTTGCTAAAAAAGAAAAATGATAGGGTACTCTTAAATAGTAGTATCGGTAGTATAATAAAAATATCTTACGAAATAAAACTAACCGTGTACATAAGGTTTTAACCTCAGGACGTTTACAACATCTTTTAAATTTTGTCGAGTATGGTTTTCTTCCGTACTTCCTATTTTATATGTTACATCAGATAATCTTCTAGTTGTTCGATGTTTTCCAAAATAACACCTTAATAGCTTCGAGGACTGTCCCACTGTTCGTACTGGTATAAAGACCCAAACTAAGTACCCTATGTTGCAGACGACTGGTCGATGCCTATGATTATATCGACGTATATCTTCCTCCTGAGCTTCGAGAATGTAGAGTTTTGTAGTAGCCTAGTTTCTTCAGCTGTAGTGATAAGATGTTGCGCATAATTGTTACGCGTTTCTGTATTGTTCGGGAGAATTACTTAGAGTGGTGTCTGGATACCTCTTCCATGAATAAGAAAGAATGGACTTAATCCCATCATATCTTATTTGCTTAATTATATGTGAACATCATAAAGACTAGAATATTGTATATTATTTCTTTGTTCAACATCTTCGTACGTGGACAGCATTTTCGTTAGCTCCTGGTTAAATTTTTCTGTCAAACTATTGGTCTGTGGGTGATAAGTAGTTGTCAGAAGAAGTGAAGTCAGGCACAATTTATTAAATTCTTTCACAATATTTGATAAGAATGAATGTCCTCGATCCCTTGTCATTTCTTTGGATGCACCGTGTTTTAGTATGATCTATTCTACAATGAAGTTATTGACTTCGTTGGCTTCAACAGCAGACAATGCTTTTGTAACTGTGAATCTCGTTATATAATCTATACAAAAATGATCCATCATTTTCATTTCTTGTAATGGGAAAGTGTTATAGTATATGAATTCCAACTGCCGTGCTACAAATATATATGAATGTTGTCTTAAAGTCCTGGTCAATATTATTTTCTTCTTATTAAGTCCAATGTGTTAGCAAATACGAGGTGACGGGCCGTTGGCGCATCTTAAAGAACTTTTAGAAGATCTGGTCGAAGCTTCTCTGGTACGACAATGAGCCATTGCTGTCCCATAG
>BMAW01088834.1:621374-692012 GCA_019974015.1 Nephila pilipes | reverse complement strand
ATAATTGAATTTGAAGATAATTACATCAACAGAAAGTGACTAATTTAATATTTAAAATTACTTATTTTATTTTATAAATATATTATTAGCCAAAGTCTCACTCACGTTTAATCTGACTTTATATTCGAATTTGCATTCGATACCGTCAACTTCTGATAGTTATAAATCGGCATCCAATGAAAACAACTGAGAAGGATTAGAAAAAAACACCGTCGAATGCAAATTTCCGATTCCATTGCCAGATGCGTGAGATGACGTCATATCGGAAAACGTAATTCCCTATGATTACCGCGATATGACAACAATAACGATGAATTTTGTTATCACAACCGGTTTGGCTCAAAAGCTAAAAAATGCCGGGAGCCCTGTACTTTTGCCAAGGCTTCGGAAAACTAAACACTGCTATCGACGCCAATATTTCAGCGGCAGACGTTTCGATAGCACCACAATCTGGCCGCCTCCATATTTTTGATCGAAAAACCAATATAAAATTCCTCATAGATTCAGGATCTGATGTATCATGTTTACCAATTTCTAAAACTAACAGAAAATTAGTCCCAGAACCCATACAACTAACAGCTGCTAATAACACAAAAATATATACATATGGATCTAAATTATTAGATGTCGATCTTGGCTTGCGAAGAAGTTTTAAGTGGAAATTTATTCTAGCATCCGTTCCTTTCGCAATTATAGGCGCAGATTTTTTAAAGCATTTTGATCTAATTATCGACTTAAAACGACAAAGGCTTATCGATACAATTACCAAACTAAATCGCTATGGTAAAATTCCCACTGGTCTTAATACTGCATCGATAAAGTTAAGCTCAGGAAATACAATATATCATAGAATTTTAGCGTAATTCCCTGACCTAACAGCACTTACTTCTAAAATTAAAAAAGCGCCACATAATACGATGCATTACATCGAAACTACTGGACCGCGATATGACAACAATAACGATGAATTTTGTTATCACAACCGGTTTGGCTCAAAAGCTAAAAAATGCCGGGAGCCCTGTACTTTTGCCAAGGCTTCGGAAAACTAAACACTGCTATCGACGCCAATATTTCAGCGGCAGACGTTTCGATAGCACCACAATCTGGCCGCCTCCATATTTTTGATCGAAAAACCAATATAAAATTCCTCATAGATTCAGGATCTGATGTATCATGTTTACCAGTTTCTAAAACTAACAGAAAATTAGTCTTAGAACCCATACAACTAACAGCTGCTAATAACACAAAAATATATACATATGGATCTAAATTATTAGATGTCGATCTTGGCTTGCGAAGAAGTTTTAAGTGGAAATTTATTCTAGCATCCGTTCCTTTCGCAATTATAGGCGCAGATTTTTTAAAGCATTTTGATCTAATTATCGACTTAAAACGACAAAGGCTTATCGATACAATTACCAAACTAAATCGCTATGGTAAAATTCCCACTGGTCTTAATACTGCGTCGATAAAGTTAAGCTCAGGAAATACAATATATCATAGAATTTTAGCGTAATTCCCTGACCTAACAGCACTTACTTCTAAAATTAAAAAAGCGCCACATAATACGATGCATTACATCAAAACTACTGGACCACCTGTCCACAGCAGGCCTAAGCGTTTAAACCCAAAATTGTACAATATTGTAAAACAGGAATTTCAATTTATGATGGAGCAGGGTATTTGCAGGCCTTCCAAGTCACCCTGGTCCTCTCCACTTCATGTAGTCCCAAAAACCTCAGGTAGCATTCGACCAGTAGGAGATTATCGTAAATTAAATGCATGTACAACACCTGATAGGTACCCGATACCCCATATACAAGATTTTTCTAACGCACTTTCCGCTTGTAAAATTTTTTCAAAGATCGATATTGTACGCGCATACTTCCATATCCCCGTCCACCCGGATCATATTCAAAAGACGGCTGTATGTACGCCATTTGGCTTATACGAGTTTCCGTACTTAAATTTTGGCCTCTGTGGGGCAGCCCAAACGTTTCAGAGGTTCATGAATGAAATTTTAGGTGAACTCAAATTCTGTTTTGTCTATTTGGATGATATTCTGATTTTCAGTAAAAACGAGGCTGAGCATAAGACTCACGTTCGTGCGGTATTCCAAAAACTCCAACATTACGGGTTAACAATTAACACTTCTAAATACGTTTTCGGAGTATCAGAAATTTCCTTTTTAGGACATCTCGTAACGCAGCAAGGAACAAAACCATTGCCTGATAAAGTTGAACCAATATTAAATTACCCAAAGCCTAAAACAATAAAAGAACTTCAACGGTTTCTTGGAATTTTGAATTTTTTTCGCCGATTTTTACCTAACGTAGCCCAACATCAGATTGCTCTAAGTGAATTTTTAAAGGGCACTAGAAAAAACGATAACAGAGTAATCGAATGGACTACCCAAGCCGAACAGGATTTTTGTACTTGCAAAAAATTAATTGCAGATGCAACGCTTTTGGTACATCCGAAACCAGATGCAGAATTGATACTGCACGTAGATGCATCCGACATTGCAATCGGAGGTGCATTGTTCCAAATAATCAATAACGAACCCCAACCTCTCGCGTTTTTCTCTAGGAAATTATCCCAAACGGAAAAAAATTATAGTGCTTACGATCGTGAACTGCTAGCTTCATATACTTCCATTAAACATTTCATTCATATGCTTGAAGCTAGGGATTTCAAATTATTTACCGATCATAAACCATTGACTCACGCCTTTAAACAACGTTTAGATAAATGCTCACCGCGACAAGCCAGACAGCTAGATTTCATATCCCAATTTACGACAAATATTTGCTATCTCCCAGGAAACGAAAACGTAACAGCGGATAGCCTTTCCAGAATAGCTTCTATCGAAATGCCCAACCCTATCAACTATGATGAAATTGCAAAATCGCAAGAATCGGATTTAGAGCTTCAAAATTTAATTAATAACCCTCAAGGATTACAGCTAAAGAAAATAG
Source organism: Nephila pilipes (assembly GCA_019974015.1). NCBI lineage: Eukaryota > Metazoa > Arthropoda > Arachnida > Araneae > Nephilidae > Nephila > Nephila pilipes. The sequence goes on along the minus strand of BMAW01088834.1, from coordinate 689,034 downwards.
TTATGCCAAATTCTAACATCTCTTTATTTTGTGACTTATCTACAGGAACTGCTAGACCTTATATCCCAAAGGAATACCGCCAGCGGATTTTCAGTCAATTGCACAATATGCCTCACCCCGGTATTCGAGCTACTACAAAATTAATTCGCTCACGTTTCGTGTGGCCATCAATAAGTAAAGATTGCTCTACTTGGTCTAAATATTGTATACCGTTCCAAAAGGCAAAAATAAGTAGGCATACCAAAACCCCTTTAGGCTCTTTTCCTGACCAAACACGGAGATTTGACCATGTGCACCTTGATATCATCGGACCTTTCCCACCATCAGCTGGAAATTACTATTGTCTTACGATGATAGACCGTTATACACGGTGGCCAGAAGCCATCCCGATACCAGATATAACTGCGGAAACAGTGGCAAGAACTTTCTACAACCATTGGATTACACGTTTTGGTTGTCCTTCACGTATAACAACCGATCAAGACCGCCAATTTGCTGGTTCTCTTTTTAAAGCACTAGCCTGTCTGCTAGGAATAAAGAAAATTAGAACAACGGCCTACCATCCTCAATCGAATGGTTTAATAGAGGAGTTCCACCGCCCATTAAAAGCCTCTTTGAAAGCCTACAACACGGCGCAATGGGCATCCGTCTTACCAACCATTTTGCTTGGTTTTCGAACTGCTTTTCGAGACTCCATTCAAGCAACAACGGCTGAACTGGTGTACAGTACCACCCTCCGACTTCCAGGGGAATTTTTTCATCCTACGCCTTCCGACAATCAGCCAAAGCAACTAGTGGAGGATTTAAAAGAACATTTCTCTCATATCCGACCACGACCTACTTCGAATCATGGAACAAAAACAGTTTTCATCCATCCCGATCTGAAAACGTCAACGCATGTTTTTGTCAGACATGATGGCGTAAAGAAACCCCTCTAAGCACCTTACGATGGACCCTTCAAAGTGTTGCGGAGAACGGAGAAAGTCTACGACGTGGACATTTCTGGTCGTAAATCCACCCTGTCGTTGGACATACTAAAACCAGCTTTCGTCGCAAATAATAGTGACTTTCCCGAAACAGACTTGCCTCCACCTAATCAAGACATTACAACCACGCGTTCTGGACAGATTGTTCGTTTTCCAGAACGTTTCGTATCTTAAAGATACTGCGGGGGGAGTGTGCAGTGGTTCGCCAACAGGCAGATTATTCACCGATTGTGGAGACCGCCAAACAGATTCTGCGGGCGCTCCTCGCCAAAGGCAGCAACCCTGGAGCGCGCTCTCTTTCACTTCCAAGAACTGACTCATTCTCTCTCTTTCGATTTGCGCACTAACTTGATGCTCGCTTGGAGCTCGTTGTACGAAGTTCAATGGTGTGTAAGTAAATAAATAAATATTAGAATGTCCAGCATGTGCCTTTGTCCAAACCAACACCCGCAGCAGTTGACATACAACCCCATACAAGTACAGAGCTACCTCTATACTTGACTTTTAGGAAGCAACACGCTGTTAGGTTTCTGTCAAACATTCCAACTACCTCCATCTTACCTGCAGAGCCAGTATAGTTTTTACTGCATGAAATCCTATGGCTCTCAGCCATTTCTTGTATTTCAGATCAAATTTAACACTTTTGTGAAGATCACATCCTTTATAAAAAGATGATAGTACTTCCCTATCTAAAACTTAACCTGTTTCTGCACATATCACAGAGCACACTCCAATTAATGATGAGTGTCTTCCAAGTCTCTTTACCGCTCATTGTTAGGATGTTATCAGGAGACAAAGATTTTTCTTCTTCCACCTATTTTTTCTTATTCGTAACATGCAGGAGTTTGTTGTGTAATATAGCATCATAAACTTTTTGCTTGACCGGACTAGGAAGATTAATCATTGTGAAGAATGTTTTTTAGTCTTCTAAGCCTTTGCCAATACATCTCATTGCCAAAATAGATCTTCTACTTATTTCTGGAGCATTTTTTCTATTGCCAGTCATATCACTTCTTGTAAAAGAGCTGACAATCCCACAGTTTTTACAGTCTATCTGAAAACAAGAAGACGAACCATGCCTTGATTTCTCACTTATTTTCATTGGTCCATGGCACTTAGGGCAACTTGACACAGGTAGAATAGAATTAAAAACCAATGTGTGATTGAGTATTCTATATCCTTTAAAATTTTCACTTACCGCAAAAAGATTATTTTCCAAAGAAGACTGAACACAAGCCAACTTCCTGGACTGTGTTTACATCATTCGTTGTTAAAACTTTCTCAATTGGTAAATTATTCTTGCCTTTTTTAAGAAACTGATTTCCATAGAATCTTTTTTTCTTTGGACGCTTTCCAGGTGGCCTTTTCGAAGTAGAATTATCAATTTCTCAAGTCAAGAATGGGTAAAGAATATGCTTATCAAAGCACATAATTGTGTTCAAACAACATGCAAAAATTAGCAAATTGAAATAAAGTATAAAAAATGTGCTGAGCTACAGGCTTTCTTTCGATAAGTCTCTGCATTTAAAATATTTTAATGAGGCTTACTTAGAAATAAAATAATGAAATGTAAACTGAAATTTAAAATTTTGTGGGGGATGGCATCTGTCTATTTAAACACTGATCTTACTAAAACATACTTTGGAATTTTTCAAATAACTTTTGAAGTTTTTTGAGTTTCGTCAAATGGATTGTATAAAAATATTCAGCTTGAAATGAAGAACAGCATATAAATTTTCCAAAAAATCGAAAATTTTGAAGTTTAAAACACCTCTTGAGACCCCTTAGTTTGAAGGCAACATTGTCAATCTCTTTGGTCATAAAGGCAGCAGAGGGTAATCAATTACCAGTAACAATGCATATGTATTGAGAGTAAGTAAAATTAAATGTTGTAAGTCAGTAAGAAGAGGTCTAATTCGAAATTTCAATTGAACATTAATCTGTTATTCATTTGTTTATCAAAAGTTTCAAAAAGTATGCCAGCTTATGAAAAAACAACTCTGAGGGCTTTAATATGTTATTAAAAATGTCTGTTGGTGGGTGAAAAAATAGATATTTGTATAATTATTTTTTTCAGGTGACACTTTTTTTTAACTATGGGTGAGTATAAAACTTGTGCATAGGATTGACGTAGAAATATAGTATAACTAATATTTCCCTAACATACCTACTTATCAAATTATGAAAAATGTTTTGGGAGTATTTCTGAAATTTAATACCTGTAACCGACGTTCTTATGCCATAACTGCTTTAACGCAAAAGAATTCAACAACATCTCGGTGTAAAATACTACATTTTTAATGACATAAAACATCACAGTTACAAGGACGGAATTAAAACAATTAATAGTAACATTTAGAAGGAAAAAAGTTTATCACAAGTAAACTTAAACATAGTCCAGGGTTGGACAGCAACAGGAGACCTTACTCCACGAAATCCCAGCTCTCTCTGGCAAAAATTATTAGACGACAGAGCCACACCCAACCTTAAGGATTTTCCCATCATATGGCGCCATCTACAGTCTTGTTTTGAAATTAGTGTGTTACATACTTTATTTACTTGTAATTGCTAGCATGACCAACTGAAAATTCATGAAAGAGAAAGTGTTCTCTTCCGTTGCTGAGGTTAAAATTGGGAATAGGGTGTATCCTAGGCAATTGGCGACTTTTGGGAGCGATAATGATTTAAGCATGCCGATTTAGGTTATGGTTAACCTAAGCATATTCAGTGCTTTTGTCACGCACGTTTGACGACCCCAGTCGCCTAGGGGACACCCTTTTCTTGACTTTAACTAACTGTTATATAGCAACTCTAGATTACTCATGAATTTAAAATTGTGACAAAAAAAAATTGTTCAAATTCCATAATAAATATCACTCTTGTATATCAATAAATTTACCGTCATTGAAAATAAAATTATTTTTGTCCAGGTTTTGTTAATTTGCATGCAGATCAGGGATAGATCTACCTGTAATGTAGAGCATGCTTACACAAATACAGAGAGCTATCCAGAATTCTCATCAAAATGCAGAATCAGTGCTGTATAATTGAGAAAGATTTATCTAAAGAAATGAACCTAGATTGCATTATTGATGAATTTGCACATAAAAAAGCAAGGAAAATATTTTAATTTAATATTTTATATAGTTGAATAATTATTATGTATGTAATTGGCTAATTATTAGCTATTTTGCATTAAGGGGGGGTGACAATTTTTGCAGAAATCCCATATCCCATCAAAAGGTAAAAACTAGCCAAACAGTGAAGGAATAAGATGGAATAAGCCTAATTCTCTGTTTCCCAATTTCCAAGTTTTAATATGAATTCCATAAACAGGAATTTTACACTTATATTATAATGATTCTTAAAATTTTTGTTTAGCTCATTATAGGCTCTCCTGCAATCAAAATTATTGCAGGACTCTGAAAATATTTTCTAGCGATTGTTCCAATGTCTTATTTCTTCTGTTGGAACCAAATATATCTTCCTTGATAAAATTTTATCTGCAAGACCTAAAACTCAGACATATTTACTTTTTGGCTTTTATGATATTTTTGAAACTCAAATTTTTGTTCAGTGATCTCAACTATAATACCTTCACCTCTAGTTTTCTTAAAAATATTCCAAAAGTTTGTCAAAACCTTTAATTTCAATCTATGAACTACATTAGTACCTGCTCTTTATTGTATAAAAATCCTTAATTTTTGCAATTATTTTTGTCCAAATGTTTTCAAATCATAGCTATGGTTTAAAAACATGATGGATAGATTCATAACCTCCCCATTGTGTATCTATCCTTAAGATTTTTAAAAGGGCTTTTATGAAACTTGCACTGCTTCAAGTTGATCAAATGTTTAATTAAATGTCTCATTAAGTGTGCCCTTTTCCAAATTTATCTTTGGCAAATTCTCATAAAACATTGTTCCATTTAAATTCCAAATAGCTGATATTGCTCTCTTAATTAAATTTATTCATTTGTGAGAATATGGGATTTCTTTTGCAAGACAATTAAGTTTATAAATTGCACTCTCATTTTATACTTTGAATTATACTGATGAATTAAACTTGACATTGATTCAATGAATGCACAAACCAAGTTTTATTTTACTTGCAAGTTTTTAGTTAAATTTAATTTTTTGACATTAAGGAAGTTAAAATTTTTTAAAAGAGTGAAGGTACAGCTGATATTAAATGGCCAGATGCATTAGTACCTTTAGAACTAGCCCTAACGATGATATGTATGTATTACAGTTTCTTACTGTTTGTGCTATTACAAAATTTTCTTGTGAGTAAACTATGTTCAGTATTTTAGAAAACTGCATTGATCTAAGAATTATGGTTGAAATTAATGATCCCTTCATATGATTTTTTTTGGTGAAATAAATCAGGGTGATATAATTCATGATTTAAATTAAAGGAAAAATGTTTAAAAAAATCCTAGTATTAATATATAATGTAAAATAATTAAAAAACAGTATGATGGAAATATCCATCATCATGCAAATTTACATGTTAAGCTCAGTACAAAATAAATAAAAAATAACATTTCTTTGTATCATTATCACTTTTAAAAGGGATTTTATTAGCAAAAATATTCAGATTAGTTATAAAAAAAATGTTCAGGAAATCACATGTTTTTTCCAACCACAACAAACAGTGGAATGACAAGTTCAACCCTGCTGTAATGATTGTGACATTTGATTTTTTTTTGACAGTTACATTCCTTACTACGCAATAGTCGTGGAAAAAGTTGCCAGCAACAACCAATTTACAGTATACCTGTTTTGAGTAAAAATTTTTGTTCACTAAATGTTATGACGGAAATTTCCGTCATCATGAAAAGAAGAATTAAAACACTGCATTATAAAAATAGGAAAACGATAGTTTTACAGATATCTTACTTATTTAACTTTAATTATTTAAACATGAAGTACCTTTTCATCTTTTTCCACTAAGTTATCACTGTTTTCAGCTTTCATTGTTTCAGGATCAACAATCAGAAAATTAAACAATTCAGAAATTTTGATATGCCCATCTTGTTTAGAATAATTATTAATTTATTACCCCTGATGTTTTGTTTTTGATTATGAATCTTTTGTGAACATTATTAAAAAATGTCCCTTTCTATTTAAAGTCATTTTAAAAAATATTTTTTGAATATACTTATAAAATATCTACTAACACAAATAGAAGTTTTTTCTTATTTCTTTTTTAATTTTAACACATTTTTTTAACTTAATACTTATAACCTCTTTGAATATTCTGTTTTTATAATAAAAGGAATCTATTTTCTGATTAAAAATTACCATTAGGATTATTCAAAAAGTATGTAAATTTAAGTTATAATCACTTTTAAAAATTAGTAAGGGGAACATGAGCATTGCAATTATTGTTAGTAGTTTTCTGTTCAAAATATATTGAAACTATTTGCTGATTCATAACAGATGGATCTCTTTAGCCTTAGTTTTTGATCCTTTTACACAAAAAAGCGCATGTGCCTGGAATATTGGTGTCACATTTATTTTGGCTTTTAATCATTTCACCAATGTATTCTGATGTTCTCAATGTAGTAGCTTTCTTTATACTTGATTGTAAGTACTAAATATTCTTTAGAGTAAAGTTATATAATTAATAAAATAATGAATTTTCGATTTCAAAAATTGGCAGGCATTATAGGACGGCTGTTACCTTTTAGAAGAATTGTGTCTTAGTAAATAAGGGTCTCATTTCCAAACAGGATTGTAGATCAATGTTTATCATGACTGAGGTTACTTATTCATCAAGAAAGGCTAAGTTATATTTTTTTTTTGCAGAAGCTTGGAAGAATTTATAGAAGTTTTAAAAGTGATATTTGACCTCACATGTCATCCTCATTATTTAATTATAGTTCAAATTTAAATATTTTTTTCAGGTAGTCCATGATAAAACACATTGCAACAGTATCACTATTAAAGTGTGAATTTCAGAAAGTGCAAGTCTTAACACTTTTGAGAAAGCCCTTAAAAAGGAATGTTATAAAATGCAATACATTTCATAAAAGTGTCATTCAATAATAATTCTAAAAAGGCCATTTGACCTTGCAATGTATTGTGTATGACTGTGGATTTTATGAGCATTGGTTTTATGCCAATATTTAAATTTTTCTTTAACTTAGGATGCAATGAATGCTATTCTAAGTTTTATGCTGTAAAATTTACTTTGAAAAATTAATGTATATTTAATACATAAATAGCAAATACATTGGAAGTTGATTGTTACTGAAAATATATTTATTAATTGCAAAATAATGGTTTTTATTAATTTAAAAAATATATATTCTGATGTATTATCTATTTTTTCCTAGAAAAATATATTGTGTTTCTTTTCATTTTGTAGCTTTTTTATGTATCTAAAAGAATGATTTAGAAATCAATTTATTTTACAAGAATTTTTGGCTTATGATTGAAATTAAGGTAAGTTTGTTTTATTTTGTTTGTTATTACTGAAATTTTTATAGCTTACTTATTTGCGGTAACTAAGTTATGACAATGTAACAGAATTCTGCTCATCTACTCATTATTAATTTTAATTAGAACACAAAGACTCCTTTAGTTCTAACTTGAAACTGAGCATTTTTATATGTTAATGCTTTCCAAACTGATTTAGTTCAGATTGCGACCCCTTATCCTATCCTGTTTTTATGTTTTCTTTATTAATGAAAATTCTTTTAAAATCTAGTTTCTTAAAGTAAATATGATTGAAGTATATAAAAAAATTATTTTCAAAATAAATGTTCCAGTTCAGTAAACTCAGAGAAAACTGATCATAAACTTATAAGATTTTAAGCTATTATATTATATATATAATTGCACAAATCATTCCAATTTTATTAGTTATTCACTAACTCCAAAGTGGATTTATCATTTTTTCTAAAATATATTGAAAACTATTTTTTTTAATATATTATTTAATATATTCATTTATTATCCCTTTTATTAATTCGTTAGAATTAATTAGTGGAATTGTATTACTATATGTTAAGAATATTATTATGATTAATACTTCATTTCAAATTATTAATACAATGATTCAAGCTTGTACTAGGGCAAAATTATAATGCTTTGTGGGGAAAGTAATGAAATAGTTATTACTCATACTAGGGGGGGCAGGAAACCTTATTTATTTTTTTAGTTAATTATTTTGTTTGTTATGTTAAATTACTAAATTCTGATTGAACAACAATTGCTTTGTGTGGTACAATTTTAAATGTAATCTTAATGATTAGAAATTCCTTGAATTTTCTATACAATGATGTATACCTTAGTGGGCAAAAAATGTGGATTCCTTTTGAAAAAAGTTTGAGCTTCGACAGCTCATATTTTTACTTTTTATGGAGTAATGCCCTCAAATTTAATATCAGTGGAAAGATAAATCTAATAAAAAAATTTAATGCAGTAAAGTTCATTTAATTATCTCTTTTCTGATAAAATTTCTTACAAAATTACTGAAAAAAACTATACACAACTTACTTAGGTGCTTTTATTTCATTTGAATGTAGACAATAAGTAAGAGTTTTTAGACAACCAATAAAGTGTCATTTTCTTTCCAATAAAAGATAAAAGTGAACTTATAGAAACGTTTTCTCTCATTTAGTGAAGTTGTAAAACAGAATAAATTTAAATAAATGGTACACAAAGTTGTATGTTCATGCAGAAAGCCATGTAGCATTGAAAAATCAACACATATACATTTTTGAAGAAATTAATACAATTGGTGAAAACAATCCAAAGGAGGTATCGAAATTTTTGAAGATTTATAAAAAAAGATTCAGTCATTATTAAACCAGATTGGTAAAGGCAGAAGAAAATGTGCTTAAATGACATAAGAAATTATCTCTGAGTGTACACAGTTAAATGGCAAAATGCAGTTTGAAGCAGAGTGCAAGATCTGTTAACTGCAGATTGCAGGAAATTGGTTTTAACACTAAAATTTCTTAAAGAGATGGCATAAAATACATAACTGAAGAAGAAACAGAGAAGATTTATATCCTGATTGCATAACATTTACTAATAAGCACTTTCTCAACCCTCTAATATCATAACACAGTATTGTTATGATCTAGAGTTGTATGGCATCAAAGTTTAGCTGAATTTTCATGATTAATAGTATTTTAATTACTAAAAATAAATGAAAAATTTTAGAATAAATTGAAATTTTCCACTGTGGTTGTTCAAGGATGATGAATTATTTGTATTTCATTAGGATTTTGTTACATGTAATGCTATTGTTTGCAAAAAGTAGATTCAAGATAATAATATTTCACTACTGAATTGTCCTGGGAATAACCCAGATCTCATTCGTATCAAAATTTTCTGAAGGTAATTAAAGAAACTTGTTAGTCAGAAATATATATAACATTAGAGAAAACACAATTTATTGAAACAATAGTTTCATTTTAGTTTCTTTGATTATTACAACTTCAAAACTAAAATAACTTGGTTCACACCATAGGAAGACATAATTTTTGTTGAATGTTTTCTGACTAATAATTAATTAAACATGGATGAGAATGTTTTGTATATCTCCTCCTTTCCTTCCATTTTCTTATGTGTTTCAATTTTCTTCATAATTAGTGGTGTTCTGTATTAGAAGTTATTGTTATAGAATATGTTATTGCATTGAATTTTTATTAAATTGCCCAATAGATATATTATTTTATGATTTTATTCTAAAAAAAGTCATGTTGTGAGCATCAAACCACTAAAATGCTCTTTTGTTCGAAAAGAGGTCACTACTATTTTAGTCATTAGTGCTGTTATTGTTCATATACAAAGAACATGTGTATTTATGTTATTTTAGTTAATCATTTGCTATTATGTTTTCATTAAATCTTGTTTTGATCACATTAAAACTTTAGAACTGCAAACTTGATGTTAGCAATTGCTGTGTATTTTCAACAAAAAAATATTAGAACTAAAGACATTTTTTAAATTAAAAAACTCAAACATTAGCTCTTGTATTCAAATGAGTATTCAACTAAAATATCTCCCCAGGGTTTTATCTTTAGGTACATACAGGATTCATGTCCTTGAGGTACTCTAGTGATCTTTTCTTTCCTATGGGGTTTACTATCTTTGGTAAATATCAGTGAGATGAATCTGGAATACCCTAGCATTCCTTTATTTTCTATCCTTTACCTTGTCATCCAGTATTTACCTTTCTTTTCTTCCCATTTTATTCACACAGATCCACATGCTTGGGGTAGCATAGCCAGATTTGGCTCTTAGCCATAAACTTCAACTTCCCAGCATTCACTTAGCTAAGATTTTTTTCTAAACATCAATGCTGGTTTTCTTATAGTATGATACAGTTTTTATTTTAATTACTTAATGTGTGATTTTAAAGATCTCTACATACAATCTATTGGTGTCATCCTTGTCACTTGATTGAGATTCAAAATTATGAGGTCCATCGCCAATAGCTCTTATTTGTTTCTTAGTGCGATGCTAATAAATACTCACTACATACAGTCTATATCCATTTTGTGCAAGTAGATTATTGCATAATTTGTATTCAATGTGTAGGTGTTATAATTGTATTTTATTATAGTATTTATTATGAATTCTGATTTTTGTTTTGTTTTATTGATCCAGTTATTTAGGTTTTGATTTAAGAGAAAAATAATTTAAAGTAGTGGAAATTTCTGGAGTAGAAAAAGATATTTCATGTTTTTAAATGTTCACTGGAGTTGAATACAAATTGACCTGTGCATTGAGTAATTAAATGAGATTGTTGCTTTATATAAATTATTTGTTTTTAAATTTCTTCTTTAAAAATTGAAAATAAATTGCATTTTATAAGTAATTCTTTTAATATACAGTAATTTTTAAAAAATAATATTTGAACATTATATCATTTTTAATGTTTTATAATAAGCTAATTTATAAAAAAAGAAATATTCAGATATCATGTTTTAAATATTAAAAATTCCCTTTTTTGTTTGAAATAATATTTTTTTTTAAATGTACGAAATAAATAAATCTTAACTTACTATAATAAATTAACCCTAGAAATGTTATTTTTATTTAATATCTTCGCACATCCCCCTCCCCCCCAATTCTTATGAAGCTTGTTAGCTCTGGGAATATATTTATGAACCTTATTGGATATATTTTTTCCCTTTTTTTATTTTATCGTAAGTACTTTGCATCTATTTAATTGTAGCCCTTTAAAGTTCTTTTTATATTACATTTTAAAATAAAAGCATGGAAAAATTGTTAAGAACAAGTACAAAATTGAATAAATTCAGAAAATTTGGTTTTATTAATTTTAAGCACAAAACTCAATATTGTTTTTTTAAAAAAAATGTTTCATTTTAAAACAGGATTGAAAGGGAGGGATTATCTTAAAACTTTAATAGGTTTTAAAAACTGTAGAAAAATTACCATTTTTGTATTGAGGTATGAATTACATTTTTTAACAGCTAAACCTCTAATAACAATATTCAAAATAAAGGTAATTTTTAAAAAGTGAATTCTTAAATCTTTTGATAATTAATTTGAAAATATTTAAAATGTAATCTTTATATATAAATGAAAACAATAATTCATTTGTATATGCCCTATAAACTGAAAAAAATGATACATTCTATAGACTGGAAATACACTGTTTGTTCTCACTTGACACATAACAAATAATATAATGAGGCATACAATATTTATTTCGATTTTAAAATATTCATACAGTATTCATTGATGGAATAACAAATTTTGAAGTAAGGTACAAAAAAAAAGGAAAAAGAAAAATAATACTATTAAAATTCATTATCATTATGTCTCAGTATTTTATTTCCATTAAAAAAAAAACAGTTTGTCCCTAGACACTGAATACATAATGTTAATGAAATGCTACAAAATTAAATTTTATGTGCTACCAAATAATTTAACAATTTAAATTATTGAATGAAAAAAATTATTCACATAACTTCTATTGTACTTACTTAATTCATATATTTTCTCACATTTTAACTGCAAGTTAAGCAATACCATTGTTGGTCTATTAGTATTTTTTATAAATGCTAACTGATTTCTTTTTATGGTTTCTGAAATAATTTCAGACTTCTGTAGATAAAATTACCCTTATATACTGATTATACTCAATCTTAACATTATGAGTGTACAATGTTTAATTCTTGTATTTATAACTGGTAACTATGAACTTATACAGCACATGGGATTATCAAGCATTACATAGTTTATACCTCTGTTAAAGTATTTTATTTTTAAATTTTAAAATAAAATTATATGAATGATATAATCTCATTTATTTATATCATATTTCTAGTTTTTGATCATGAGTCATCATGGAGGTCTCTTCTAATATCTACTTTATTTGATGACTTTCATTTGAAAATTATTGCTATATAAATTCACTTCAGGTAACTGAAAGTTTTGAACACTTTTGTTTCCTTTAGTTTTTATTTCAAACATTTGCAGAATTGTATATTTATGTTATGTTAGTTGATGTTTCTTTTTTAAATATGTGTTGAATAAATATGTGCTTTTTTATTTCATTGTATGTGTGAGCTTGCTTATTTGCATGTGATTTAAAAGTTAGTCAGAACTAACAAATTTCCCCTGCATATTTAATCAGAGATGCAATTTGTTCAAAAATATCCATTAATGGATGAAATCTATTAATCATGATAGACTTATTTTATGGAGTTAAATAATATTTTCTAAGTTTTAAAAGTAGATATTTTTTCTATCTTCAAAAGCATCTTATTTAATACATTATATGAAAGTATTATTTAGCATTTGTACTTTTAGCCACCCAAGGAGCTATTATTTTAGTTAACTCAAAAATGTTGTTTTTACCTGACCACTTTTCAAAAATTTAACTTGTTTTTGCATATATTTTTGATATCTGCTTTCACCAGTAATGAACTTAATTTTCAAAAATATGTCATAATAAATGTCTCCCAATTTTTTTTTATTTGATTGAAGTGAAATAAATATAAAAATTAAGTATTTTATTTACTTATTGATTTATGTATTACCTTAAATCATATTTAAACTGGAATCAAGATATGACTGAAAATAACTAACATTATTGAGAATTTTAAGTCAGCTGTGAGGCAGTCATATTTTTTGGCCACCTAAGAGGCTATTTTAATAGGTAGATCACTTGGTGTACCAGATCACTTCAATTTTTTATCATTTGCTTCAATTTTAATTGCTTTTAGCTTAAATATATTTAATTTAATAATTTATTGTTTGCTTTAATTTTAATTACATATAGCTAATATAATATTCAACTTAATGATTTATTGTTTCCTTTAATTTTAATATCAGAAAAGTTTACTAATAATTATAAAAACTCTAATAATAATTATAAAAAAAAGTGTACCTTGGGTGGCTAAATCTGTTCTTCGCAAAACTTTGCATAGAACTTTTTAAATTATTTTAATTTAATTAATATATTTTTTGTATGAAGTTAGACCTTATTTATTAATTATATAGATAGTTTACAGTTAAATATGTGAATAATCATGCTATTATGGGCATTGCTTATTGTACAACTGCACTACATCGTAGACAATTTGATTGCATGTATATTCAGTTGTGTGATTTTTTTAAATTAATAACTGAAATATAGTTTATTGGTATTCAATAATTGAAAAAAAGAATGATTGATCTTACATTATCTAACAAATAATTATATGAAACAAAACTATGAAAAGAAATTAAATTTTGACCACATGTGCAGATCATTCCTTAAAACTACCCTTTAGGAGTTCGTCTTTAAATTAGTATAAGCATCCTGACCCCTTAAGTTTGCTGTAACCTTTTTCTCTCACATGGGTTTTTCTGTCTGTGGTTAACCTGGATGATGCACCCCCCAGAAACTGTGATCCTTCTCAATTTTCGACTCTCCTTATCAACGAATTTTTACCTTTTTTCCTAACGTTTAGGTTACAAATATACATTGTTTAGTACATAATAGTTCAATTTAACTTATGTGTCATAAACCACAACTTTCATTTATTCCCTTAAAACTAGTTGATGAATTGTTTGTTTATACAAGGGTCATTTAATAAGTATTTAGAAAAAGATAGACAAATAAATTATTAGATTTTTTTATTAATTATTAATATTGTATCAATCTATTAATCTAATCTCTGAATCTAATACAAATTCTGTTTTTAAGGAAAGGGAATTGAAAACCATCTCTGACTGACTGCGAATCATTTCAAGTTTTTTTTTTTATCCAATTCATCGCACTGTTGAACTGCAGCAATAAGGTCCACTGCCTTAGATTGCAAAATCCTAGATAAGTGCAATGTACGAGAAAATATTTCTTCCATTAAATATAAAGTAATGACAAAAGTGAAACTTCTCAATGAATTGAAAAGAATGTAGTCTCCATGAAACAAATTCTTATCATACCAATTTCTAGTTAATTCAAGAGCATGAATCAATGGGTGGAGAAATTACAATATAATAGGTTCATGTCGCTCTATCCTACATGTAGGAGATATTTTTTCAGGTTTTTTTTTCCCTGGAAGAAGGGCATGGTTTTGATATACTATATCTTACAAAATACAATTTTTTTAAGAGTATTCATGAACAAATAGCGTTTTTCAATGACTCCAACACAATTATGATTATCTTTACTTTTACTTCTGAATTAGCCAAATTTATAGAATAAGAAGCACTATTTGTTTTAATGTTGATAGGAATTTTAGCTTGTACATCGTTGAAGGATGCAGACATGGCATCATGATCATCATATCCTTTACCTCTTATTTATCTTAAGTCCAAATATAATGATTCTAAAGTCTTAAAAATTATGTTTGGTAGATCTTCTCCATATGCTGAAATTACTAGCACAAAACATAAAAAACTTTCTGCTAGTAAAGATTTGTTGTCATCGCCTTCTACAAATTTTGCTCATAAAGCTTTCAAAAAAATATCTGTGCTTTCATATGCTGTGATAGAAACACTACTTGAATTTACTTTTTCAATCAATTTCTTAAATATTATTTCATTGCAAACATGTTCAATTTCATTTTATGTTTTAGGCCAATATAAATGATGCATTATCATGATGGTTATGTTCGTTGCTTTCATTTGTTCTATTAATTTGGCCATAATCACCATAACTATTAAAGGAAATCCATATCTGTCTCAGAAAATTACTGTTTTTTTCAATAGCACAAAGTTTCCCTCCTATTTTCTTTTACCTTTCAAACACCAGATATATGAATAATATCTTTAACGGCTTGTTTACCCCTTGTATAATGCTCTTTAAATTGTCAATATTTAGCAAAGAATGTGCAATTTTTTTTTTTTTTTTGATGCTCATGGAGTTTTTCTTTCTGCTCCAGAAATGAAAAAGAGATAAACTAATTGTCCCAATGGTTGATTGTTTGATTTACCCACATATTCGGAGAAACACAATATTTACTATAAATTCATCCTCAATTTCGAAATAACTGAACCATGGGTATTCTTATATTAAATAATATCTAAATTTCATTTTTATTGACACACAAAGAGCTTGGAAACAAATTTGTGGCTGTTGACATCCAATATTTTCCAAGAATATAAATTTTTTTCTTTGTCAGGTAGCTTATGATTGATGTAATTTGATTTTTTGTATTTTTCAAATTGTAGGGCTGTTTTTATTTCAGTTTGGATAATTTCTGAAGAATAGTGAATTATTGAGCATTGTGCTTGTATTTCTGATTCCCATTGGTGATTTTCTGCATCTCTGTTATTTAATGCACACTTTTCTGCTTCAAATTCTTATTTGGAATTTTTTTTTTCACCAGAGTTAATATAATTTAAGAGTGACTTTTGTCTCCTCTTATTAATTGTTAAATCAAAATGTTAAGAAAAAGGTTCAAGCAAATTTAATCTTATTAAATTATAAATTTTACAATTTGAAAGGTAGATTATTTCCAAGGAAAATAATCTACGTAGGTTTTCTGGTAGAGCCTAGCTACCTAGGTTTTTAGGTAAAATAATCTACCTGGACAATTCAACTCTGCAAAGAAGTGATATGTTTCAATGGGCATTTTACTAAGACGTTTTTAAGCTTTCATAGAATGCTGTCTGGTAAAAAAAGATTTATCCTGTAATTTTTTCCCCCAGGAAACTGTTAAAGAAGGAACATCTATAAGGAATGCACACTCTCTTTATCTTTAAACATTTACCCAGTAGCACATTTTGGAGACGTCTTATCCCAAAATTTGTATAGATGGAATCATTTTTTCTTTTTATTGGTCAAAAATAATTTAAGTATACAGAGGAAGAAAAAAGTTCAGTTTTTTTAAAGCTTGGAACATATCCTATATTAGTAAAATAAAATAATTATCCTGACATATTTAAATTTCCAGAAATTATTTTGGGTGTTGCACATGTCCCTTTGCACTCCTACCCCTTCTGTGTACATCAGTGTAGCTTCTAATTTTGCACATTTTGATTCATTGATCATTCAAAACCATATTTTGGATTTTGTCAGTCAGTTTGGAGTAGTCAGTTCCACTGGACGTTCCAAATGACATTTATCTTTTGTGTGTGTACAGCCTTGTTTAAATACATTTATCCAATTATAAGCAATTGCAAACACAAGGGCAGGTCTGCCATGAACTTCATCCAACTCAGCTTTGATCTCTCTTACTGTTAAGCCTTTTAAATATAAGTGTTCAATCACTTCTCGAAACCCTTTTTCCACCCATTTTTCTAAATTCGCTCAAGTTTTCTTTTTCAGTCAACAATAAAAATTAAACCATGTGATGGAAATAACTGAGACTTTGACAGCTGTCTAGTGAGTCACAATGCTTACTAAAAACAAACAATTTTTGATGCTATGAGCACTATCTGATTTTCTAAGAACTTATTGAAGGATATATACGTTGCTACTAAAAGCTGTCAGAAACTTTCAGATTTTGCAAAGTATTTCTCATACATGCATTGATTCATAACAGGATTTTATCGCTGCAATTTTTTTATATATATTTTTAATTATTATTGTTTCAATTATGCATTTGCCTTTCATCTGGTGTATATTGGTGAATTTTTGTTTCCATCCTCATAGCAGTTATGTAATATATCTGAACAATTACTTCCAAATCTTATGATACTGTTGTGCCTATGTTATCTGATTAAAATGTACCATTTTTTGTTTATTTACATTTTCATAATATTCTATGAGCAAAATAATATTTATAATATAGGGAAGGACATTTTTTTAAAATACTTTTTTTGTTAAAAAATTGATTATTCAGTCAATGATTTTTTTTATAAATAGGTTTAAACTTCTGAACTACATATGTATGAAAGTTAATTTTTGTTTTTAACTATTGTGAAACAAGTATGGTAGGTAGTTTTCTTTTGTTACAAGGTGTAAATTTATTTTCCAGTTGTATTACATATGTTTTTAAAAAGTCAAATTAGTATTCAGTTTATCTAAGAATTCATTTTTCAGGTAATGTTAGATTTGAGAAGTATCCCCTCTGTGTATTAAATTGTCTTGCAATTCTTACAAGGTAATACTTTTAAAATTTTGGTATTATTACTCTTTAAAGACCTTTCAATTTTTTTTTGAATAATATCATATTTGGAGTAAAATTGCGTTACATTAAAAAGACACGAAAAAGCATAATTTATTATTTTTTTAAAAAAAAATGTGCAAAATGTAACACATATATCAAATACATTTAGTATTGACTTTAAGGAGATTATAATCTTTTTCAATAACCGAATTCACAACTCCAAAGTTTTTTCAGTGCCTTACATCATTGTTCTATTCAACATTAAATACTGATGACATCTGAATGTTTCATTACTTTCTGATTTGTTAAATAAGAAATTATAAGCTATTTTTAGTAAAAATATATTTCATGCTCAGTGTAGTTGAATATGATAAGCATTGCCATGAAAAGAATGAAAATAATTATTTTTTAAGTTTGATTTTTGTATTCAGTATATACTGAATAAAGTTTTTTTTTAGAGATAGTTTTTTTTTTTTTTTTTTTTTTTTTTTATTCTAAGGATTAAACTGCATGCTAATTTTCAGGTTTCATTCTGAATTTGAAAACAGCTTAGCAAATAAATTAAAGGAAAATATATCTTACCATGTGAAAATCTTTCATTTCTTACAAAATTTAAATTTTATTGTTTACAGAATATAGAATGGCTAATAAGCTATAATATGTAGATAAAAAGAAAAGTTGCTTTGGATTATTTTTTTATATTAATGAAATAACTGGAATAGGACAGTCTATTAAATAAAATCTTAAAAAACACTGTTTTAAATTTTAATTAGTGCAAGAATGTGCAGAAATATCTGCTATCTGTATTTATATCTACAAGTCATCTGCAGTTTATACTTTTTTTAAGCAGCTCCTTAAAATACTTTGTATGCTATTCATTTAATATTATTTGGTATTAGTAGTGTGATTGTCTTATCCTTCTTTATTTTAGAATCGTTCTATTCAATACTTCGGTCCGGCAAAATCTTCATGCTATTGCTGTGCCAAAAGTCTTCTCTATCCTTTTGTCTGCAATGTTTTCCAAGATTAGCCAGTATTTTCAGATTGATCAAATTAAAAAACAAAAAAACTTGGGGCCTAAATGACATTTTTATGTGCAAGATAATTCTTTGAACTACATCTTTTGCCTTGGTTTTTTCAAATGTGAGATATTGTATGTGAGTTGCTGATTTATTTTCATTAGTTTCTCAGTAATACATTCCATGGTTGGGTAATTATACTATCATAATAGTTACAGGTTAGTGTTACGAGATGCTGTTGTGTAAATACAATTGTAATGTAAATATGTGTTAAGTATATTTATGGTGCCTGTGTAATAAGATTATTGATATGTTACACACACACATATATATATATATAATATTAAGAATGTCTACAGCAATGTTGTTCTTAAATATTTTCCTTATCATACTCCTTGACTGAAAAGTTGGGATTTGATTTACCCTGATGTAGGAGTTATTGATTATATTCATAAGTGTTTATATTTGGATATTACTTTTTTTTAATCTCATATCCTTTGAAAGACTTGTATACCCTATGAGTATCTGTTCCACAGTTTGAGAACCACCAGTCTATTCTGTAAGATTATTGATGAATATGTATAATTCACATTTTCTGATATGTATTTGTTATATATGCTTTCTTTTTCTGCAAAAGCATTAACATGTTTGTAGATGTGCATTGATGTAGAATTAAAGATCTTGTTCATATTTAGCTGTTGAAATAAGTTGGATTTTCAAAAATATGTCTGCTTTGAGAGCAACTTGCATTTACTTTGTAGCAATTATACTTTGAATTCAAAAAATAAAGTTGTATCTTAAATTTTTGTGTCAATTTGTAAAATTGATTCAGAAACTGAATTATAAATTGAGTTTTAATTTGCCTTTTAAACAAAATTGGTTTTCAGCTGGATATAAATATAGCATCTAGATTATCTTGAAATTATTTACTATTTTTTAAAAAATCATTTTTGCTCCCAGATTTTGATTTTCTGCATAGCAATCTTTTATGCATGCAGTATAGCACTTGATGCAGTACATAAATTCATCAAATAAATTTGGTTAAGGGAAAATTCTTTGAAATTCAATGAAAGCTATAAAAAACCTTACTTTGAACTGGTTGCACATAATACTTAAAAAAATTATTTGATATGAGTGTCGTTCAATAAATCCTTAGAAAAATAAATTATTATAGGAAGATTTATTTTCTTAACATAATCTCCTTTCAGCTCTATACACTTTTCCAAGCATTTCTCTAACTTTTTAAGTCATCTAAAAAGTAAGATTTCAGAAGGCCCTCAAAATAGGTATCTATTTGGGCAATGACCTCTTCGTTCAGTGTGAACCTTTGTCCACTGAGCCATTTTTTAAATTTAGAAATGAAAAAATCACTGGTGGCTGAATACTGGATGTTTGTATAATTTGAACTTTAATTCCATGATTATTGGCCTTTCAAATTGCACAGGTTGTACCCCGTACATTATTTTGATGGAAGAGGATTTTTTTCTTTTTCAAACGAGGATGTTTTTTCTTGATTTCTTCACTCGACTGGTGTAACAATGACACATTGTACTCTCCAGTTATTCATTTTCCTTTATTCAAGTAATTAGTGTAGATCATTCTGCATGCATCCCAAAAATCTGTGGCCATCACCTTGTTGGCTGATTTCACTGTCTTTGCTTTCTTCCGAGCCCATTTTCCTTTAAAAACCCACTGTTTTGACTGTTCCTTTGTCTCTGGAATGAAGTAGTGAATCCACGTTTCATCTGCAGTTATGTATAAGTGCAGAAACTCGCCAGGATTGTGATGAAACAGTGCCAAAATAACCTCAGAGTCCACCAGACGATTACATTTATTTTCCACTGAACAAACATGGCACCCATCTTGCTGAGATTTTTTTCACAATTAAAAACATGGTATCTTGTGATATGCTAATAACCTCAACTATTTTGAGCATTTTTATTCGTCAGTCACCGAAAACCATATTGTGGATTTTGTCAATCATTTCAGGAGTTGTTACTTCCACTGGATGTCCTGAACAACATTCATCTTTTGTGGATGTATGGCCTTGTTTGAACATATTTACCCAATTGTAAATAGTTGCAAACACAGGAGTAGGTGTGCTATGAAATTCATCCAACTCAACTTTGATAATGTTAAGCCTTTTAAATATAAATGTTTAATCACCGCTCGAAACTCACTTTTTTCCATTTTTCTAAATAAATGCAAGTTTCTGGTTTCAATTGACAATAAAAATGAAACCATGTGATAGAAATAATTGAGACTTAGACAGCTGTCTAGTGAGTCATGATGCTTACTTAAAAACAAACCATTTTTGATGCTGTGAGCACCATCTCCTGGATTTTCTTAGGATTTTTTGAACAAACTCACAAGTATAATCATGGATAAAGAATAAATGGAATTTTGTTAAATGTTACTACATATTTTATTTAACAAAGTATGTTAATTATAAAATAGCAATGTATAACTGAAATTATGTGAAGGAGTTTTGCAGATTGTCTTAAATAGGAGAAATGTGTGCACATTTTATGTTGGAAAGTCTATTTTGGTGAGATAAAATAATTTCCTTTGAATAGAATAAAGTTTTGAGGGAAAATATTAATTTTTTCAACTGAAGCCAACCTTGTTTGCGATATAGTGCTACATTTTTCATTAAAGGACATGGGCATAAAAACTTCATAATTTTAATTTTGGGAAATTTTGATCTATTCTTCTGCCTTTATAATATAAAGATTTTCATTTAAAATTTTATGATTTTAACTTTTTCATTTTATACATTTGTTTCTTTTAGTCTGTTGTAAGAAGGATCCTTTTTGTCAACTTTTTTTAAAATTGTTTTGTTGATTTTCTCGGTTATAATAATAAATCATATAAATTATGTATGAGTTTTGAATTTGTTTGTGTTATCCCAAAAGTATTTATATCATAATAAACCCATTATTTCTCATTGGCATCCATTTTCATGCAGAAGACGGGATGTAATTTTTATATGTCTACGTATCAGCTGTACGAGATTGATACATAGGTACCTTTTTCTGGGGGAAAACTCCACCAAATTCTAACTATTGTGTTTGTCCTCTAACAGTGAGACACATATTAATTGAATATTCTGCTTTTAATTCTTTTCATATAAAACATTTTTAATTGTACGTTTTCTTTAATTGACTTGGGAGAAAATTCCGTATTAAATTTATTTTCATTTTTAAATGACATTAGTTTTACTGCATACATGTAATTTTACTAAATTTTATAATGTTCCTAATATTGACCTTCAATATTAAATTGTTAAAATTTACTTATTAAATATTTTGTAATCACTTGACTTCGTGTTTGACACAAAGTATCCCTTGAGGATTCAGTGCCAGAAATTAAAACCAACCTACCAACCAAAGAGTATTTACCTCTTGGATGTGATATAAAATTTTAATTTGTCCATTGAATTTTGTTGTATACTTGTAGTTTGATTAAGGAGTCTTTTTTAACCTGTCAAATGATCTGCTGAAATATTTTTTGCTGCATTTTTGTAGATTGCATCTAAGATTTTATGCTATGTTTTTGTTGATTGCAGTTTTTTCTTTGTCTAGTGCATTTTCTCTTGGATGGTTATTAGATTGAAAAAAAATGCAAAGTCCTTTTTCTGAAAAATGTAGTACTATTTTATATGGGAGATTAGCTTTCCATGATCATTTGTAATGCCAATCTTAGAAATGGCATTCTGCTATGATATTCTAAATGGACATAAATTTGTTGTAAATATTTGCTTAAAAAGCAAATATTGTATTGTATCTGCTATGTGATATACTGAATGGACAAAAATTGAGTTATAAATATTTGCACAAAAAGGAATTATTTTATTCTATCTCCTATGATATACTAAATGGACATAAATTTGTTGTTAATATTTGCATTCAAAGCAAATATTTTACTGTACCTGCTATGATATATTAAATGGACATAAATTGGTTATAAATATTTGTGCAAAAAGCAAATGTTCTATTCTAACTGCTATGATATACTAAACGAATGTCACTTTGGAAAAATAATTTCCAAAACAATGTAAATATTTTTTTAGAGCTTATGTCACAATATTTTTATAATGTCTACATATATTATTATATCTGTTTTAAAATGGAAGTGAGTATGTGATATTAGAAGCTTGTTTATTTGTATGAAACAAGTTTTCTAAATTATTATACTAGTCTTTGTATTCTAGAAAGTTTTTGATTTTTTAATAGTTCATCTATGATTATTTTATGTTTACTATTTTCTTTTTGATT
Organism: Nephila pilipes; assembly: GCA_019974015.1. NCBI lineage: Eukaryota > Metazoa > Arthropoda > Arachnida > Araneae > Nephilidae > Nephila > Nephila pilipes. The sequence continues at coordinate 666,212 of BMAW01088834.1, read as the reverse complement.
GTCTTTTTTTGGAACCAAAATTTTTTATTCTGATGTTTCCTATGCAAAATGGCATAGTCTTTATTTTTAATTTATTTTTGCACTAAACACACAAGGAAAAAAATGTCATTCTCACACTTTAAAAATATTCTAGTCTTTATTGACAACAGTACAAATATTTAAGACCTATGTCTATTATTACTGTATTGCTTTTAATGATATATTTTTTAAAATTATTACATAGTTATTATGTTAAAAGCATACGTTTTAAATGTGAAAAAAAACTTTTTTAACTTAAAAATACCACTAGCTTTATATATATACTAAAGGTGTCCAAGAATTATCTTTACAACTTTAATAACTACTAAGCTAAAAAAAATATTTACATTCTGTTTCCTGCTGTTAATAGTGCAACTCATCAAGTTTTTTTTTTTTTTTTTTTTTTCTTCTTCTGTTTAGGCTAACCAGTTGTGAGTATGTGGACCCCACAGGAGAAAGCACACTGGGTGGCATGGTTAGTATAGAGTGATTCAGAGTCACAGGTTCAATGGAACTTCTGGACCAAATTTAAAAGGGAAATCAGAGCTTGTGTTTTGAGTCGTCATGCTCTTTTCTTATGCAACGCTAAACCTGTGGTCATGAAGCTAGTGTGCCATTCATGGATGTTGGAAGTTTCGTTGAACCTGTGTGTCCGATTTGCGCTCTATGAACTATGTCACCCAGCATGCTTTTTCCTGTTGGTTCTACATACTCGCATACAACCAGCTAGCCTAAACTGGGAAAAAAAGTACTTGATAACTTGCTCTTTTAACAGCAAAAACAGAATGTAAATATCTTTTTAGCTTGAAGTTATTAAAGTTGTAAAGATAATTCTCTCTTGGACAACCTGTATATATGTGTGTTTGTGTGTAATAATAGAATCTGCCCTCCTTTGTGAGATTAGATGCAACGAATGTCTATTTTATCGCAATCTAGAAGAAATATCACACTTCTGTGTGTTTTTGACTTATTTACGTAAAAAGCAAATATTTTATTGTATATGCTATGATATACTAAAGGACATAAATTGGTTGTAAATATTTGCATAAAAAGCAAATATTTTAGTGTATTTGCTTTGGTATGCTGAATGAATGTGACTTTGGAACAATAATTTCCAAAAAATGTAAATATTTTTTTTAAGAACTTATGTGACAATATTTTTTATGTCTTTATATATATCATTATATCTGTTTTTAGATATAATGGAAGTATTTTAAAATATGTGGTATTGGAAACTTGTTTACTTGCGTGAGACAAGTTTTCTAAATTATTATGCTAGTTTTTGTGCAATAGAAATTTTTTGATATATATTCATAGGGCATATGTCATCATTTGATATCTTACGTTTACTATTTTCTTTTTGATTGCCTTTTTTTCCGAAACTATAATTTTTTATTCTGACTTTTTCTATGGAAAATGGCTTAAAAGAGTTAAGTCCTTATTTTTAATTTTTTTTTGTTCTAAACACATAGGGAAAAAAATCACTCTCACACCAGACGGCTTGTCATCGATTTAACTAGATTTTGGGTTGTTTCACTTGTGATTAAAATTTTTCTCTTGATTGATTGATTCTCTTAAAACAGTTTTTAAATTATCTTTATTCTTGATATGGTGGTTTGGGGCAGATTTTTCCTACTGTGACACTAAATTTTCAATAACGCTGAAATCAGGTGATTGTGGTGTGTGCAACTGCATTATACAGTTGTACAACAGCCATAATTGAACAATTTTAGCTGTATGCTTAGGATCATTATCGTGTTGAAAAATGAAATTTGATTCTTTACCCAAATTTTCAGCACTTAGCTCTCAACTTTGGATTTTCAGTCACTTTTCTTAGGACCCTCCTACTTGTTCTGTTATCCAGGATCTCCATTAATCCTCTTCCAGGAATATTTTTAATGTGTTCCAATTCTTTTTCCTTTTTGATTATTTTTGAACACATCCATGACTTCGCTGAACTACTTTTGTATTTTTCTAAGAGATTTACCTTCACCTATTTTAACGATTAGCTCTCTAATTTGAGCTGCAGTTTCTGTTTTGGAAACCATTTTGAAGATTAAAAATTAATATTTCTACAAGAAATTTCTAGATTAGGATCTAAATCTAATGCCAGTATCAAATGCAAAATATTTAGTAAAATAGTGGTAGTTAATTTATCAGGTTGTGGTCACTTTCTGCAAAGTTTATACTTAATTTTGTGAAATTTTGGTCATTTAGGCAGAGAATGCAAATAATTTTATTATATTAACTTCATGTTTAGTCTTTGGATAAATATCTTATTTAAGAAGTGATTTATCATCCCCTATTAAAACAAACCTTTACATAAAACTTTGTACCATATGTCTGTATTTTCAAAATAAAGAAAGGTATATAGTCAATTTTTGGAGTATATATATAGGTGTGTGCATACATAATAATAGAATCTGCGCTCCTTTATGAGATTAGATGCAGCGAATGCTTATTTTACCCCAATCTAGATAATATGAATCTAGAAGAAATATCACACTTTCTCTTATTTGACTTATTTACATAAAAAGCAAATATTTTATTGTATGTACTATGTTATACTAAAGGACATAAATTGGTTGCAAATATTTGCATAAAAAGCAAATATTTCATTGTGTTGACTTTTATGTACTAAATGGATGTGACTATGGAACAATAATTTCCAAAAAATGTAAAAAAATTTTTAGAGCTTATGTAGCAATATTTTTTTTAATGTCTAAAAATATCTTTGTCTGTTTTAGATATGATGGAAGTATTTTAAAATTTATGATATTTGAAACTTGTTTATTTGTATGAAATAAGTTTTTTAAATTATTATACTAGTTTTTGTACTATGGAATTTTTTTGATTTTTTTTTTCATAGAACATTTGAGATGTTTACTATTTTCTTTTTGATTGCCTTTTTTTAGAATCAATTCTCTGAAATGGAAAGCTGGATGGCTATGTAGAATTTTGTTTTCATTACTTAATGTATTTCTAGGAAGGTAAGAATAATTTTTTTCGTATAAAAGTTAGTAAGATAATTGTTGCTGAATGTACCAAATTTGTTGGATGTTCATTTAGTTTTTAAAAAATTATTTTTATCCTATTATAAGAGGTATTAAATAACTAGGGAATGTTTTTACTCTACAGTTATTAAAGGATATTTGCTTTCTTTTTATCATGTAATTTTTGTATCCAGAAGTTTATAATCCTGACATCTTTGGAGCAAAATCATAAAAAAAAAAAAAAATTGTTTTGATGAGCATTATCATTAATTTGGTAACTTAAATAAAGCAGTTTTTTTCTTCAAAGTGCTGTAGATAAATCATATATATATTCAAATAAAAATCATAAATGCTGTAATCATTTTTGGTTATAAGCAGGTAAGGTCTCACTTCTGGGACATATATTTTAACCTTGGTAAATAAAAGCTTCAAATCGATATTTAGATCAAAATGAAAATATAATTAGATTAATATATTCCTATTAAGCTTTTTAAATACATTGTTTTTAATGATAAGTTTTGAGAATTTCTATGGTGGTACATAATTATTATACTAGATGTATACAGTATAAACAATAAAACAGTTACTTATAGATATCATCAGCTTTGATATATATAATGATAAAATATTCCTACTTTTATGGAATTTCATGAGTGGATGTTTGGTACCAGTTTTTTACATCAGCTATGAATCTAAATTAAATTATTATCTTTTGGTGCTGATCAAAACAAATATTGTAGGTGATATTACTATATTTGGTTTAGGTCTTGATGTGTTTAAGAGATTGTGGAATTATATGGAATTTTGAAATATATTACAATATCTTAATCACTGTGTGAAGCAAGTGTGTTTCTCAGGTTGTGTATTTGTTTAGGCCATGTGAATCGAGTATACTTCACATGAGATATTAAGAGTAATATTAATGGATTTTCTTTAACTCGCATTGTAGATGGCAATACGATAATTTAATTATTATTAAAAAATATTAATTGATTTAAACTAATTATTGAAAGAGTTAAATTTTACACCAAGTTTCTCGCCAAATCTATCATTTAATAATTTTTTGTTTGCTTTAATTTTAATTACTTGTAGCTGATATAATATTCAACTTAATAATTTATCATCTGTTTTAATTCCATGTAGCTTAATTGATTAATATAATGCTTAATTGAGCTAAAAAAATTTACACGTATTTATTTTAGATTATAAGTTTAATAAATGTCAAATAATAAAATTATTAAAACTAATTTTTGGATAAATTCAATTTGACTCAATGTTCCCTTTTGCTCTTAAAATTTAAGGTATAAAAAATTATGTCTTGCAAAGTAAGAATTTTGAAAGAAATCCCATGTTCAAAAAACTTGTTTTTATTAGTGTTTTTTGATCACTCATTATATTAATTTGATTATTGCAATTAATGTGTTAATGCTCTTGTTTTATAAAACATTTAAAATTGTATATTTGTAAAACTATGTATTGTTTACTGTATATATTTTTAAAAAATTTTATATTTTATAAATAATGTTTCATATTTCCAACCTGGTAAAGTAGTTTTGATATCTATGATGTATTTAAAACATTATTCATGTTTAAACTCTTTAAAAGAGTTTCTCTGGGGTATATGGAAGATTTTATCAATTTTAGCTGTCTCTTAATATTTTAAAATTTATTAAATGATTTATGTTATGTCTATTACTTATATCTGCAACTAGTGAAAAAATATGTTAAATCTTTTAATTAATTGATAATTTTTGGTTATTTTTGATTTTTTTTAGAAAGTTTTCTTTTTTTTTTTTGAAAAGTATGAAAGTAACTTTTCAGTTTATCTAATTTATTGCACACAATTTATATCATTTTGAATGTTTCAAATAAATCTGTGAATTCTATAAAAATGTAGTTGCTTAAATCAACAAAATAGATTATCAAATTCTGTTACTATTGTGTTAAACTTCTATTCTCCACAGTTAGAGTTCCTTTTTTTATAAATCATATATTGAAATTTTAGCCATTACTGCCAGGTAATTATTTTTCCAATACAAATGAAAGATTGCAGGTATTTATTTATCTTTATTTTCATTCAATATATATCAAGTATATTTTTATTTCTTAAATTATTTTTAAAATCCCATGCCTCGGTCAATAGTTGGAAAATGAAATTGAATGAGAATAAAAATATTTTCTCTCTCTCCTTTTTTTTTACTTACTTGACTGCATTTTTTTCTTCGTTATATGTCATTGCAAGAATGTGCCGTAATCTTAGAATTATTATCTATATGTTTGAAGTTCTATAGTAATTTAATTCTCTTTGAAGCATAATTAACGATATCTCTTTTATGCATTTGTCTTGTCTGTAAAGGTCACATTTGTTTATTAAATTTCTGTTTCTTAAAGTGCATAAGCTTTTATTTATGCATTTCTTTTTTTATATAGAGCTTACTTTTACATTGAATCATCATAATGTTTTTTTCTGATGTTTCATATTTCTTTGTACACATCTGTTTATTGTCTCTACCTTAGGCAGTTTTTTTACAGTCCTATTTTTGCTCTTCAAATTTTAATAACTTTTGTGATACTTTTTTCTTGTTTATTATAATTTTATTGTGATGTATTTAGAATATTTATTGGTTAAATTTTCTGGAGTATTGTATATTTGAAACTTTACTGAAAAATCGATCAAAATATTTATTACATTAAGATTGAAGAGGTCATGGTCGTGAGCTCGGGGACAGCGTTCTTCCATGGGGGTGTAGGTTGAAGCTCTGATGCTACAAAGGCCAGCTGTGTAGCGGACTGATTTGTCGAGGTCCCAAGCCGTCTCATAGGCATGATATGGAAGTTCATAGGGGAAGGGGCCAACAACAAGAGTTGTTCTCGTCACTTGACCGAGACTGATATTTCTGAGGTCCATCGCCAATACTCATCACGTTGCTCCTCAGTGTGACATTAATGAACAATCACTTTTCATATGAGTGTGGAAAAAAAGAAATTAGATTATTTCCCCTTATTCTGTTTATTAGTCCTGGAAATTCTGATTACATAGGAATGGACAAGTTTTTAGATCTGATGACTCTTCTATCTAGTATACAATCTGAGATATAATATGATTGGTAAGTGATTTTTTAAACTTTTTTTAAATACTTTTATTTTATTTATGAGTTATATTAGCTTACTGTTTTCACAGATGTAATTTTCTTACATTTATTTTGATATAAATAGTAATGTTTTTTGAAATAGCTGTTTGAATAGGAATAAATGTTTGGATTTGTAATAATATTTATTTTTCAATCTATGCAGCATAGGTTTTATAATCCAAGTTACAAGATTTCATTTCATTTTCAACTTGTTTGTTAGCCACATATGAATCAGTTGTATATGTATTAGTTTTGTTTTGAAGATTGTTTTAAATGAGTAATTTATATGGATTATACCAAAACCTTTTAAAAGTGAAAAATCTATGCAGGCTTTTATCTGTAAATGTAAAATTATCTTTTGTGAGTGGCAGTTCAATGAAGTTTTGCTTATTGTCATTTGCATTCATATAAATGTGTGGATTGAGAGAGTCGAAAGGAATTTAAAGATTTTTTTTTTTTTTTATTATTATCATTTTGTGTGTGATGTGTATGTATTTTATCTCTAAAGGGTATTAAAATGTAATGGCTGATTGTGTATTTTTTGTGGATTTCCATCAACTAAAGTGAGATAACTATATTTTTACATATATAAGGAAGTATGTGTTTAAAATTGATATGATATTTTTTCGTTATTGCAGTTAAAATTTCAGGGAATATGAAATAAGTTAATAGCTAAAAATTTATTTCTACTAAAATGGAAGAAATAAATTTTTGGAGAAGAATATTTAAAGTAAAGGAAAAATTTCCTGATCATCAGGAAAAGAACCTATATGAGAAAAACAGTATGCTTGTCTTATTAATTTCAGAGCTCAGTACCATAGATTATGTTATCTTGTGATATAAATACTACAATTGTTGAAATAAAATATTTTGTTAAAATGTGTGCGTTTTTTTATTTATTATTTATGTTTCATACATGTGTGTGTGTGTATATATATGAATATTTATCTGTATAAAAATGAATTTCTCACGTAAATGTCACATTAGGAGGTAATATTATGATATTTTTATTTTGCTCCTTTGTTAGAATAATAGTGGCCGCGGTAGCTTAATGGTTATTTCCAATGGTTATGTTAAATGTTATTTCCGTTTGGAATTGGGGGTTCGAGCCTTGATGCTACTAAGGACCCTCTGTGTAGTAGGGATGATACACGCTAAATCTATTTAGATCCCAAGTCCTCACGTTGGTGTGGTTTGGAAATTTGGAGAAGTATCGGCTCGGGTATTTTCCTTGTTACTTGACTGAAGTTCTAAGTTATGACGTCCATGACCTATAGTCTTCGTTTGCTTCGAAGTGTGACGTTAATAAACAGTCAATAAAAATTGTTCGAATAATAGATGGTGTATCGAGAAATAATTTTAATGACTACATAATTTTAAATAAGTATAAGAATATGTTGTACAAATAATACTTGGAAATGGAATACCTCTTGTAAATTCATACTTTTTATGCCTCAAATTAATTCAATGGTTACATTTTAAATTTTTAATCAGTGTCTTTCTAATTTTATGTACTTTAACAATTTTTTAGAGATGTTACAAATCTTAAAAAATCGCAAGTGGCCCGCTTTACCACTAATGGCCTACAAAATTACTTTTAATCGTTGTTAATTGGTATTGCTCGTTAATTCATACTGTTTAAAATGCAAAGGAATTCAACAGTCTACTTTAAATACTGATGATATATATAAGCTAAATGATAACTTTGAAACTTCTCCCAATCATTCGTTATATACTGCGGTCATTACTTCGAAGTTAAATAGTCTTTGAATGGAAGAGTCTTAAGTAATAGAAATTTACCTAATTAAATAAAGAGATATATCAGGTTACTATTAACGATAGTTTATTAATGTTCTTCAAATTATAAATATTTGTTCAGAATCTCTCTTTGACTAACAATCCTCAACGGCTCCGAGTAGTAACTTGGAATAGTAATTTAAGCTGAAATTTTCCTACCCTTTCGGATTCAAGTAAATACTATCACTTAGGTTGAAAATTCAAGCGGAAAATCTTTCCACAAAGGATTCTTAATCAAAGTCAGTCTGCTACCAATAATCACTTGTTAAACTACAATTTCTATCATACGCCAACAACGGACATTGATTTCACCGTCGCTTATTTATGTATTACCTTAAATACATTCATTACACTTCTTAAATTCAATTGAATCTAAGTTTACATGTTTCATTGGATTGGAATGAAGTTGGAAATTTAAACAATATCGGAAAGTAACACCATGGATACTAGTTGAGGGAAAATAGCGAATAACTAAACATAACTTCTTTTCAACAAATTATTTTTATTATATAAAAATGAATTTACCTCTAATGAAATCATTAGAAATCCAAAACCGTTATTTAGAGAGAACTTACACGCCAGTGATGGAACTCTTATGATGTCAATGAGAGCCACATTCTGGGTTTTCATGAAGAGCCACATCATAGTAACATTAAATACTCAAATTTAAGTTAACGTTATTACATACTGTATACATAAATTAAGTTCTATGTAAAGTATATGTTAAAAAAAACATTTTTTCAGAATTTTAGTAAAAGTAAGGAATAATATTTTGATTCATGACCGAGTTTCTTCAAAATTAAATTATAGAAGTTGATTTTTTGTTTGTAATGTCTTTCCTCGACCGCTTTTTCGGCAAGTTTGTTTGTTTTGTGGGAAATGAAGCAACAATGACTATTATCCCCTTTTTCATAGATTATTTTTATTCAATAAATATCAAAATATTTCATCTCTTGCAAGAAAGCTCTGAAAACTGCCACGGTGCTCTCCAAAAATTCTTTGAAATTAATATTTTGTTGTGGGTCCATCTTGAGAAGATTTATGTGAGTGGCGTAATTATTGCAGGTCAAAAGAATATGTTCCAAATCATTGATGTGGTACGTTATCATTTAAGTTGAATTTATGCAAAAGCCGAGGAGTTTTAATCATTTTGCTGATGATTCAAGTGCTTAGTATTTCCTCTCTTCTATTTTTTGTCCATTTAGATATTATGTCAGTGGTGGGGATTCTTCCTAAGATTTCAAAATATTTGCTTGAATAATAGTTTTCACTGGTTCTTTTCATTTTGTCATGGAAAATTTCGATGTCTTCTGGGGCAATCCGGTCAAGGTATTCATTAGATTCCGTTACCGATTTTGCGAGATAAGCCGCCTGCTCATTCCAAAAAAATTTTTCGAATGTTCTGGAATCCAAAGGAGAATTGTCTTGAGTTCTAAATTGTGATTGAATGAAGATTTTACTGACTAGTCTATAAATGACTTTTGGGGATTTTATATTGTAATTTTTTAAAGGCTGATAGCACAGAATGGCTATCTGAGAGAGAATTAGCAGATTTTCTTAGATTCAGTTAAATCGTCTAGAGCTTGGCATATAGCAAGTGCTTCAGCTGTAAAAATCGAATTGATAGGATTTACTCTGTTGGCGAAAGATGTATTTTTCGTGATACCTGCTATTGATGTCATATGCTGATTTTTTGATGCATCCGTAGCTATTAGGGAAAAAATCCATGATTTATTAATTCCTCAAATTGTCCTTTTATTAAATGAGTTAGTAAGTTTTTATTTTGAAATCCAAATTCCTCCGTATAGATCTCACAAGGGAGATATGTATAATACATCAATCTGGGGATTGATATGATTTGTTTTCCATCAATATCCAAAATACGGAAAGTATTCTTGATGTTGTTTCTGTCCCCTTGCAGGATTTCTAGTTTTATTGTTTCAAGGCTATTGTGGTGCTTAGGTGAAAAGTTACCGTTTGATATATGAGATATAAAAAATTTATTAGTCAAACGTCTTATTTTATCAGAAAGAATTTCCTGATTAGCCAGTTGTAAGAGCACGATATTTGGGGTCCATTGTGGAAGTCCCAATCTTAGAGCTTTTGTTTGTATAATATTAAAAGGTTTGAGCTGGTTATCAGACCATTTACTTATGATATGACAAGTGTGGTAAAAAGTACTACATATTCTATTGTTAGTTAATTTAATAAGATCTGTAGCTCTTGGGCCATAGTGTTTATACGCCATGCCTTTTAGGACATTAATTTTTTTAAAGCTTTATTTTTCATTTGATTAATCATAAAATTATTTTGTTTGCGTTTAGAAAAATATACTTCTAAATATTTAATGGATAATTGCCATGGGAGTAGGTACCCAGGCAACATAATAGTAGGATATATTTGAATTCTCTTATTTGAAAGTTCTGCTATTGTACTTTTGTCGGGCATAAAGTAAGTTTCCAGTAATTGCACCATTTTGTGATTCTTTCTTGAGTATCTTGTAATTTTTATGCATGATATCGAGAGAATGATGAGAGCAATAAATAAAAAGGTCATCAGCTTAAATTGAACTCTCGACTCCTGTTTCAAAGATATCGTACATGTAGATTGTGAATAATATGGGGAGAGAAAACTACCCTGAGGGACCCCTTTCAAAACATTCTTCCTTGATGAAAGACATCCTCTCCATCGGATTTGAAAAGATATGTATGAAAGAAAATTGTTAATCCGTAGTGCTATTTTTTCTGTGATACCTAGCTGTAGACATTTATATACAAGGCCATTTAAGTACACTGAATCATAAGCAGATGTCAAAACTTATTCCTACGAAAAATTTCTTTTGCTGTTTAGCATCTACTATAGCTCTCTGTTAAAGTTACGTTGCAGTTCTACAGTCTTTAAATGGAACAAATCCATAATGTTGTGGATGAAGTTTAATTTCTATTGCCAGAAAATAAGAGATGCGATTAGCTAAAATTTTCGAAAGTTTTAGAGCGAACAGAAGTTAGAGCTATTGGTCTATGAGAGGATATTGTGGTTTTATCTTTGCAGGGTTTTGAAATCGGAAGGATGATTGAATGTTTCCAAGATTGAGGAACAATCGAATTCTCAAACAAATATTGAAAATAATCAAGAACTGCATGTAGACTTATTCAAATTTTTGAGAAAAGTAGCTGATATGTGATCTTACCAGGAGTAATGTTTTTGGATGCTTGTATAGTCCTATTTAATTCCGAGATATAGAACGGTTTATTTAGCAAATTGTATTCGTTGTTGAGAAAATCTAAAGGAAGCGGTTCGTGGGAAATATTAGATGCAAAGTAGTCGGCAAAAATATTGGCCTGAATTTGAGGTTCTGTGATATATCTATTATTAACTTGTAGAATATTAAAATTTGATTCTGGGTTTTTACGAGTAGAAAATTTCTTCAGAATGTTGTAGAATATTCTTGGATTAGAAATATTGTTACATATTGTGTCCCAATATAATCTTTTTGCAGTTTTTGTATGAAATTTGAGCTTACTTGAATATTGCTTGTATTTGCTCCACAATTGAGGGGAAATATCACGAATGGCCTTTTTTCGGAAATATTTTTTGAGCTTGAATAAATTATTACACGTATTGTTCCACCATGGTGGAAATGATCTGTTTGGAAATCTAATATCTCTAGTATTATATTTAATTATTTTAGACATTGTTTCAGTTGGTTGGTTAGAAATAACGAAAAAAAGGGAAACCTTTTTCTGACGAGGAGAGAGAGAGAAGAAATTGTTAAACCTTGTCTTCAAATATTTGCACATCATCTTATAATAACGGTATTGAAAGGAAAGCAGACGGAATTGTTGTATCAAAGCAGACAGTTACAAGACGTAACGAGGAATTCTCTTAGGATGTATCCCAGCTATTGGAAGATGACCATTCTTGTATTTCCTTTTCTCTAGCTTTGAATGAATCAATAGACATGTCTGATGTCGCACAGTTAAACATTTGATAAAATAATTGATTTTAATATCTTATTGATTATATTGGTGTTGATTAAAATAATTTTAATATCTCTGAAGGACTTTCTTGTCTTCAAAGTCATTGCATGGTAAAACAAAAGGTATATATAAAAAAGTAATTTGTCCCTAGACCGTAAAACGCAGAAAAAGCAAAAAAGTGATTAAACCATCAAGAAAAGTTAGTCGTGAATAAGCTGCTACGACTTGCTTAAGAAATGCCCAATATGCAGTCCATCGTTTTCGTCCACAATCTGAAAGCACAAAACTGCACGTTTCACGATCGTAGAGTATCAGTTGTGAATTTGTTGCATTATGCGTGATTTCAATTCAGATTATCTCTTGCCCATATTCTGTAATTTTGAGTATAAACAGAACCTTGGAGATAGAAATGGGCTTCATCTGTCCACAAAATTTTCCATGGCCATACATTTTCCATTTCCATTCGAGCAAGAAATTTCAGAGCGAAAGTTTCTCGTTTTGGAAGGACAGGTTCCAGTTCCTGAACATGTGTAATTAGAAAGGGATAGATTTGCTGGATGTTTCGTAAAATTTGACGAACTGTAAAAGCACATTAGATACTTAATAAATTGGTTTATACTGATTTTATTTGTCTTTGTTTTAATCATTTGCAAATACACCTCACCACTATCACAAACCGTAAAGACAGGCATGTCCGAAGGCAATTTCTCGCGCACTGCACGTTTCCAAAGCACTGTTTGACGCTTCCTAAAATGATATTACCTCATCCTCCACTGACGTCGAAGCAAATGATTTCTCTCCCTCTGAAAAACTTCACATCAAAAGAACCCGTCTCTTCGAATTTATCAATCCTTTTTTTTTCATACTGAATGGGATCATCGGGTCAGCACCGCTATTAAAATCCTTTAATATACTCATCAAAAGTGAAATGGCAACACCAAAAAAAAATGAACGTAACGTCATGCAAATTTCAGGAGCGATAGATGGATATGCAAATGATTAAATTTGTTCACGCATCTGATTACGTGGTACTCATATTCGGGCTATAAAGACCAGCAACTTTCCCTTCTCATAAACAGCACCTGAGGGTTTGCGACTTTCGAAGAAGCGTAGAAAATTCCTCTGAAACGTCGGCGAGCTCAATACCATCAGTTAACGACCGGGGAACGGGACCGTATTATCGAACTCCATGAACTGGGTTTGTCGCGGCACACAATAGCAACTCGTGTCGGGCACAACGTGAGTACCATTTAACATTGTATCACACGATGGATTCAGGAAGGTTTATGTGCACTCCAAAGAGGAAGTGGCGCGCACAAAACAGCGTATTCGCCAGTTGACTATTCGAGTCTCTTTCTCCACGACACGTGTCATCCAAAGCCGGTTGCCTCCAGGAGTAGTTGGATCTGTGTCCCCACAAACCATACGCAACAGATTGCATGAAGTACAGTTACGTGCACGGGTACCAGCAACAGGGGTACCGTTGACCGCTCAACTCAGGGCTAGACGCCTGACATGGTATCATCGTCATCGTACCTGGCCCATCGAATAGCATCGGGTATTGTTCACGGATGAATCTCGTTTCTGTCTGTGGAGGAATGACGGCCGTGGATATGATATACAACGCCTCGGATCATCCCATTTCGCTGAGCGTCAAATCGATCTAATACCGGGCATAATGTTTGATCACAGGACACCTCTGGTACACATTGATGGCCGTTTAACAGCGTACCGCTGAGTCATTCAAGTTGTGGAGCCTATTGTTCTGCCCTAGTTGCAGGGCACACCCAACACGCCATACCAGCAAGACGATGCCAGACTGCCTGTCGCACGGCGAACTCGTACCATCCTGACTGGATTTGACATCCTTCAGTGACCGGCAAACTCTCCAGATCTGAATCCCATCGAATACCTGTGAATTTTAATGGACGTGACATGAACCGCGAACCACTGGCTGGATGATCTGAGCACATTAGTGGATATGACTTAGAAACGGTTACTTCAGGCAACCATCAATACACTAATTGATTGAAGCTTGTATAGCTGCCCGAGATGGGCACATTAGATACTTAATAAATTGGTTTATACTGATTTTATTTGTCTTTGTTTTAATCATTTGCAAATGCACCTCACCACTATCACTCCTGAAATTTGCATGACGCTACGTGCATTATTTCTTGGTGTTGCAATTTCACTTTTGAGGAGTGTATGTCTGGAATTTCTTCAATCCAACTGCCACTCAGTCATTGTTGTAAAAGAATCTTCACAAGCAGAGCTCGATTCTACAGTGATAGAGAGTCAGGTCTACCTTCTCAGAAGTGGAATAGGAATTGCATGTTCTCCATCTTTTTTTTTTATCACACGTGATATGTGCGGTGCGCATGTCAAGCCTTTTAATTAACATCTTAAAATTCGCTTGCCTTTTATTACAATCGTTTTAGCCTCTTATGACTAGTACAGCGCCATCTGTCGGTCCCTTTTTAAACTCCCCTCAGGGGGCTCATCTACTTGAGATGAGTACGGGCTTCACAACCCCGAGGTACCTCAGTGATCTTTGTTTTCCTCTTCTTCTCTCCTCCCTCTTTTTTTCCTGTCATGTGTTTTGCTTTGGGGGGTTTTCCGCTTGATATTTTATGATATCAAGCGGAAAACAGTTTAAACTAACATAGTTTTATTTCTTATTAGTGTTTGTTTAACTCTTGTCTTAAAAAAAATATAAAAATAAAAAAAAAATGAATAAAATATTTAAAAATAAAAAAAAAATATTTGTGGTGTCTCTACTAAAACACTAAAAGGCCGGCGGCGTATCAATGCCGATCTCCTACGTGCCTAGCTCTGGCAATACGGCGCCCCAGTACCCCTCATGCGGAGGTACCTAGTGGGAGACCGCATGGGCGTGATTGGAAAAGGCCCTGGTTGGGGAAGGGTGTGCGAGGAGAAGAGTTGCGTGCGCCGTCGGTGACAGTTTTGGAATGTCATCCTCAAAATGTTCCCAGAGGGAGAGCCTTGGTTGCGTGTGGCTGGATGGTGTAACCTCCCTCCCATTACGAGAAATCCTCCTTGGCTTCGGCCTTGGACTGTGC
Organism: Nephila pilipes; assembly: GCA_019974015.1. Taxonomy (NCBI): domain Eukaryota; kingdom Metazoa; phylum Arthropoda; class Arachnida; order Araneae; family Nephilidae; genus Nephila; species Nephila pilipes. The sequence goes on along the minus strand of BMAW01088834.1, from coordinate 651,210 downwards.
CTCTGCCTGGGCACGTAATGGGGCAGTTCACATTGTCCGGCTGAAACGAATCTCTCCGTCGGTTACTCATTTCCGCGTTAGGAAAGGGTGGGGAGATGGAGTCTGGCGGGGACCCATCGAACTAGAAGTCTTTCCGTGAATTTTTTTTTCTCTAAGGCAAATATGGCGACAAATAAAGGAAATAAGATTTTGGCTCCCAAAGCTATTAAAAACTCCTTAAATTCGAAAAATGAATCATGGGCTGACCGCGTTGAACGTCATGCAGAAAATGAAAATATAGATATTCTAGACAAAAGTACAGAAAATACAAACTTCAGATTCTTCTTGATAAAAAGAGAGACTGATACTTTCTCTACCATATCTCCCTTTTTGATTCAAAAGGGAATACAGGGTATGGTAGGGACTGTTAAAGATATTAAAAAACTACGTTCTGGGGACCTATTGATCGAGTCTCAAACTCAAAGCAAGCTCAACTTGTAATGAGTATGAAGACATTGGGACCTTATCCTGTAACGACTTCACCACATAAAAATCTTAATTACTCTCGTGGCGTAGTATCCTCAAGGGATTTGGAAAACGTGTCGGAGGAAGAGATTTTGGAGAATTTGCAGGACCAGCTGGTTTGTGGTGTACGGAGGATTACGATTAGGAGAGATGGTAAGGTGCTTAACACCCAGCACCTCATCTTGACCTTTTCGACTCCTACCCTGCCACAAACAGTTCAGGCCGCATATCTCCGACTCTCCGTCCGACCATATATTCCAAACCCACTGAGATGTTTCAATTGCCAACGATATGGCCATTCGAAGAACGCTTGTAGGGGACAGTTGACGTGCGCTCGCTGTACAGCAACAGGACACGATAGTGCTTCCTGTAACGCTGCAGAAAAGTGCGTCAACTGTCAGGGCAACCACCCTGCATACTCTCGTTCTTGCCCTAAATGGGCAGAAGAAAAAGAAATTTCTACGGTGAAGACGCTACAGAATTTGTCGTATCCCGAGGCTCGCCGAGTAGTAGCTTCCCGTACCCCAGTACAGGGGAAAAGCTACGCTACGGCAACCCAGAACACTAAAGTAGTTTCTAAATCCACCCAATTTCCGGAACATGTTCCTACCACTAAGAAACCGCAACCTAAAAATAAGACTCCATTAACTAACACTAAGGCTCTGCAATCGAAGAAGAAATTAATTATTCAAAAAACCACTTCCTCTGTTAAAGCTAATCAGACTAGGCCATTGGTCAGGTCTAAAGCTTTACAGAGACAAAAATTAAAACTATCCGCGAAGAACAGCGTTCCTCGCAAAAAAACTAGGGTCATTGACGGAGATGCGGTGGTATTACACCCATCGCCCGAAGATTATGACTCCATGGGGGTCCTGGAAACGGGACCTTCCACATCCAGTGCGCCCATTTAATGGCTTTTGTTTCCTGGAACTGCCGTGGTTTACGACCCAGACTAGAGGATCTCAAATCCATACTATCTACGCACCAACCTGTCTGCATTGCTCTTCAGGAGACTTTTCTGAAGAGTAATATGACAACCCGTGAGCGTGGATATCATTGTGTACGACGGGATGTTGATGTCGCATCACCTTCTTCTGGAGGTGTTTGCATTCTGGCATCCCAGAACTTTCCTCATAACGTCGTTACACTGACCACATCGTTGCAGGCTGTGGCTGTGCGAATTCACACTCGCACATTAATCACAGTCTGCTGCATTTACCTGCCACCTAACGATGTAATGTCACAAATGGATTTAGACCAACTAGTCGATCAGTTACCAGCTCCCTTCCTTCTGCTTGGTGATTTTAATGGACACAGCCCTCAGTGGGGGTATGATGGTACAAATTCTCGTGGTCGGCAGATCGAGAGATTGATCTCTGATCACAGTCTCTGTCTGCTGAACACCGACGAGAAGACGTATTTCCATGCTCCCACTAGGACATTTCATTCCCTTGATCTAGCCATTTGTTCACCGACACTGCTACCGTCGCTGAATTTAGAGGTTCTAAATGATCTCTATAATAGTGATCATTTCCCTCTCCTGATCTCCCAGGTTCATGGTAGTGGGGTGCGTTTACGTCCTCCCACTTACCGCTTCAACCGGGCAGATTGGGATTTATTCACACGGTTAGCAGTTATTACCGGTACAATGGTTCAAGATCGAGATGTTAATGACTCTGTCCGCAATGTCACTGCCTCTATCGTGAACGCTGATGATGCAGCGATTCCGAAGAGTGGAACATCACAGAGGAAGATGAGTAAGCCATGGTGGAATAAGGAATGTCAATCATCCAACCGGGAACAAAGGAAATTGTGGGGTATCTTCAGACGATATCCCACAACCGAAAATCTCATAGCCTTTAAAAGGGCAAGGGCAATTGCTCGCAGAGTAAGGCGACATAGTCAGAGAAAATCTTGGATCAGGTATGTCTCTTCCATCACATCGTCTACCACAAGTCAACAGTTATGGAGAAAGGTAAAAGCTGCAAACTCCCTGTATCGGGAATTTTCTATCCCGATACTGGAAACTGCAAATGCTGTGCATTCTTCACCTGTCGAAGTGGCCAATGTCATTGGTCACTCTTTTGCTAGTGTGTCAAGTTCCGATTCATATAGCGCTACATTTTTAGCGACTAAGAATCGTTCTGAGCAGACACCTATCAACTTCAGGTGTCGGCAACCACTCCCTTATAACTGTGACTTTGACATGTGGGAATTGAGAAAGGCTCTGTCATTGGCCAACAATACCAGTCCAGGCTCTGATGGTATAACATACGATATGCTTCGCCACTTGAGCGAGGATTCACTTGTCAGTCTCCTTTACCTATTCAACCGAATATGGAGGGAGCATGTGTTTCCTAGCCAGTGGCAGGAAGCAATCGTTATTCCTATTCTGAAGCCTGGTAAGGATTCAAAGAACCCTCTCCACTATAGGCCTATCGCTCTGACGAGTTGCCTGTGTAAGACGCTGGAACGTATGGTTAGTGCCCGTCTCGTATATCAATTGGAAAAGGATCAATGCATTCCTCCGTTTCAGAGTGGCTTCCGTAAAGGAAGATCCACAGTAGATAACATCCTTCTACTCGAAAGTCAGATTCGTTCTGCTTTCGTACGGAGGAATCATTTGGTTTCTATTTTCTTTGATATCGAAAAGGCATATGACCGTACGTGGCGCTATGGGATTCTGCGCACTCTTAACGATTATGGTCTGAGAGGCAATTTACCTCTTTTAATTAAAATGTTTTTAAATTTCAGATCATTTAAAGTACGGGTTGGTAATGTATTATCAACTTCTTTTACTCAATTTGAAGGAGTTCCTCTGGAGAGCATATTGAGCCCCACTCTTTTTATATGTCACATTTCTCCCATTCTTTCTCATTTGCAACCTTCAGTTCATGGTTCATTATACGTTGACGATCTGCAGATTTCCTGCGAAGGATCGTCAATGCGCATCATTGAGCGACGACTTCAGACCGCAGTCAATAACCTGGTTACATGGTGTGATGCTAATGGGCATAGTATTTCTCCCAGTAAGAGTAGTTGCGTGCATTTTTGTAGGAAATGGGGCCTCCATCCCGATCCTGACATTTGCATCCGTAATACGTCTATTCCGGTCGTCCCTGACGTCCGCTTCCTCGGAGTAATTTTCGACCGCAAACTCACTTTCCTTCCGCACATTTTACATCTGCGGAAGAGGTGTGAGAAATCCCTCAACATCTTGAAGGTGTTGTCCAACACCACTTGGGGAGCGGATCGAATTTCTTTACTCCGAGTGTATCAGTCGGTTATTCTGTCTCGGATCGACTACGGATCTGCCTGCAAAACTACCTTGCGGAAGCTTGACCCAGTCCACCATTGTGCTCTGAGAATCTGCTGTGGTGCGTTCCGAACGTCACCTGTGCAGAGTCTCTATGTCCTCTGTAACCAGCTACCTTTGGCTTTGCGGCGCCTGAAACTGTCGCTCTACTATCATTTCAAAATGTCATCTCATCCATCACAAAACATTAATACCAGCCCGTCTTTAAGGAGACTGTACAGTGCTCGTCCTTCCTTCATCCGACCTTTTTCTGAGAGGGTGAAGGTATTCATCGAGGAACTCGGCCTACATGACTTGGATGTTCAGCAACGAAATTTTATTAAATTTCCACCTTGGAATATTCCAAGGTTTATATATCATAACCCCTTTGCTTCTTACAGTAAGAGCACCACATGTCGCATTGTTCTCCAGAGAATCTTTGCCTTCCATTGCTGTCAGTATGAGGATTTTATTCCTATTTACACGGATGGATCGAAGGGAACTGGATACGTCGTCTGTGGTATCGTTTCGATCGACATCAGGCACAGTTACAGGCTCGACTCTTCCTGCAGTGTCTACACTGCCGAAGCAGTCGCCATCTACTGTGCCCTGAAATTAGTCGAGAAATCCAGTTCTCGAAAGTTCGTTGTATATACTGACAGCAGGAGCGTCCTGGAAACTTTGGTACATCTGCACGATCGATGTCATCCTATCGTGGTTGAAATAGCTGGCATTATTTGCCAGCTTTATAGCAGGGGTTATGACTTAAAATTCTGCTGGATACCTAGTCATGTAGGTATTTTAGGAAATGAACAAGCGGACTCGGCTGCACGTTCGGTAACGAATCCTCTGCAGCTCGCAGTCCCATTTGAGGACATTCGACGCCACATTTTAATGCTCATTCGTCAGACATGGCAGGAATCGTGGAGTCTTCAGATAAATAACAAATTACACTCGGTGAAGCCGATCATTGGCCTGTATTTCCGGTGCGAAGAGCCGAAGTCAGATTGACTCGCCTTCGCATTGGACATACTTGTTTTACTCACAAACATCTTTTGTTTGGAGAAGATGCTCCCGAGTGTCCTTCCTGTCATGTTCCATACTCTATTCATCACATTTTAATTGACTGTCCGGTGTTTGATCATCATCGCCGGACTTTTTTTCATTCATCTGTTTTAAATCTATCTGAATTGGTGGGGGAAAACCCGCACCATAATTTATTTGCCTTTTTACGTCATATTGGCCTTTTACACCACATTTGATTTTTAACTTTTTATCTTTTGTGTGTTAGTTGTGTTGGTCTTGTTCTTTTAATGCCATTAAATTTTAATCGATTTTAACAAGTGTTTGGCGCAGCATAGCCTACTTTGGCTCTTGGCCATTAAACCCTACAGTCACTCACTCACCCCTTTTAAACTATTTTTCTTTCACAAAGCAAATTCACATTGTTTCACGTATGCTCAAGAGAAAGATCAAGTTATTATTCTCAGGTCAGGTTCTTTTTTACTGCCTTTTGAGAGTTCAATTTTAATTATAATCACCCTGCACAATAAAAAGATCAAGATATTTCAAGGAACATTTAAAAATCGTTTTTATTATTTTGCTAAAGAAGAAAACTGCGTTCTTGACTTCAAAAACACATTTTCACTTTGTGAATGAAATATAATGCAGACTAGTAACATACAAATAGAATTGATTGATTTAAAAACCAATTCACTCTTAAAAATAAGATTTTATTAGCTTTTTTCAGATCAAAACACTTTTGACCTAATTGATTTCTGGCGTTCATTACCATGTGAACATTGCCCAGATCGAATAAAATTTGCAAAAAATTATATATGTAGCTTTGGAACGACACACAGATGTGAAAATTAATTTAATCAGTGAAATAGATTAAAAGTAAAACAAGGACATGATTAATCGACACAAATTTGAAGAATTCTCTCAGTAACAAATTTAAAGACAAATATTAAACAGAGGAATACAAACAAGTTCTATAGTTTTATTAATGGAAAGTAATATTTATGTAATGTAATATATATTGTTTTACACAGTAATTAAAACATTTAAAAAAGGTAATTATGTCTGTAAACGTACTTCTGATGAAAAAGTTATTAAACCTGCGCCAGGGTTAGGACTTCTTTTAGCAAGCAAAGAGAACAGAAAATCCAATTTCGGCTAATCTCCTTTCAATGTCAACAACTGAAGTCCAGAGTTATCTTTACCAAACGAGACTCTTTGGCAGTTATAGCACAATCATAATGCGATCACCCTCTTCAACAGGATATCATTCCTGACAATTGTAGGATAATGCTTCATCAAACTGAAGTAAATTTAATAATTTAACTTTACTATTAGGTTATTCCTTTCTCTCCCCTAAGCTAAGCAGATTATATTCTTATCTCTATTTACTAACCCCTAATCATGAATGTAAGACGGTATAAAAAGTGTTCGGGTTATATAATACACCTGAACTCGTCTGCCAAAAAAATGGTGCATGGTATGCAAAAGGTTGGCCACCCTTGATCTAGACGATCAGATTTGAAATTTTGAGCAACGACAAAGAGGATGAATTTCCTCACAATTTTCTATGTAACATTTTTTGTTGCAGTTCACAACGAGTTATCTTGGGTGAGCATAATTTTGCTTGGATTATTAAAAATGTTTATTTGAATCATAAGAATTAGATGTAGAAGGGCAATTTTCTATTAATACCTTCTTCCAAAAATTTAAAAAGCAATCTAGTGATATCAATTTATTTTCCATTTGGAAAAACCTTTGCGATTCAGAATAAATTCTTCCTTCCAAGAAATTCACTAATAATGCGTCAGATAAATAATTTCTTGATAAGCTCAAGTTTTCCAATGATTTTAAGTTTCTCCTTGAAACATCAATATTTCTTAATTTTGCTAGAGAGAATCATTTATTTTTGAAATTGGCAATAATTCTGGGTACCTTTCCATTTCGCCGGCTCAAATCTCGCTAAGCAGACTTTATTGGTGACAACACATGTATTCCGTTTGGTGTCGGTTGAATCCTTTTTGGCGGTTTTATCGCCGGCGAAATGGAAAAGTACCTAATTTTGTTACAAGAGCATCTATAATAGAATTTTTATTTTCATATCCAGTGCCGAAAATGAGGATTTAAAAGTGTCTCGAGTACATTCAATTAATTTTGCTTCATCTTTTAATGATGCTTTTAAGTAGCAACTTTTTTGCGTGTCATTTCCATTTTCAAGTACAATTTACATAAATTTTGTTTTAAAAAATTATGATATTCCTCCTATTTACTCGAAAATTGTGATAAATCGGGAGTTATGAATACATGGCTTTTTTACAGTTTCTGGTACATTTTCGACATTAGTTATTGTAATGCAATGTTTTGATAAAATAATTTCCACTCTTACATCCAACTCATAGATATCTGCCTCTACAGTGGAAACCTCACCTAGCGGTTCAGTCAGATCAAATTCTTCTGAAAGATTTAAGTAATTCACGAGTAGATCCTCGGTTTCCTTTTTTTTTTTTTTAAACTTCGGCCAATATTTTAAGTTTTTACTTGAGAATTATAGCGCTCTCTTCAGGCGTATCTGGTGGTTCACAGGAATCCAATGTTTTATGAAGCCTGGTAATTTTTGCCTTCATCGTTTCTCCAAGACGGTTGAGTTTTTGAATGTCGGTTTTATCCATAGCTCTCCTGCTCACTAGGACTAAAATATTGTGGAGCTCAGTAGGATAAAAATGAGTTGTGCACGGTATTGATTTTAAGTAATTTTATTAACAATAAAAACATACGAGACTTAAGCAATATTTAAATAAACGTTGAAGTAGTAATATATAAGGATTCTTGTAATAAAGTGGGAAATCTTCCAAACACATAGGTGTCTTTTCGCAAAGGCGATTCGAACGAGAATGATGAAATAACCAGTTTGTTAAACCATAACCCAGACCATCGACCTTCAAAATTTCATGCCGGATATGGTCTTTTAAGAACCCCTATAAAGAGAGTCAGAAGAGAAAATTCACCCCGCGCCGAAAAAGGAGGCGAAGCTTACATAGAAAGGAGAAAATGAAGTTTGTTCTTGCGTCCGAGTTATGAAAAGAATATGTAACTAGAAAAAGTGGGGGAAATCAGAAGACAAAATATATTTGCTAAAATAAGTTGTAAATTTAGCAATGACACAGGCGTCAAATGAAAGTGCTTTGACATTGGCAGAAACAAAAAATTCTGATGGAGAAGAAATTGTTAAGTCTCTTGTCTCCAGGCATCATTTTCATAAAAAGGGAAAGGAGACTAAATTGCTAGATCAAGGCAGATAATTATGAGGAATTTTCTCAGAATGTATGCCAGCAGCTGGAAGACCTTGTCCATTCTCATACTTTCTTTTCTCTAGCTTTGGAGATACCTAATGTTGCACAGTTAAACATTTTTAAAACAAGAATTGAGGATCATTTTAATATCTTTGAAGAATTTTCCAGTCTGCAGTCGTTTCATGGTTTAACAAGAGAATCAGACATACTCGGTAAAAAGTAAAATAATGCCTAGAAAATTTACTGTAGTAGTAGTAGACTGTAGCAAAACTCATCAGGGTGTGTATTGACGAAGTGCCATCAGTGATAAGTTAATGGCAGTGTAACTTTGCTTGAAACTTTTTTAAATCATTCAATGCTAAAATACAATTACATTACACACCAAGTGGCACTGTGCAGCAAAACTTTAAATATGCAACATGCTATGTTATCGATTGTGAAATGTGTGAATAAAATTACAAGAGCATTAAAGAGACCGGAATTCACAGAATATAGTGAGTTGTTAGATTTGGAATATAGTAATCTTAACTTTATTGTTCAGCGCGGTGGCTTTCTAGAGGGTAGGTTCTGAGTTAGAAGCAGCATTTTTCAATTTCCCAAATTTAATTTTTTTTATAACCGGAAATTGAATTACCTGGTGAAAGAATCCTATTTGACAACTATTTGATTTGGTATTTTTAGATATTACTAGTCATCTCAATGATCTAAATTTAAAATTACAAGGCAAGAATAAATTACTACTTAGCATAGTAAATAGTGTCAGTTCATTTGAAATAAAATTAAAACTTATCCCTCAATTAGAAAAATGAGGATGTGAATGAATTTACAAGCTTGAAAAAACAAAGTGAATGTGCTGAAAATAATAGTCATTTGATTGAACATACTGAAAAAATATCAAGATATTGCAAAAGACATGTGAAAGTCATTTTCATGATTTTTCTAAAGAAGAAAACTGCATTCTAGACTTTATAAACCTATTTTCACTTTGTGAACAAAACATAATGTAGATGCCTGGTAACTTATCAATGGAACTGATTAATTTAAAAACAAATCCATTCTTAAAAATGAAATTAGATTAGTGTCTTCCAGATCAAAGTGCAACCTACATTATTAATATCTGGATATTAATAATGTAGGTTCACACATTACCATATAAACATTACATGCAACAAAGAAAATTTGCAAAATATATATATATAAATTGCTTTGTAAAGATATACAGATGTGAACTAGCATTTCCATCAATAAATCAAAGCAAAACAAGGTCACCAATAAGTGATCCAAATTTGAAGAATTCTCCAAGTAACAAATTTCACACCAAACATTAAAAGACTAGCGAAATCCAAACACATGCTCAAAATTTTCATTAATACCAAGTAATACTCCTGTGTTCTAATAGATACTGTTTTACATTTATTAATCAAATCTTTTAAAAAAGTTAAATATATCTATAAGCATACTTCTGTTAAAAAGGTTATTAAACATACACCAAGGTCAGGGCTCTATCTAGCAAACAGAGAAAAAGAGACAAAATGAAGAGAAAAGTTCCAAGCTGATCTCACTTTAGTGCTAACAACTATGGTTCTGAGTTATCTTCACCAAACGAGATTCTGGTAACTATAGAACCGTCATTAAGTGATCCTTCTTTCATTCAGGAGATCATTCCTGGCAATTGTTCAGTGGTACTTCATTTAAACTGGAGTAAATTTATAAATTAAACTGCTTGATTAAATTAATTCTTTTTCTCTCATAAGCAAAGCAGATTTTATCCTTATCTCTATTTATCAACCCCTAACCGTGAACATAAGACACATCTAAACTTATCTGTCAAAAAATTGATGCTAGGCATGCAAAAGGTTGGTCCCCCTGTATTAACTTATAAAGCTGGAAAAAAATATTTTAAATTTTTTTTTGTCCCCATCCAAGAAAATGCCTGTTTCATTCAACTGTGCACTGTGTATATGGGGCTGATGCATGTTAAATCTATCAAGGTTCAAAGTCCTCTCGTAGGTGTGATATAGAAGTTTAGAGAGGGAGGTGTCAGCTCAGATGTCGTCCTTGTCACTTGACCGAGGTTCAAAATTATAAAATCATTGCCAATAGCCTTTGTGTTGCTTCTAGTGAAATGTTAATAAAAGTCATCACAATCAGATATTTCATATAGCAATAATTTTCATAAAAATATTTATTCTTGTACAATTTGATACATATAATACCCAATTTATTTTGAACATAAAAATAATAAACTTAAAAATAAGAGGCAATTTATAAAAATTTCAGAAATATATAACCTCTTCCATTTAAGTTTAATATGAATTTCATTTCACTTCCTCCTTAAAATACACCACCTTTCCCCCCTTTTTTTTGTTTATAAATAAATTTATTATGAATATGCTTACAATTAATTCTTATATTTTGAATTAGAATATGTTTTTTAGATATTATCAGAACAGTTTTAAGAAAATAAATTTGGTATAATCTCTCTTCAATTTAGGAGGTTTCCATTTGTAGACATATATAGTTTCCATATGTCACTTGGACTTTATGGTAGATATATGAACATTTTTTCTTAAATTTGTGAACATAAGTATTTCAAAAATTGATTTGAATCAGAGACTTATTTTTATTATTTATTAATATGTTCAAATTATTCCTCAAAATTATCTTTATAAATTCCATAATTTTTAATTTATTAATAAGCATTTTGAAATGTTCTTAAATCTTCATAAGAATTAAATGACTGCAGAAAAAAATTAATATAAAAATAATTTAGAGTGTAAAGAATCGAAAATTACAGACAATATCTCATTTGAATCAATAACAGGATTGACATTAACAAAATAAGTATTTTTCATAAAATTGTATGCTCAAGAATAAAGACTAGAATTTTTTTTTTTAAAAGAGTATTATAAAGAACATACAATCTCCACTACTATAAAAGAGAAGCAGTTTTAGGATTAAAAAAAAAAAACATAAAATTACATTAATTCTAAAAACATAGAAAATTCAATATGAAAAAAGTAATATGATGATTTGCATTCCAATTTAAAACAGACTCTTACATTCATTAAAATCAATTTGAAAAAAACATTAAAATATGTATCTGACAAGACTGATAATTCTATTGGAATCAAGGAGCATTAGTTATTTAGAAAACAATACAGAAGATATTAACATACTACAAAGAATTTTATATAGGTTTTTTTAAATTTATTTTCAGAAAAAGATTTTCTGGATTACATAGAGGTATACAAGTTAAATCTTATGCAAATGAAAATAATTATTAAAATTTAAACAATAAAGATTAAATTATACATCTTATATACAGTTTATAAACAGATAAAACAAAAAAAAAAAAAAAAAAAATACCCAAATAAACATATTTGTTCTACAGACATGATCTAAAGTTCAAAATCCTAATTTTCATTATAAACAATATAACATCGCTTCACTATACACAAACTTTTTTTAAAAAATCTTTTTATCACAATAATATATCACATGTTTAAATTCATGTGCACAGATTTTCTGTCATAAATATTTTAATTATTTAATAAATACATAGGCATTTTATTATTTCTCTAAGTAAACATAACAATACTAAAAATATTATAAATTTTAAAAGAAATTTCATAAATTGACAACTTAATAACAAATTAAGAATCACATATAATGTTTCTTAAATAAGACATATGATTAAAAATTTAAAAAGAAATTTTAGATAAAGGTTTGGAATTTTCTGTCGATAAGAATGTGTTTTACCACAAAATTACATTTTGAATAGAACATTTTAAATAACTACTCTATAAAAATTGTAAGTATTTTAAATAAATATACAACTGAAAATTTAAGTTTAATCAGTCCACATTCAATTTTTGCTGTGAATAACTTTGAGAATAAAAAAATTTTACATACAAACATCACAAGCAATAGTGATACATTTATTGAATACTGTTATATTTTATTGCAACAGTTTTAATAAACATTAACTATTATGAGTTCATTACAAACTAATAATATATAATTCCTAAATGAATCAAGAAATACATGTAATTAACATAAAATACTTTTATTGAAAAGAGAATTTTATATCTGGTTTTTAAAAACATAATCCAATTCATCAAATACCTATACTAGCAAATTTGCTCTGTAGGGATTGTTACAATAGGTAATATTTTCATTATTTTCACCATAATTAAAGAACAACATGACATCATTACAGAGCAAATGAGAAAAATAACACAGTTTCCTGCAGCATCCCTCTCACTATGAAGAGACAAAAGAATAATACAAGTTATAACATTTAAAGGAACTCTGAACCAATTCATTATATTTGCTCGATGAGACTCGGGAATGCATTCACTTTTAATATAGCCTATAGCAGGAAAATATATTCCAACAGCTATTTCTAGTAAGAAAAATGATGCAGAGGCGACACCAATATCAATATTATCATAGCTAGCTGCAAGTGCACATCCCAATTGTGACACAGTAGCTAAAACAACGGCAAGAAATAATAAAACAGGAGGCTCTACTTGGCGATAATAAGCTAGTTGATAAAATGTGGAACCGATCATTATGCATACCATGAATATTGAAAATATAATTCCTAATGGTGGATGAACTGAATCTAATATGGGAGTCCATAAAAATACAAACACATACATTACACTTTCAAATAAAGACTGAACTATTCCTAGCATCAAAATCAGTTTGTTAGTTACTATTAATTGTAGACCTTGGATACAAATATTTTTTGAGTTTTTTTGTTGTTTGCCATAATTTTCATTCCAGGTTTTAGACATGATGCAGCAACTAACAATAAAACAGGGAATAGCTAAAATAAAAGGAGACACGGGTCCCCAATCTAAAAAATCTGAAGTAAAGTTAGCAATTACACCTGCAATGATTGCAAGAACTCCATTCCAAAATGTTGCCTTAGAAAATGTAACTGATATCCATTCTCTGGGGAAGTCATAATTTTGAATGTGCTCAGAAACATACCAAGATTCAAAGACAGAGAATAGTAAAGATGTTGATATGCCACCAAGGAGTCTACCAAGAAGTAAAATGTTGTAATTTGGAAATATCTTCATGAAACAACATAAAGAGTAAGTTATGCAAAATACCATACACATACGTTTGCGTCCAAAACGGTCTGCTAAGACACCAGCTCCAGTTCCAAAAAACACGCTAGCAGAAAATCCAACTACATACAGTACAGCAATTTGAAAACTTGTGAAACCATAATGACTGTATAGTTTATAAATGTAAGGACCTTGAAGCCAATCCCCAAAAAGTGCTAAAAAATATACGAGAAAATATTTTTTCTGAAAATTACGAAAATGAGTATTGTTTGCAGCTGGAAGACTGGATTTCGTTACTCTCATTATGTATTGCAAAGAACAGCAGACACTAATTGAAACAAATAACAAGCAGTAGACTAAATAGGTATAAAAATCATCAGATTCCTGCAAAAATAAAGAAATGTATATAGGATATGCCATTTTGATTACACATACATAAAGAATTATGAATTTCCAGTTCTTAAAAAAAATTTAAATACAAAAGTATTCTTATATGTAATAGAATTATTTGAAAATAGGTTAGTGAATATTTATTAACATTGCACTGAGAAGCAACACAAAGGCTATTGGGAGCCCAGACACAAAGGCTATTGGGCTTGCTTCTCTCAGGGAGGCAATGAACCTTGTAATTCTGAACTTTAGTCAAGTGACTAGGATGACACCTGAACCTTCAACTCTCTCTCCTAACTTTCACATCATGCCAACAGGAGAACGGGGGACCTCAGCCAGATTGCATCAGCCCCACTGCAAGGCATATCTTCAGTGGCATCAGGACTGAAACCCAAGACTACGAAACTCATGAGCCATGACCACTAGAAGAGTGGCCTCACAAAAAATTATGCTCATAATAATATAGTATAGGAGAGAAATAATGAAATGAAAATAATTGTGTGATGGTACATCTTTAGGAGTCATGTAAAGTAATTGAATTTGGAAGTAAGAAAATAAAGATTAAAGAGTTTATATAAAAAAAAAAAGCATAAATGGAGAAAATGAGGCCCGAAAACAAACTTGAATATATGGGAGGGGGGGAAAGATATACAGGACAAAATATTTTTAACTAAAATGTGACATAATGCATTTTATTAGTCTTTTGTTTTATTGGTTAATATTACTACATTATGCTGGTGCTAGTGCAAAGTTTTATTGAAATACATTATTATTTCCTTCAGTTATCAAATACTCTTCAAATGTTTTCATATTATAGAGCTAATGAACTTGAGTAAATGAGTTATAATACCTTGATTTAAAAAAAATGTGTAAAGAAAAGGTACTAAGATGCAATGAAATTTTTTTCAAAAGACGATCAGCATTATTTCTAAAAAATTCTAAAATAATTCAAAATATTCTTCATAAATTACTATGAGGTTGATAAAATTTATTTTATGTATATAAAAAGGTTATTGAAAAGAGAAACAATTTCCCATTTTATTAAAAGTTTTGGCTCAATATGAAAAAAAGTAATTTCATCTCCTGAAGATCAACATTTCTTTGGCACTTCAAAAAATATTTCTAAAAAACATCAAATTTTTAAATTTTCTTAATTTTTTTGTTTGTTTTGTAAATGGAATTTTGTCTTTGAATATATTGGAAATTATAATAAGGCTTAATAATAAATTAATAATTAAACAAGGCTTCCAAAAAGCCTCACATAAAAGGTGGTAGTAACTATAAGCTAGCTATAAATAAATCATCATTCACATAATATAAAAAAGTTGTAATCAGCAACTTAAAAAAAATAAATGAAAAAGTTAAATGCAAAGTTTTGCAAAGAGCCTATTTAGTTAACCAAGGTGAACTTTTTTTTTATAATTTTTATTAAATTACTCAATGAAATATAATATATTAAAGTAAATGATAAAATATTGAGAAATTGACAATAGTAAACTTTTCCAACATTAAAATTAAAGGAAATGATAAATTATTAAATTGAATATATTTAAGCTAAATATAATTAAAATTGAAGCAAACAATCAAGGATTGAAAAGTGATCTGACTAAAACATTAGCATCTTGAGTGGCTAAAAACTAGAATATATTTCACCAAACACTATTTACAGATTATACACTCTATCATAGGTTTTCACAATCAAGCTTATTTAAATATTCATACAAATAAAAAAAAAATATTTTGGTTATTTTTAATACTAACAATTAATTACTTTTTAAAGTCACAACAGTACTAATTCCAAAATCTTTTAAAGAATTAATTTTTTCTCTTAAATAACCATTAACTTTCACAGGACAAAAAAAAAATGAATCTGTTTCAATTGATAAACTTTTATTATATAGCTGAGATTTGTAAGTTGGTTCTTTGAATAATAATCAAACAAATATTTTAACATTTTACTTTTCAAAATCCTAATGTTTATTTTATTTCTTGGAAGTAAATATATATATAACACTTTTAATTGTTGAAAGCAATAACTTTCAATATGAAATTAAAAATATAGCTTCTATTTTAAAATCAATAAAAACTAGCATGTTTTTTCACATGGTCAGACTATCTTTTCATGTTATAACAAAATGTTTGTTATTTCTAAAAACACAATTGTTTGTTGATTATCTTGCAAGATTAATCAGATATGTTATGAAGCAATCACATTCTCAAGTAAATGATACAACTTTCCCCTTATACTTTTGTAGATCAAGTTTATTTACACAAACTAATTCTGTAAAGTAGCACTTAAAATAAGTATAGAAATTTTTCTCAACATATTAAAGGATCATAAATATCATAATGAACATAAAATAATGCTTCTAAAAATGAAAGTGTGATTAAAAAATACCTCTAATTTTGCCACTTTCAAAGTCAAGTTTGAATTAGACGAGACCATTTTGAAATTTCTAAGGGTTTTTTTTATAATTAAATTCCTGGTACACCTGACAATCTAGGGAGATAAAAAAAAAGATAACAGCATTTAAGAGCAAATATGTTACAATTATCATTATAATTGAAACATACAATAATCAGTCATCAAAGTAAAACTAATTTACATTGAAATCACATCCTCAGCACCAAATCCAGTTTTTTTTTACTTTCATATTTTTCACTACTGATATCTCAAATATATACAATTTAGTAATCAAAAAATAAAAGTGCTGAACTACATATTTTAAAATGATTGAATTTAATAGAACAATAATATTAATTAAATGCAATGAAGTGTATTCATTAAAAAATGAAGTGTAATTCACTTCAAATTACTCATTTTTTTTAAAATACAAATTTGATGATTAAACAAATGTGGTTCAATCACTTTTTTTTTTGGTGATGAGATAATTTTCCAATAAGGACTGCCAGATATAACTACATGCAAAGCCACTCCAAAATTATTAAAATTCCCTAAATTGGCAAAATTAATCAAACTAACTAAACATTGAAGAATATACTGCATTCCAGTCAAACACCAAAGAAACAATTGAATCTGCAGTATCCTAGTAAAAAATTTAATTATAATTACAGCATATGGTTTTGTTTTTGAAATTTAGAATTGCATATTTTCTCAGAATTAATTTTAAAAAACAAACACTATTTTTGCAAAATCAAAATGAATTCATGAAATTAATATGAATCAACATCAAATTTTTAACAATGAATCTTACACTATTAAATTCGCCAATAAATACATACTTGATAAAAAAAGAGTTATATGCATTGAGGTAATATAATCTATTAGTATAAAGAACATGAATTAATTGAAAAAAATAATAACTTTGAAAATATTATGAACATATATTGCAAAAATGTGAAATTTAATCTTAAACATTTATTTGAGTCATTGCAATTCGAATCAAAATGGTTCACCAATCAAAATATATTTATCAATACTCACGTTTACTGGAGTAAAAGTCAAATTGCTCTATTCCATTTGATTCTATGCGATGCAAAAATCATAAGTATGTTATATATTCCTCTAGTGATTCTACGCTACAGTTGATCTATCCATACCCTCACGCAACTTGTTTATATCGTAAAGAATGCTCCGGATGCTATAATTCATACTTTTGTCGGTATATTGTTATTCAGAACATATATATTTAGGATGTTAATATGAAAATAAATGATAAAATAAATAATAGCTCCACTCGTATACACAATTAATAATAAAAAACTTCAAACTAAAGCCGAATCCGAAATTTACACTTCAGATATCAAATAATTTATCATTTAATAACAGCAAGAACTTATTACCACATTAAAATTGTATACAAACAAAAGTTTGAAGAACCAGAAACACCGCTTAAAGTGTAACATTCTCAAGCATAACATTGATCAAATATTTCATTATTTTGTGACTCTTCAAGGAAATTTCAGTGATTTACTGAACTAATTAATATGGGAAAAGAATTTTCACGTAGATTGGTTTCATTAAATGTTGCATATTAAGAACATATTGAGTTCTTAATATTAATAAATTAGTTTTTCACAGTGACAGCGATAAAGGAAGCGAATATGAGGGAGGTTTTGGAGATTTTTTTTCTTTCATTTTAGCCATTTAAAACAAGGAATTGTTCTAAAAAAACATTTGCATAAACACTGTTGTCTTATAACCTAAATATTTTCCCTTCTTCCGTTAATTATAAAAAATTACTTTGGGGAAATATGCACAAAATGCTATACCATGCATCGCTTCATGGCTGTTAAGACTCATATGTTGTAGCTATCCATTCCATTGGTTGATTTTATTAATTTCGCATTCAAAGCAACTCGAAAGCTATTGGCGACAGACCTCGTAATTCTGAACCTTAGTCAAGTGACGAGGACGACGTCCGTGCTGGCATCACCCTCTCCTAAACCAGTGTGATGATCGGGTATGACAGAATAGCCCCACTGTTGCTCATGCATGTCATAAGCTACTACTAAAATGGGTACTCAGTGTCTAGGGGTATAGCCGGGTACCCTGCCTCTGGATATTATATCAGGGGTCCTCAGAAACTTACCTTCTTTAGGCAATTACGGGCATCATGACCCCGAAGCACCCTAGTGATCTTTTTCTTTCCTACGGGGTACTGTATTTGGTAAACACGGGAAATGCAAATCCAGATTACCCTAGCGATCCTTCTCAAAATTCAACCCTCCTTTTTATGAACCAATTTTTGTCTTTTTTTTTTTCAATTTTTTCAGTCTAGACCACAGTTAAATCTTGTTTTGCGCAGCATAACCACATCTGGCTCTTTTGTGCCAATAACCGTCACAATCACTCACTCACCTCTCCTAACCTCCACCCCAACTGCAGGACTTGAACCGTTTCATAGAACAACACAATAAATAAAAGAGACGAGTATACTTAAAGCACTAGCCGTGAGGAAGAGTAGCCAAGATGCATGGATGGATATACGAAAATAACGCCAGTCGAACACAGAGACACTTAATGTTGTTTTAAAATAGAAAGACTAAACTTATGAGACTTGGAGAATTTTTTTTTTTTTTTTTACATTGTATATCTTCAGCGACAATCAAATACTTTAGGAGTGCCAGTCCGGTGGACTCTTTACTCCGTGTGAATTATGATATGATGTAAAATAGATGATTAGATGTAAAATAAGCATTTTTACATATGTGCATTTCACACATTTCACTTTGCATAAGTGAATGAAAAGAGAGAGGAAAGAAAGAATAGAAAAGATCAGATTGCTAAAAGGTAGAAACAATGTTTTATTTTATTAATTTTTAATTAATATATTATTCCTGAGAAATTGATATATATAAGTTTTTATTTATTTATTTTAATAAATATTCCTTTTTTTTTACCCTATCACTCCACCTAAAATTTAGAATCGATAGGAAAGGAAGAGTATTATTTTTAACTAATTTTTTTAAATGTTATTTTTATGTAATATATATATATATTTTAAAGATTATATAATCTTATTTTTTGATGAGGAAAGGATAGGATAGGTAGTTTATATTTTCAATCTGGAAGATTGAATATGTAGAGTCAAGAGAGAACGAGAGGAAGATAGAAGAGGTGGTGATAATAGACCTCACAGGTGCCTTGGTTACCAGATGAGTTTCTATTGTTAGCTTGAGCTCTAGTAGAGAGAGGATCAAGTTAAAACCATAGATATGGAGCTGTGTGTTGAAAACATCTGTTTATCAGTTTTTCATGGGTCAGATGAGCTGAGTCCTTTTTTTCCCCTCCTTTTTTTTCTGAATTGGGGGATTGAAATATTTATTGCAAGACAATTTGGCGGAAAAGGGTTTAATTTGGAATGCATATAGTTATGATAGGATGAGGTGGAAATAATTGTTACAGAAACGATAGAGTGAGTATGGGTACCATTATTGTGAGCAAAAATAAGCTGAGCTCTAATTAGTTCATTGGTGTGGTTTATTAGTCTAAAATATGTCTGGAAAGAATTGTCTGGAAGATAATTAATGTGTTTAATAATTTTGGGAATTTTAAGATCTGTAGTTTTTTATATTCCAGGGAGAGTTAGTTATATTACGAAGGATTTTGTTTCGAAGAGTTTGAATTTTTTTAAAGTGGATGCCCCATACAGGAGATGCATAAAGAAGAATAGGTATTATTTTTAATTTTAGAGGAGGTTTTTATTGGAGAGTGTTAGTACAGAATGTATTCCTGTTAGTGGAATGCCCTTGTGAATTTTAACCCAGCTTTTGTCTATAATGGATTGGATGGGTTTTCTGAAGGTGAGTTTTGAGTCCAGGATAACACCAAAATATTTTACCTCAGAGTCCCGAGAGATGTAGGAGTGGAAAAATCTGAGTTGGGTTTCGGTAAGGGGTGACATGTCCTTCACGGAATATAACAACTTTTGTTTTATTGATGTTTACAGCAATTCTCCATAAACTCATGCATTTTCTTATATCGTTGAGGTAGATTTAGAGTTTTTTGATTACTTTAGGGGGGGGTTGCCATGTGTAAAAATCGCTACGTCATTTGAAAAGAGTCAGAGACTATTCTAGGAACTCTGATGGGAGTCATAATTGAATAGGAATAAATTATTGGAGAAATAACTGACTTTAGTGTTGCAGGTATTGGAGTAACTATTGCTTAGACGGACTTGAAAAGTTCTATTTTTTATGTTATTAACGATAATAACTAAGAAGGATGGAAAGTTAAGTTTAATACGTTTAAATAATAATCCATCGTGTCAGAGATGGTCAAAAGCTTTGACTCTGGAAATTTGTTTAGAATTAAACTCTTCGGTTATGGTATTCAGAACTCTGAGCAATTGATGCACGGTACTGTGATTTGATCGTTTTAGGAATCAGGAAGAATATTATTTGAGGAGATGTGATCAAAGTTTCTTGTTAGGAGAATTCTTTCAAAAAATGTTGCGATAGAGTTAAATAAATTGATTGGGGAGTAGTTAGAAAGGATAGAATGGTTTTGTCTGGGTTTTGGAAAAAGGATTTTTGTTGCGTGTTTCCATTTTTGAGGGAAGTGGGCATAGAGTAAACATTTATTCAATATTTTTGTTAGATGAGTGAGAGCATTAGGGGGAAAGAATTTGAAGGCTTGGTTATGAATACCATCCTCTCCTAGGGTTCTCCTTTTGTTTAAGTTTTTGATTATTTTGGCTATTTCAGAGGGGTAGATTGGGAGAGGGGAGAAAAATTGGAGTTAAGGTGGGCATCAATGTAATTTTGCACTATTTCTTCAGTATATTCGTTATGATTACCCTCATATGATTGTGCATTTGGCTGGAAAGAAATTTCCAGGGTATGAGCAAGCAGATTGACTTTTTCTTTGGGGCAGAAGACTAGGCCATTATTTAACAAAGAGGGAAGATATATTGAAAAACTTTATTGCGTTTTTGTTCATGTTTAATAGAGCGTTATCTTCATTATTCAGGTGATGGATTAGATTTTCTAATTTTTTTGTTTTGTATTTGAGAATTTCATTTTTAATATGTTTTTTAATCTGTTAATTATCAGTTTAAGTAGGGGAAATCTCGTATCCTGCCACTTGCTTTCTGTATCTATTTTTTTCCCTTTTATTAACTCGTGAATGTAAGGGGGGGGATATCTGAGATGGGTGGTTTGAATGGTTTTCGTGTTTAGCAGCTTGAATGGATTTTTGGATATTTTCGGTAAAGGAAGAATGGTATTATCTAAATAAGAAATGTTATGGATGAGAGGATTATCTTTAGAATTGTTATAAAGAATTTCTTGATAGAGGAGCCAGTTAGTGGTGGTGAGAGAGCGAAGAGGAATGAGGAGAATTTTATTAAAAGAGATTTTAATTAGGATGGGGTTGTGATCGCTAGGGAGTTCGTTAATGCTTTCGATGTTGAAGAAAGGGATATCTTTGAGGATTGCGAAGTCAATGATGGGATTGCTATTGTAGAGAAAATGGGTTGGGGAGTCGGGGGCCGCAATTTGATAAAATTGTTGCACATTGAATGTATGAGATTTCCAGATCTCTTTGCCCTCCCTTTGTTCCAAGCAGAGAGTTTTGCTTTAAAATCTTCTGGTAGCAGGCCTGTTGGGTTATCAATGAGAATGCTATTTAGATCATTAATGTTGATGAGATTTTTAGGAGGATGATAGATAGTAGAGAGGATGAAATATTGATCATCGTGTGTGTATATATAAATAGTTGTATTTTCAGGAATTGATATGTTTTTGATAATTATGTGATGGTGTATCCTGTTTTTAATGAAAAGAGTTGTGTCTCTGCCACGATTAGTGGTTCTGTCTGAGCGGTGAATGATGTAGTAAGGTGTTTTAAAAGAATCTGATTGTTTCAGATAGTTTTCCTAGACTCCAATTATGTTTGGGTTTTGGTCATTAGTAAAATTTTGGAGTTCTCCCATTTTGAGTTTAACTCCGCTTGCATTCCAACTTGCTATTAATAATTAATGGGAGGGGGGGGGGAAAGCTTAGCAAGATGATTGCAAATTAGAACCAGATATAAGCCGTTCTTCAAATAACTATTTTCGATTTTAGGGCAGATATCAAAGTTTTTATTGGAGAAGATTTCACCAATGAATTTGATTAGTTAAAAGGTTTGGTCAAATTTGCTCAGAGTGAAGTTGTTGAAGAAATTTTTGATGTAATTCAAAAAGAGAAAGTTGCTACCTTGAGAGTCAGTAAAGGGTGAGGAAGTTTGACCGTTGTGGGTTTGGTTATTGTTGTTTCTCGCATTTTTTCTTCCTTTCTTCCTAATATTTGGTTGTAGCAGAGAGGGAGAGTTTAAAATTCAATGGATTTTGGGGACATTAGAGTAACTTGCAGCATGTTTATTACCACAAAAAATGATGGTGATTTCAATTGAGTCGAATCAATATTATCGAAAAACCAATGAAGATATTCAAGAATTTCAGGTGAGTGGAAAACTTCATCTTTTTAAGTTTAATAAAACCAACAAATGTGTATAGAGCTGAAGAAAATAATAGCAAGAATTATGTAAATAATGTTCAATTTTCATTCCCTCAATTTGATGAACAATATAATAATTGGAATATTTTTTAAAATTCAATTTCAGAATTTAATTCAAAATAATCCAAAGTTATCAGATTTTAAAATGTTTTTCTATTTAAATGCTTCCCTTAAAGATATTGCAAAGCTATCGCAGTCACCAAATGACAATGCAATTCCTTGTTTAAAGCTGTTACGCTTTGGTATGAAAATACCAAACTTATTGTTGATAGTCGTGCCCGAAGCATAATTAATTACATGCATTAATTGCATTAGTGAAAAAAAAAACTTTCAGATCTCCGTCTAGTAATAGATACATTACAGAAAAATATTCGTTCCTTAGAGCGTAAAAATTTGAACGCTTACTTTGTTGATACTTAATTTAATTTGTGCGAAATTGGATAAAGAAACACAGAGATAGTTTCAATTAACAGTTGACACCTTTGAAGTGCATACTTGGGAAATATTTTTGAGTTTCTCAGATTAAAGGTATCAAATTTTTAAAAATTTAAATTACTCTACTTATATTGATTCGAAACCTAAGTTATTTAACACTATGAGTAATTACGGAAGAAATTCCTTTTCAACTTACAAACCAAAAAAACTTTTTGATAAATCTTCTTCACAATAATACGCACTTTGTGAAAATTGCAATTCTGTATATGAATTTCAATTATTCTTAAAATCAAAAGTATTCAAACATTCAAATTTTGTAAATCAAAAAATTTGTGCCTTAATTGTTTAAATTCGTTGCATAAATTAGCTGATAGTATTTCAAGAACCAGATGTTCCAATTGTAAGCTAAAACATTGCTCTATATTATAGAGAAAAGAAAAATTCACTATGGATCCACGCCTTAATCACGCGTCGCATTTATACAATTCTGGTTGCATAAATGGTCCATTTCTTCTACCCTTTCCAAGAGGTGCCTTTTCCAACTGATGAAAATGATTTGACTAGATTTAAGGGCAGCGAAAAAAAATTCAGAATTTTATTTCCCTTGCAAAACCAACATAGGTTCTTCTCAGTACTGCATTTATTTATATGAAAAGTAATTGCGGAGAATATAAGCAATGTATATTTATATTAAACCACTGCAAAGTATTGGGAACTAAGACATTCAGATTGGAGATAAATGTAATTAATTTTATTTTACCTGTAAAAATTCGCCATCTTACATTCAATGCTCTCGTTGCCGGTCACACTTCTTCTCCCTCGTTCATCCCTAACTCTGTAATCATTGAGCGCACATCTCAGTCCCCGAGTCTGATTAGATGATTTAGTCCTGACGAAATCAACTCGTTTGTTTCGTGGCGTTCGCTACAAACTCTGATAGAGGAAAAGTTCTGTTCGTTCGAGATCATCTAAAGTAACTTTAAATGTCAACAAGAGATATCACTGCATGTTTTAGATGACACGGTACGATTTTCCTCTGGTCAAAATTATATACTACTAGGGGTGTTCAAATGTAATTGTACAAAACGACACCGTGGGTATAAATAAAGACTTTATTCAAAATATACACCGTAGGCTTGAGCCCAATAATCCCATTGATTAATGAACCGAAGGATTACTTGTTCCCAGAATTCCTGACGAGACCCAATCCTTCACAGTGTCCTTGAGTTCGTCATCCGAGTTGAAGCCCCTTTCAGGTGGTTTTTCAGAGGACCATGGAAATCGAAGGGTGACATGGCCGGGCTATAGGGCTGATGGTCAACTGCTCCCACTGAAACTTGGCCAGTTCCACGTGTGGGACCCTGGAGACATGGACGCGCGTTATCATGGAGCAGAACCACATCCTTCATGAGCAGCCCCGGTCTTTTGTTCTTGGTGTCTTGCAGGCTTCAGAGTATCTCACAGTACACATCGGAGTTAATGGTTCTTCTGTGCTCTAAGAATTTAACAAGTAGCGGACCTTGGACGTCGAAAAAGATGGTGAGCAAAACCTTGCCTGCTGACGTCATGGCTTTGAACTTTTTAGGAGGAGGTGACTATGCATGCTTCCACTGCATGCTGTCCCGCTTGTCTTTGGCTCGTAGTAATGGCCCTAGCTTTCATCATCTGTGTCGATCCGCTCCAGGAAAGCGGGGTTTTCATGATACCGAAACAGATGTTGAAGTGCTAGACCCATACGCAGTTCCTTTTGCTGGTCGGTGAGCTGCTTCGGAACCCACTGCATACACACCTTCCGATAACGCAACTTGTCGTGAACAATTGTCCACACTGTTCCAATGCTGACATCCACCTTCATCGCCAACATTCGCAATGTGATACGCTGATCTATTCTCATTCGGTCGTTCACCTTGTCGATGAGATCGGACATGATGACTGTATTTGCCAGGTGTAGTCTCGGGTCATCAACCAAACTCTCACGGCCAGCACGAAAACGGACACTAAATTTTCTCGCTGACTTGTCGGACACACAGTCTTCCACATATACGGTCACCATCTGGCGATGAATAGCGGCCGATTGAACACCTTCCACTGTCAGAAATCGGATAACGCCTCGCTGCTCCTCAATCATCGAATTTTGCAATGAGAACACCATCATATCCTCACACGCACTGTCACGTCAATTGGACAGCACTCTTTATAAGAGCCTCTGCTCTTTTCTGTGCATGCGGGCACCCGCGCATATTCCGATTCACGCCAGAGACTATTCGCATCCCTAGTGTTTTGCTAAGCTACCCCAATGCGGCATAGGAAAATATGCTAATGGTTACGATGTTACGACCTTTCATACCTTTTCATTTGAACACCCCTTCTACTTATGAGAACTTAAATATATAATTATGAGTTGGTATTGAACCTGGTAAAAATATTACTATTCCTAGAGCTTTCTTGGAAGAGACATTACTAACAAACGACATCATTGATGATATTGTTTACAGCCTAAATATTTTGCCTATGAGGGGAAGTTGCTTAGAAAGGATTACTCAGCATTCTAATGAGGATCAAGAAATGTTGGCATTAAAAGATATGCTATTTTCAACGATTGTCTTTCGGATAAAAAAGATACCACAATTCTTATAAGATCATGTAATGATTATAAAGATGAGCTCAGATTCATAAATGAAGCTGTAGTAAGAGGTGAAATAATAGTTATTCCTAAGAAATTGAGAACAGAGTTGAAAGAAAAATCCATTTAGGACATCATTCTATTATTCTTGTTTGAAAAGAGCTCGTGAACTTGTATTCTGTGCAGGAATGGCTTCTGAAAATCAACAATTTATGACCCCAATATTTGATATACTGTAACAAACCATCTCACGAGCCTCTTAAACGGCATGATGCTCCAGATAGAGCATGACAAAAAGTATTAACATTTTTTATTTGAATGACAGACGTTACCTTATAAAAGTAGATTAGTTCAGTCAATCTACAGAGGCAAATTTCTCGCCAAATACTACCTCTGAAAGGGAATTAAACAAGTTAAAACACTATTTTGCAAAGTATGGAATCCCTAATATAGTTATGATACATGGAATACTCTACTTCAATCTAAAGTATTTGATTAGGATTACAAAGATTGGTATATTGTACGCAAACAAAAAAGCCCATATGACAGTAAATCAAAAGGATAGGCTGAATCTGCTTGAAAATTGTGAAAAATATCATGTAAAAGGCTGCAGCTGCGAAGGAAGTTCTAGAATTCATTCTCTTTGGAATGCAGTTTCCTACGCTTTAGTAAGAAAATCCGTATAACCGTAGGCATTACAGTAATTTTTTTGTTTCACTGGAAAATTGATAAGTGTAGCAATAGAATAATGAATTATTCTGAATTTTCACTTTAAACTTAGAGAACAACTACTGAAAGTTATAATTTATTGAATGAAGTGTCATTAAAATTTTCCTAACAATATTTCAATTCATAATCCATTGGTAGTTTTTCTGATAAAGCTTCAACTTCCCAGAACGATCTTAAAGTATTATTATATAAAGTATTAGAGTTTTCTATAGCTAAAGGATAAAGACTTTTGTTGGTACCACTTTGCCCACTACCAGTAATTAAATATCCAAAATATATGTTTCGGAGTAAGATTTGTTTATTTATTCTAATTTGACTGGATTTTAAATTTTCAAAAAAATGTTTTGGCTCCTAGCAAAATATCAACTTTTCTTCTCTGCCGAAGGTTAAAAAAAATAGACAGTCGGGTAATGTAATTTCCTTGGGTAAATGTATGATTAAAATATTTAATCGATGAGATGGTGTCAAACAAGTAATTTTTGCAACCACTAACAATTCAGTATCTCTTACGAAATCACGATCTTTGCTAAAAAGCACTGTATTTATTTGTTGACAACAGTTACTACAGCACCATTTAGTCCCCCTACAGGAATATTAATTTTATTTCTTTTTAATCCAAGAAATGTTGAGCAAACCAGTTGTCATAAAAGAAGCTTTTGAGATGCGTTGAGTAGCAAACACCACGACATAGTGGCGTCCTTCCTGGCCCTGTCCTGTCGTGGCAGTCCTTCAAATAGTTTGTCATCCAATCAGATTCGGGAACTGAGATGCGCGCGCAATGACTACAGAGGGAGAAGGTGAATGAGGGAGAAGTGTGACCGGGGAACAACGAGAGCATTGAATGCAAGATGGAAGATTTTTAGAGTTAAAATAAAATGAAATACGTTTATCTTTAAACGGAAAGTTTTTTTTTTTTTTTTTTTTTTTTTTTTTTGAGATATTGACGAGATGAAAAGTAATTACTCTGAAAATAATTTATTTGAAGAACATGCCGCAGATTAGCCGATGATATTAGTTGAAATTCCTGCAAGAG
Organism: Nephila pilipes; assembly: GCA_019974015.1. NCBI lineage: Eukaryota > Metazoa > Arthropoda > Arachnida > Araneae > Nephilidae > Nephila > Nephila pilipes. Next base: position 623,840 of record BMAW01088834.1, on the reverse strand, counting down.
ATCCTAGGCCTTGCATCACCTATAGGAAATTGAATGATGCAATAAGTATTCAGTTTTACTCTTTTCCAAACATAGGACAAGTTTGAAACAATAGCAGATGCTAAATACATAACTACTTAACAAAAGGTTATTGGCAGATTACTTTAACTCTGAAAGCTCAAAGGTAGGCTGTTTTTACTACAAGTTTTGGAAATTACTTTCAGTTACGTATGCCGCTTGTACTAAAAAATGCACTCTATTATTTCAGCAGGTTGATGGCTGGACTACTCCAAAGTTGTGAGAAGTGTGCTGTACCATATTTAGACGATATAGCCAATATATTTTCAGAAAACTGTGATGATCGTATAAATTACATAGATAAGGTACTAGGAAGGGTACAGAACGCTGTTTAACAATCAAACCAATAAAATGTAAATTCGCTTAAGATAGCGTTAAATACCTTGATCATGTTGTAAGATTAGGAAAGTGCTTTCCTTATCAATTAAAGGTTAAAACAATCAGAGAATTTCATATTCCACGCATTAAAACTCAAATCAGAGCCTTTATGAGAATAGCAGAATATCATCGGCAATACATCCAAATCTTCTCAAGTTTAGCTTCTCCATTAACAGAACTGTTGAAAAGGAAATCAAAGAAAGGGTGCATTGAATGTACTATTGAATGCCAAGGATCTTTTAGACAGTGGGAGGAAAAGCTGTCGATTAACCCAGTTCTATATGCTCCTGATTTCAAGAAACAATTGATTCTTCCGACCGACGCTTCAGACCCTGGTATTGGAATTGTCCAGGCCAAGAGAAATAATAGAGGGGAAGAGAATTCCATTTCGTACTTAAATAAAAAAAATTTTTGAATCCGAGAAAAGTTATTGCACAACCGAAAAAGAATGTGCAGCTATCGCTTGTGCAGTGAAGAAACTAAATTATTATCTGGATGAACAGCAAAAATTTATCGTCCAGACTGACCATAAATTATTAGTCTGGTTGAAAATAAATGCAGGAACACATTCATGCGTTTAGCGTTGGTCTCCCGAACTACAGCCATTTAATTTTGAAGAGATCTATAAACATGTGAGAAATCATGTTAATATAGATGCTTTAAATAGAATTGACTATTGTTCAGTACATATTTTCCCAAAGTGTGTGTTATTGTTTCAGCTCAACTCTGAAAATTAATTTTTTTATTCTTTTTTCATAAAGAAAATATATGTGATTTTCTTCCTTTTGAAAAATAAGTTTCCAATTTCTAATTATTGATGTCATAAAACTAGACAAGAGTGCCTAAATATGTTATGTAAACATTTAAGATAAATTTTCAAATTTCTGTGAGTGAAATTGATATATTAGAACTTTATCACATTTATATATGACAAGTTTTCGATAGTATAAATATACTAATATAAATCGGTCGTATTGTTTTTATAAACATATAACATACTAACATATTTTCCTAACAGTTATAGTGAAGAAACATAATTAATATAGAGATACTCTCATTTCAGAATTACGATGCCAGATTATGCATTAGGATGTTGTGCAAAATGTTTCATGGTAACAGAAGGAGACATCAAATAAGGAATGCAAACTGATTTTACTAATCATTGTGTATAAAATCCAAAGTGTTAAGTGTTTGTGATATTTGCCATATCCCAAGTGTTTGTGATATAGAGAAATTGTAATAAATTTATAAAGGTATCACTTCAAAAAATAACTTGTGTGGTTTCAGTTACATTACATTTAACCTGATAAACGTGTGCATGTGTATAAATTCTTAATTCCTCTCTAGAAAACTGTAGCCAAGAAAGTATTTGTTTCATTTTTTTATACAATTTTAGTAAAAGTAATGTTAATATGAATATTGATTGAAGCAATATGATTTGAGTTATTGTAAAAAAATATTATTAATTAAAAATAAATGTAGTATACATAATTATGAATAAATAAGCTGTAATTATTATTTTTTAAATGTGTTCTGTCTTAGTGTTATATTTATATAACTCTAAAAGAATTTAAAGAAATAATAACTACAGCTTATCTTATTCATAATTATGATTACTACATTGATTAGAAAGTACTAGTTTTAGATTTATGATCTCAAGTAATAACACATACACACACACACATATATAACACATCAATCAATAACTCCCGAGACTAACATTGAAAACAACATTTTTTTTGCAAATTTTTTTTTTATTCATCAACATAACACCTTTTGTTAATCACCTTTTGAGGTTGATACAATCGTTCAACGCTTTTCAAATCCCCAAATTTTTTTCTTCTTCTTTTTTTTTTCCTGAAATCTTTTTTTTGTTGCGAGTAAATAGCGATAAACAGCTTTCTGAATCATCGACTCGTTGCTGTTTTTGTTCCATCGAAAGCAATCGCGGCACCCACTTGGAAAAAAACTTTTTCATGCTCAATTTTTCATGAAGGATAGTAAATACACTTCCATATGATATCTGTGTCA
>BMAW01088834.1:582341-611697 GCA_019974015.1 Nephila pilipes | reverse complement strand
TCTCAGCAATCTCACGGGCTTCACTTTCGATCTTTCATTATAATTTTGTCACTTCCTCCACATTTTCCGGTGAACGGCTTCACAGGTCTACCCAGGCGTTCCGCGTCATTTGTGTCGGTACGACCACGTTTAAACTCCTGCAAACCACCGACCGTCGTTGCTTTTGATGGACAAGAGTCCGGGGTAACATTTTCAATCCATTGTTTCGCTTGCAGGTGTTTACCCATTAAAAACAATGTTTTATCAGAACACGAAACTCGGTTTTTCATTTTTAAACAAACTACAAAACGACTTTACTCCAACCTCGATAACTCAGCTGTTTCTGACACAGATATCATATGGAAGTGTATTTACTATCCTTCATGAAAAAGGTTTTTTCCAAGTGGGTGCCGCGATTGCTTCGATGGAACAAAAACAGCAACGAGTCGATGATTCAGAAAGCTGTTTATCGCTACTTACTCGCAACAAAAAAGATTTCTTGCGTCGTTACGTGACCATGGACGAAACATGGATACATCACTACACTCCAGAGTCGAAGCGGCAGTCATCTGAGTGGCGCACAGCTGGCGAAAGCCGTCCGAAGCGTCCAAAAACGCAGCAGTCAGCTGGCAAAGTCATGGCGTGAGTTTTTTGGGATACGCATGGCGTGATTTTCATTGACTACCTCGAAAAAGGTAAATCGATCAACAGTGATTATTATATTGACTTGCTGGTGCGTTTGAAGGAGGAAATCGCAAAAAAACGACCGCACAGTCTCGGGACTTATTGATCCATGTGTTATATAACCGATGAAATCTCTGCAAAAGCCTCTTTTCCTTTATTACAGTACCGTTTCAGGGAAACGTCAATTCATGTTCGAAACAATATTGATACCCACTGCATTATGGACCAAAAAAACATGAATTTTCTGCTATTAATAGAGATGAGAAAAAGGGAATGTATTTTGATCTGGGAGGATCGTTAGCTTATTCGAATAAAATAAATGGCCGAAATAAATTGACTTTGATAGATTGCGAAAGATCATTACATGTTCCTTATGATTTAGTCTCATGAAAGTGAAATAATGTTAAACAATGAAGAAAATTTCGATAGTATTAATAAAACTTCTAGCAAGATAAGAACTCAGTATTGAAAAAAAACCCTCAAAACCCCATTTAGACTTGGATTCCAAAGAGTTTATAATACCAACACATTATTTAAAGTTCGTAAAAGCTTCTTTTCTAAATCTACTATTTCAAAGTCTTCACATAATATTATTTCAAAGGAAGGATACTGAAAGTAAGATGAATAAAACTATTAATGACATTTTTCATAAGCTTGAAGATTCAAATGAAATACATAGAGAAACACATGATGCGATAACTTTGAGTTTTATTTTATCTTCTTTTTGGTATTTTTCGTGAATTAAACATAAAATCTTCCCAGAAATCTAGAAAATCATTTTCCAACGTATCAACTTTGGGAAGAAAACTACTAAGAAACGTCTTCTGAGATCTGCTAAAAATTCTACTGACAATGTAGCTGGTGATGAGTACAGGTATAGTCTAAGCACTTTCGAGTACAGATATAGTCTAATTTCGAATGTAACTTGATCTGGAAAAAAAAAAAAAACGAAGGTCCTGTTATATGTAATTTACCATCCGAGAAGAAGATTGGCATGGTAGTAGAGGTTTGATAGCCTGGGAAGGCATTATGTTGGATGGGCGATAGAGGTTATATGATTGCTGTGAAGTATAAGAATGAAATCTTGTTGTTCTATGTGCTTGCCTTTTCATGGATGCAGTTAGTCCTGATTTTCTTTTTAGGAAGGACATTACTCATCCCTCTAGACCTCATCCGGATAATATGAGCCGGATGAATTGACCAGACAGATCTTATAATCTATATAGTATAGTTAGGATGCGCATGCGAGGGCAATTGCAATTCATTTCCCCCTTCACAGAACCTGAAAATAACGTTGTTGGAGGATTGAGACTTATTGCCACAGGGAGGAATAATCTGTCTCATTTCCAACATGAATTCAAGCTGTAAGAGAGGACCAAATTCCCTGTTAACCTAACAGGGAGTTTGGTTCCATCTTCTAACCACTCTCTTAGACTTTCCAGCGATTGATGATCATTACACAAGTTCATGCGCGCCCTTCATAACTGTCGACTGAAGATAAAAGACTGATGATGCAAAAAGGCTTTCAAATCAAATCTTAAGTAGATTGTTCGAAATTATAACCAACTCCTTAACATTATATTATTTATGCATGGTCTATTGTCCTACTTATAAAACTTGTGCTTGAACTAGGAATTTTCATTTCTGATGAATTTTTGAGAATTCATTAGGATTATTTAGTAATTCAACAAAACTGTCTATTTTTTTTTTCTTTTAAATAATATTCAATTGAACATAAATTTTGTATGTTATGCGTGGAATACGGATATTTAAAGCCTTTTAAACTAAAATACTCTATGAATATATTTCTTTTTGAAAGATGTTTCATATAATTCTTAGAACTCAAAATTTAATGAAAAACTGATTTTCAGGGGATTGTCTGCATTTCAGCCGATTCGCTGGAGCAACAATTAAGGCTAAATGAAATCATAAATCCAAATTCTGACAAGGATATCATTCTCGACTACTTTGAAAATGAAAATAATTTTCTTAATTCCCCCCCCTCCCCGAAATTTTTTGATATTTTGTAATACATAAAAAATATCAAAATTAAAAAGGCCTCTGGATGAGAAGGAATTACCGAAAAAAAAAATAAAGCAAATACCTCTAAAATTTATTTTTGTCAAACGGCATCCTTCAAATCATTATTAAAACGGGATATTTCCCGTGTTGTAGGAAAACAGCATCTATCGTACCTAATATTAAACTAGGAAAATATCACACCCTCCTGATAGCTATCATACTTCCAATTTACAGCAAAACATGTGTCCTATTATGAAACCAGGAAAATATCCCACCCTCCTAATAGCTACCGCCCTATTTCTTTACTTCCAAATTTCAGTAAAACCACTGAAAAAGTAATTCACAATAGATTAAATAACCTCCTTAACGATAAGGATATCCTAATTCAAGCACGGCATAGTTTTAGAGAAAAATTATTCACAACTCATTAGCGTCTTCGTGTTGTTGAAGTTATTAAGTCCAGTACTACTAATAAAAATCAACAGATACTGTTTCCCTCGGAATTCAAAAAGCTTTTGATAGAGATTGGCATGAGGGTCTGCTCAACAAACTATTCAAAGTTAATCCCTTCCCCCTTAAATCATTAAACTGACCAGTTCCTACCGTCAAGATAGATATTTTTTCGGTACGCGTTAACAACATTTAGTCAGTTATTAAACTCATTAATTCTTGAGTCCTGTAGGGCTCAATTCTTGGTCCATACTTTTTTAGTTTATTCGTGAACGATATCCCGAAATCTCCCAATACTATTATCTGCATGTATGTAGATGATACAGGGAATCAAGCGCAATCCAATGATCCAACCAACATTGCACTATCTCTAAATAATCACATCTCCGATCCAGAAAAATGGCTTTCTAAATGGAAAATTGCAATTAAGGCTATTAAAACAGAAGCTGTTTTAATTTTAAATAACTTTAAAAGAGTTAATCCTGACATTTTTTATCAAAAGTAAAAAAAAAAAAAAATCATAGTCTCAGCACAAGTACCTAGATGAAGTTTTTGAGAAAAAAATAACAATAACAGAAGAATCAATAACAGATATCTTCAAGATATTCCAAACTATAATCCCGTTCCGAACATTAAAAGACCCCGAAATAACCTCCAAAATATTTAAATTTTCCAAAACTTTCTTGTAAAGCGCTTTCCTTAAAATCCACAATGTCTTGTTCCTCTAATAGGAGAGGTTGAGGCCAATGTAAGTTTTTTTTTTATCGAATTGGTACTAAGAATTTCACAATAGTCACTTACATTGTGTGTGAAACGAAAATTGTAATGTCTTCTTTATTACACAGATTCACTTAGCTAAACTTTTTTTAAATGCCTCAAAACACCTTAAATAGGTCAACGTGATGCACAGAAATCTTTTTGAGACATTCATTTATACCAGGCATTAATTTCGATGGATTAGGTACATTTCAAAAAGATATAGAGCGTTTACATTCATCTCTAAATAACAAACAATTGCTAGAACAAAATTCATCTGAATTTGAGGTTTCACTCTTCCCAATCGCAGCATAATCGAACATACATGAAAAGAACTTACAGCAAACATTTCATATATTTTGATAAATTAGAATATTTGTCGGATAACTCATTGTCACCACAATATTTTTTTCTTTCTTACGCTTTGGTCTGTGATTTACCAAGTATTCAGAATACTAGTTTTGTATAATTCCACCTAGTGGGCGCTTGTTTATTTTTAATGTCTGTTGTATGTTTCCCCTTCAATGTGTTATTATGAATACAAATTTAAATAAAAAAAAGAAAACATTTTTTCCATGAAATCAGAATTTAATTAACAAAAATGAAATAATTTGCATAAATACAAATAAATGAATGGATTCTATGGTAAAATACACCCTTCTTCGTAATGCATTTACATTTTTTTTAAGTATGTGTTTCTTCATCGGAACAGTTTTTTTTTCACACAATGCGTTTCTGAAAATATTTTCTTCACATTCAAACATACCTGTCAAAAGTGTTTCGTAAGCTAGAAAACATATAAAAAAAATTGTGTTGAACGTGTAAAAATATACCGAGTATTAAAAAGCGATTTTTCTATCTCAATATCATTCAAAAAATATCCTTAACAGTAATTTGAATAAAAAAATATCAAATAGCACGACTGTAAGCACCTTGTTATAGGCATTTTTAGAAAAACATTTTATTAAAGAGTGGATCGGTCCTTGAAGTATTTCAGTTTGATGAATGTTTTTCACTTGCGATGAAGCGGCGTTACTTCAAAATTACTTCACAAATGAATGAATGATAAGTACAGTACTCTCTCGATAATCCGGGATATACCGGACCAGAGCCCCGCCGGATTATTGAAAACACCAAATTACTGGAAAATTACTAATAATTATATAATTACGCAGAAAAGGCTATATATAATTGCATAAAATCTAGTACAGTACATGCAAATAGTGTTAAGCATGTGAAATAATTAAAACAACAAAAACGTATTGATATCCTGAAGTAAAAAGTACAAAATGGTTTTCTATGACCTGTCACCCGGTGTAAAAATTTCGGATTGCTGGCAAGCCAGATTGGTGGAGTGCCGGATTATAGATGGAGTACTGTATTATTAAGATATGATCATAGTACAACAATGAACATATATGCATTAAGATGTGACAGTAAAGTTTGGATACAAGCAGGCATCTAACTTTGTTTCTTCAAGAATTATACCTTTATTTGAAAGAAACGTAACCTTCACGAATAATTAATTATCAATGCTTAACAAGACAAGCATGAAGACAATGTGATGGAAAAAGCGGTCTTGAAGCCTAGTTTTTGTGCATTGACTTGAAGTAAATAACAGACGCTAATGACAGCCGCAACTAGCAGCCACCATGTCATCGTATTGTTTCAATATCACATTGCCATATTCATCAAAGTACAGTAATGAAATGGCTACAAGTCTATCCGGAACACAGCATGGCAATTTGACAGTCTGCGTCAAGCCAAGTTCATGAGCTATGCTTTGCACAGTAGCGTGATTCGTAGGCCTCTGGTTTTGTCCAAGGGGGAAATAGCAATTTCCCTTGCACTGGAACGCGTTGTAGCCTTTGGGGCTGATAATCCACGCCGCCCATCCAATTCGCTCAAAGTCTATATACAGGTCGTGTCTTGCGCAAGATTCGTTTTTGGTGACAAGAGAAAGCATCCCGGTGACATCACCTCTCTTTGAACGAATGATATTTGCAGATGAAATGGATTTATTCGGTTGTAAAAATGCTTGATATCCTGAAAAGAAAACGAACCTGTGAATTATAACAAAATATGGCGAAATATCTATATAACTATATGCAAAACAGAAAGACACGATCTTTATAATTACATTTTATTTACTGGCATTACTTCGAAAATGTATTTAACCCCCCCCCCCCTCTAATGGCAAGGCAAATACAAATATAAAAACTAGAGCAGATAAAAGAAGTGACCGACGCTTCAAAAGTACATGTTCAGTGTAGGAAGGAAGAGTGTGGAGGATGAAGATCGAAAAGGACGTCCCTCTTCATCCAAGAAAGGACGGCTGGAGAACAGGACATGGTGTTAAAGGATAACGGTGTCAGAAGTGGCATCCACACTGCGGTCGTGTTCAGGTCCCTCCAAAACAATGATCAGGTGGAGCAGGCTGTTCAACAATTCCTTGCAACGCAGGACACAAGAGTGGCTTCTTCAAACTTATTGCACTCAACGTCAATTGCAATTATATCGAAAAATAGTGCTAGGTGTATAGTTCATGAAGACATGAATTTTTATTCAATAAATATTCCTTGTGAAAATAAATAATGAAACTTATTTCCAGAACATCTCTCATATTTTTATTCAAGTATTTATCTCTAACGTCGACCAAATATAAACATATTATATAATTCCCGTCTTTAATTAATCATTTCATCTCTCAATTCTAATATGTGTTGTAACTAATTTCAACTGCTGTTTGATGATTATACATTAATGTCAATTATTTTCTTAAAGTTTATATCTTTCCTATCAAACAAATACGAGAACACGAGTGCGTTTCGAAGCATTATTAAAACTTTTACTTCGTTTGAATCTCGCCTCTCACCTAGTATTTTTTTTTTTAATTAGAATTTCTTACACATGTAACCTGACATACGACACTGATGTTTGTTAATGTTTGAAAACATTATGAACATACTTGAGGAGAGTTTCTTATGTAATTTTTTTTCTCCTCTTTTTGATTTTCAATTTTGAACTTGTTCACAAAATTTTAGAGTCTATATTGATTCCAAAATTCTTTTAACAGCAAAAAAAAAAAAAAAAAAAAAGGTTCTTAAATAAATAAATAAGAATAATAATAACGATCCCTTTTTATTAGATTCAACGAATTGATTTCGTTTCTCACATCGGGCTACTAATTGCGACATGTCAGTTTAAGGAAACCCTAAATTCAAATTACAGATCATCAAATCTATCCCATACGTCGGAAGTTTTTTTCATCCTACGGTTGAAACTGCTTTCTGAAACTAAACTTAGGAATTACTTTATCACAAATTGTTATCATTCAATCGATATTTGCATTATTTTGGTCTCTGAATTTACCTCCTTTGATATAGGACAGGTTTCCAGAAGACTGTCGGTTGTCATCAACGAAAAGAATGAGGAGAGGTTGCCGATCACTGTGATTACCTCTTGCGAAACGAGCTAGGCCTCTAGGTACAGGCTCCTCATCTAAGCTTCTTATACTTATTGAGAGTCCTGTAAGAAGAAAAATATAATAACAACTTTATCTTTCTTATTCATGAGTAACTTTTATCTTTCAATATTCATGAACACACGAAAGAAACCTACAGATAAATGAAAATTTAAATGATAATGGTGCCTAGTAATGGAAGAGAATTTCGTTTACATTGTATCAATTTATTAAACATATTGACAATTGTATTGTTACATCTAAACATTGAACCATCAAGTAAGAATTCAATTAAAACAATTAATTTTGCGCCATAGGTTACTCAATTTTTTTTTATGTGAAATTTAAAAAAAAAAAAAAAAAAAAAAAAAAACTTAGCATCTTTAAAATTAAACTACAAATACTCCCAATACAAAATGAAATAAAGTCACATCGAGGGGGGGGAGGAACAATTTTACACATCGTATACAATAAATTAAAATTCATTTTAAAATGATTATAAGAACATTAGAATTATTTCTGAGTCTACAGTTTACTATTGATGAATTAAATAGATAAGTTGTTAAAATATCCGAGTCTTATACAAGTTTGGTAGTGAATGGAATGCCGAAGAAAGGCAGAAACGTTTGCATATAAAAGTTTAAAATATTTTTCGAACTAGATTTTTTATGTTTTTAGCTCATACAATTATCTTGCTTATCCCAAGATAATATTTTGATTTTCTTGACGGAAAATACAGCTGGTGCTTTGAAAAAGTTTAACATGTGTTTTGAAAAGTTTATGCTTTAATACATAAAACAAAAATCTTGACAGTGTCTCAATCAATTTCGCGCCAGAGCGTGATAAGGTGTTATCGCTGGACAACCAATCCCTCGCCAGAGCTTGGGTGACCTATTAGTAGCTATTCTGAGTGATGATGCAAAAAGAACAAAACATGTTGACTCCTCGACTCCTATTCAATCGGCAATAGTTACATGTTGGGTATATCTGTTGATATTACGGTAGAATGAAGATCAGAAATAGTTGTAAAGGTACGGATCTCGCATATATTTACCCCTTCTGAATCAGAACATGCGTTCAAACTGCGGGAAGAAAAAAAGAGGTAGAAAGTGCTACGAGAGAAAACAGTGGGATAGTTGCGATTCCCAGGGAAAGTGTAAAAATGTCAATTATATCTACAAAGTTTGAGAAAATTCACCTTGCTGCGTTTAAGATTGTGTGAAGGAACACAAATAACATTCTGAAATGTATGGTTTATAACAAAATCATTGTATAAAACTTGTAATATATATTTGCTTGCATGAAGTCTGCGGTTGTTGTCAGGACACTTGGAAACGGAATTCGTCACCGAACATCCCCAATCGGCGCAGTTTCAAGCTGATCGAGCTCGACACCACTGACATCGGACTAGACGGTGTACAGGCGTGAGAGGTAAGCGGCGTAATGGTCGGAGCGAGCGTAAAGTGCACTTTCGCAATCGTCTGTAGAAGGTCATGTTGGACACACACAAGTACGCCACGCGGTGGATGGTTGATAACGACGAAGCCTATGCTGTGACAGCTGGTCTGATAATCCCTCTGTCTTCCTGTTCTGTTGTGGTCCTCGGTCGACAACTACCATTCTAACGCTAACTGCTGGTTGTTGCCCCACTCTTGCCAGCATCGTCTAAACACAGCATCGCTTCAACCCAGATGTCGAGCGATTGTTTGATTATTCCAACCAGCCACTTTCATTCCGATAGCACGACCTCTTTCAAAAACTGTCATCTTCACATAATGAGCACGAATCCTGCGGCTTAAATTGCAATGCACCCGAAATTTTGACCATACGATTGATAATCGCTCTTTATGTACACCTGCTATATGCACAGTTTTGATGTGCTGGAGCTCCCACTATTCATTCATTGGACCCCAAAGTTTAATCATTTGCATGTTCGTTCTCATTGTCTTTGCACACGCAATTTCATTCCAATCGGGCAACTCCTTAATGCGTCGATAATTTTCTTATAGAATGTATTTACCAAAAAAAAAAAAAAAAAATGTTATTTTTGTTTTGAACTATTCTTAGGGGAGAGAAGATATTCTAGATATACGTTTGTATATATTAGCATGTTTTCTTAAAAATAAGTACGGTTATGATATTTAAAAAAAAAAGGGGGGGGGGGGGGATTTTTCTACTATATTACTTTTATAGGAAAGCCTGTGCCTTAATCTACAATTCAACATAATTACTTCCTCTATTAAGACCCTTATATCATACAATTAGCCTCTGTGTTCCATCCTCACAATAATCTGCTATCTGACGGGCTTACCACTGCAGCACGGCCGTTTTGACACCATCATCCCCGTCATGGCAGTGACCGCTTAAGTACTTTTTCAAGTAGAGAAACAAGTGGCAGTCACTGGGCGCCAGACCAGGGCTACATTGAGGGGGATCGTGTAATTCCAAGCCATATGAGGTGATGAAATCTCGAGATTGACAAGCCATGTGTACCCTAATACAATCCCCTGTGATCCAGCAAAACAATTCCTTTACTGAGCATGCTATACATTTTGATTTGGATTGCACGACGTTGTTTAGTTAAGGTGCCACAATATACATCGGAATTTATTGTGTTGTCCCCCCGAGGCACAAAAAATCCATAAGCAACACCGCCCCCCCCCTTCCCAAACACTGTGAGTATGATTTGCGTGTTGAAATTTTTTGTTTGGGCTTCAATTTTTTGGCTGATGTTGAATGCCTCCACTGCCATCTTTAAATACCAACATTCATTTTCTTACCATTCCATCGCTCCATGCTTTTCATTAATCTGCTAATAAATTTCGGCAGATCTCATTCCTTTTGCATGCAGAAAACGAATCATTGCGCGCGTTTCACAATCGGAGGTATTTTCTGCAGTTTGAGGCATTTCGTGCAAAAAACGTTATCACGGACGAATGCTTCCGTGATGGTGTCTGTGATTAACTAACAGATATAGGTACTCAGTGGAATGATGATAGTTGCGCTGCATCTGCCATATTAAAAAAATGTACTAATTTAAAAACCAAGTCAAGTACATACCAAAGGTGGGCAAATGTAGTTTATAGAGCTACATGTGGATCTTGGTTGAGTTTCATAATTTAGTTTAGTGCGTAGAATTTAGATTAGTCCATTTGTTAAATTTATTTCATAGTTTTTTAAGCTGAATTTTGTCAAATTTACTAATTCTATCTATATTAATAAAAAGGAAGAATTTGTGTGTGTATGGGCGATGTAGTGGAAAAATTACCAAACACAGAATCGTGAAATTTGGAACAAAAAATCTACGCATACTGTTAGTGTGCACTCGGAGCTGGATTTTTTCTCACTTTTCTGAAATTCAGCTTAGACTTTTAATTTTTTTTTAAATGAACTGATACCTGGAAGATTTTATCTTCACTGCGAAATATTCTTGTGCGTGTTACGTCACATGATTCCCAACTGGGGTTACGAAGGGGAAAAAAAAAAAAAAAACTACGAAACCAACAACCTATCTACTACTTCGATGAAAGAGAGACGGTGTGCCCATTGATATTCGTTAAATATCTCATTGATTTTTCGTTTTACCAATATTTGTAATAATTTATTTGCAAACTTAAACTTTTTTAAAAAAAGCCATTATAATGAAAAAAATAAATAATGAACCATTAATTTAATTCATCACGCACCTTTTTAGAGAAGTTTTCAGACTCTGTAATTGGTGAAACATCTTGGGGGAATTATGTCTAGAGAATGCTGGGTTAAGGGTACGAGGATTGTAAAAAAAAGTTGGCAACCACTGTGTTACCGTCTTCGTTGCTTTCAGCTATCATTCTTGTATATTAATCCATTTGTTTATTTTTTGTAGCAGAGTATAGTCTTTGGGGAGATTATAATTTTAAATACATTTGCTCGTTCTTTGTTGTGGAATTATAATTCTGTTTCGAATAAAGTATTTAATAAAGGCATCCGTTGTCACAATTAAACAAGATACTTAAAAGAATAAATTTTCAACAAAACACTTCAAAGTTTTTCAGCGGCATCTGTGATATTGATATTCTTGCGATTCAAAATATCTGTTTTACACGCTCCTCAAGTTCCAAAACAAAGCGCTTTCAAAATATTAAATCATATTTTATATAGCTTAAGTTTTTTACGATTTTGCTGCCAAAAGCTATCAGCCATGGGGTTTAAGTTCATGATCAGCCACGCTGTAACTGTTGAACCTGGGTTCAAATTAACGCTTAATTTGCCCTGCTTCTATTCTTTTTTTTTTTTTTCGTGAATTCCGATTTACTTAAAAAAAATTTCATCGTGAGTTTATTTTCTTGAAACAGACTTTTTATATATTTTTTAAATAATTGTTTCAAAATTGTGTAAGGTCCAGAATATGACGGACTGAGTTTTCTGGTATTAGGTTATTTGAATTCTTCTAATATCACTAAATCTCCTTGTTTAAACGTTGAAGCCTGGTAATGAGTCGCAGTACACTTTTTTTTCTTTTCATGATGTTCCTGAATACGTTCAAATACAACTTTCCTTGTCTCATGAATTAATTGATAAGTTTGATTATCGATTGGAGATGTGTATGGTAGTTTTCCATTCACATTAAATAAGAAGGTGGACAGGATGTGATAGAATGAGGGTTGTCATTGTATTTCTGAGGTGATCTTCTCTCAAAGCTTTGTCCAGGGAATTTTCTTAGAAGTTTCATTTATTTTGCATTTTAAAAGAGTAATAATACACTGGTTCACTCTCTTTACGTTTCCAATGGTTTGTAGGTGATGGGCGGAAGTTAATTTTGTTTGATACTATTATTCCATAAGAATTTTTTTAAATATTGATGATGTAAACACAGCATTCCTATCACTTAATAATCTTTTTGGAAAATATTGAAAATCTGTTTCAAACAGTTAGTATGCTTTTTTAGTTACTGTCCAGATATAATTTATTTTAATATATTCGCGATCATTGACATTATTTAAATTTGATTTTTCTCTTTGTAGTAAATTAGCCATTTGGGTAGTGTCATGAGAAATTTGATTTATAGAAAGAATGCCTGCTTCATAATTAGAAGATCCCTTTTTGTATTTGATTTCATAATCGAACATAGATCATTTAAGTGATTATCTAAATAATCTTCCACAGTTAAATGGTTCTCCCTTTTAAGCCATATGAGAGCTGCATAATCTGTACATAATGTGAAATGGTTCCCATGTAAATAATGATAGCATTTGTTTAATGCATCTACTATGGCAAAGCATTCTATTTCTTTGATGGACTACTTCCTTTCATGAGGCCTTAACTGTCCAGAATGAAAAGAAATTGGATGTTGTGATCCCTCAGGTTGTTTTTGTTTTAAAGCAGCTCCAAGAGCTTCTTACGATACACTACATATAAATGAAATTTATAATTTGGATGAAAAAGGGATTTTATATTTTGGTTTGGAAATTAAAGAGCTTTAAATTAAGAATGATTGCTGATATTTTCAGACCAATCGGAAGAACGTCAGGAAAAAAAAAGGGACCCCCCCCCCCAAAAAAAAAAGATGTAGAAGCATCTTTGCTTAAAAAGGATGCTAAATCATCTTTTTAAAGCTATTTGTTTACAGGTAACCTTAGTTTTGCATAATTACTAATGAACTTGTGATAAACATTAATGTTACCTGGAAATCATTGAAGTTATTTTATATTTTAGGGAGAATTTAGCCGCTTGATCACTTCAATATTATTATTACTTGCAGAACAATGTCCTTTTGAAAACTTCATATCCTGAAAATTTAATTATTGCTTTCCCAAAATGGCATTTAGATTTTTTTTTCAACTTTATGTTTTCTTTTTCGCAGATAGTAAACATTTTCCCTAGATGTTGGATATGATCTTCCCAACTATCTGAATATACACTCTATAAAAAAAAACCCGACGCACCAAGAAAGAGTTGTTCAATGGAGACAAAAATTGGCGGATAGGAAAATTATGCACATAACAGAAAATGATTAAAATGTCAGAAAAATTGAATGATCTATTTCAGAGTTACATAGTTACAAATTAACGAGCTCAATAAGGTGTTGACCCACTTCTAGCCTGGATGCAAGCTTCCACACGACGTGGCATAGAGTGATAAAGCTCTCTGATGATCTCTTGCGGTATTCTTGCCAAATTGGATCCAATTGCCGGGCTAGATCATCAACATTCCCTAGTAGAAGCAGTCGCCTTCCCATCATATCCTAGTCATGCTCGATTGGAGAGAGATCTGGCCGGCCAAGGAAGTGTTTGACAAGCTATAAGACAGTTCATAGCAACATGTGTCGTATGTGGTCGGGAATTATCTTGCTGAAAAATAAGACCAGGGTACTGCAGATGGAACTGTAACAAAACAGGTCTCAGAATGTCGTCGACGTACCGCTGTGCTGTAAGTGTGCCTCTAATGTCGACCAAAGGGGTCCGGCTATAGAGGGAAATGGCACCCCAGACCATAACTCCTGGTTGAGAGCTTGTGTGCCGTGCAAAAGTGAAAGCAGGATCGGCGCACTGCCTGGGCGTCTCCAGACACGTCTTCGAAGATCGCCAGGACACATTGGAAGCGGGATTCGTGGCTAAACACTATACGTCCCCAGTCAGCCTCATTTCAACCTGGTTGAACCAAGCACTACTGTAATCTGGCTCGACAGTGAGCAGGCGTGAGAGGCAGGTGGCGTAGCGGTCGGTACAAGCATAGATTTCGCTCTATTAGCTGTCTGAGAATGTTCATGGTGGACACTCGTGTGCGGGTCGCACGTCTGATGGTTGATAACGATGAAACAGGCGCTGTGACAGCTGATCTGACAATCACTCTATCCTTCCGATCTGCTGTGGCCCTAGGTCGACCGCTACCATCATGACGCTGAAATCTGTCATTGTTCACTCATTCTTGCCAGCATCTTCTAATCGCCGCATCGCTTTGACCTATATGACGAGTGATTCTCCAATTTGCCCAGCCTGCCTCATTCAATCCAATGATACGACTTCTTTCAAACTCTGACAGTTGCTCGTAATGAACTCGAATCCTGTAGCGAGGCATTTTTTCAGTCGCTGAAAGGTATCCTAAATAGCAATGCAACAGAAAATTTGACCACCCGCTTGAGAATCGCTTCTCATATACACCTGCTGAGAGCGTCGTTCCGATGCGCTGTAGCTCCCCCTATTCATTCATTGGACACTAATTTTTAATCATTGGCATGTACGGTCCAAATGTCTTTGCATACGAAATTTCATTACAATCGGTCTACTCCTTCTTGGTGCATCGTTTTTTTTTTATTATTATTATAGAGTGTATTTTAATATCATCAAAGTAAATTTAGTGTAAAAATTTATCTGATGCTTATTTAAACTTTGTCTCTGGAAAATATTGGGTGCATTTTAACCATGCAAAAGGTAACATCAGCCATTCATAAAGTCTAAAATCTGTTGTGAAAGCTAATTTTTCAGTATCACTAACATATCATCACTAGAATAACATAGAATATGCCAATAACCTGAAATTAAACTAATGTGGAAAAGTACTAACATTTTATTAACTATGCGTTTAATCTAATAAGGGAGCTACGAGTATTTTTGGAATGGGATTTGAGTCTGTTTTAATAATTTGATTTAATTTTCTGTAATCAATGCCTTGTCTTTTTGCCTTCATCTCTCTTCATAACTACTGTTACAGAAGCCTCATAGAGTGATGGTTTAAAATATTTGCTTCCAAAAGTCTCTTGATATGAATCTCCATTTTTGTTTGTTTGTTAATCTGAGGTAAAGTACGATATGGGCGGAAGACACTAATAATTCAGAAGTAGGTACAACTTCCTGAGGCTCGAGTCTAATACAACCCACACCATAGCAGTTCTCTAAAAACTATGTGAAAAATTGTCTAACAAAGAATCTAAATTTTCTACTTCAATATTCCATGAGGAAAATGCTTTAGAAGGCATTGTGAATATTCCTTCACAGATACAGTGGTTTATCTAACGGTGACATCTAATTCTCTCTATTCGAAGTTCCAATTCCTTCCTCGTACAGCTATTCATATATATTTGCACTACTCTTAAACATAGCTAAAAGGACTGACGGCTCATCTAATTAAGAATTTTTATTACTTGAAAATTTTTCACACATTGTACGACTTGATAATTAGGAATATCTAATTGCAATTAAAAAGTATTCATATATTTCAAAGAAATTAAACAATATGGAATATTAGTTTTAATAGCTAATATTTCCGTAATCTTTTCAACTTCTCCTGTCTTCATCGTGACCTCAATAGTTAAGTAACTCAGAATGGATACAGGTATTTGATGGATTGGAGGTCGGTATCCTTTGGAAGGTTTATCTCTGTATTTAATTAGAGATAAAAAAAATTGCGGAATTATTGATACATTCGATTCAGTGTCACAAACGCTTGTGAAAGTAATTTGATCATATTATTTTCCTGTCAGAATAGTCTGGACCGACAATAACGGTCATAACTGTTCCTTATCTTCCTTCAATTTAGAGTTTTCTATATGTTTGTTGTTCCGACCGATTAAGTCAACATGTGTACAATCGGTATAATGACAAGACAGTCCTGACACACACACACACACGCACGCACACACACACATATACATATATATATATATATATATAGAGAGAGAGAGAGAGAGAGAGAGAATATCGAATTCTTTTTTCATTTATTTTCATCATTTACTTTCATCATTTTTCAATGATTAATTTTCTGACTTTTCGTTTATTAACATATTTTATTATAATGTAATTCAATCAAGTGCAATGGTTTGATCAGTAATAACGCTATAAACACACGTTATTCCATTCCAAAGCATGAAACAGTCTTAATTACAATATTTCCATTATTCTAAATTTTTGCTTTTCTTTCATTCAGCTTTCTCTTATATGTTTTCTGTTACTTGTTATATTTTTGTTTTGGTTATGAAACTTAAGTTTTGGTTTGTTTAATTAATTATAATAACTTTTATATGAGTTATATTAATTTTACTTTGTTTTCTTAATGATCTCTTTAGTTAAGTAGTTTCTTAGATATTAATGTAGTAAATTTAATGGTTGATATGATTGAAGTGCTAAATATGATATGATATTTTGTGAACTTGCACCGGCTCTCTTTTCGACAACAGCGCCAGAATTTAAAATACCTTACTATTTAGTCCGAATAGGGCGTTCTCTTTAGCATGGTCAGTTAGGGCATGACAAAAGAGCGACCGGTCAACGTTTCTTCGGACCCACTGGTCCAGGGTTCGAAACAACGCTGCCGCATCAAGGTCGCCAACCGACGACACTTTCCCCCTCCACGGGGTCAGAAAACCACTGGCAGCCGAAAACTATAAAAACTCTCTCTCTCTCTCTCTCTATATATATATATATATACACACACACATATACACACACACACACACACACACATATATATACAGACAGATGGAGGACAAAATAACACGAACACTTGTGAAATAATGGAAAATCTTTATTAATAGGGGGTTGGACCACTCTTTGACTGAAGTACAGATTTGATGCGACGTGGGATAGATGCATAAAGATCATGGACAATATTTAAAGGAATATTAAGCCATTCCTCTTGAAGAACGGTCTCTAATTCCGGAAGGTTGGATGGAGGTGGAAATCGGAAAAGAAGTTTGGACTCCAAATATTCCCATAAGTGTTCAATAATATTCAAGTCCGGAGACGGAGGGGGCCAGGCAAGATGTTCAACTTCATCGTCATGCTCTTCGAACCATGCTTGAACACACCTAGCAGTCTGGATGGGGGTGTTGTCGTCTTGAAAAAGCTTCTCTCTTCAGGGAATATAGTCTGGACAAAAGTTTGGACATGATCCCCTAGAATGCTTAGATTGTGATTGGATTTGATTCTCCTATGCAGAATAACAAGTGGTCCAAGACCGCGCCAAGATATCCCCCCCCAAACCAAAATCCCCCCCCCCCCCCCATGCTTCACAGTCGGCAAGAGGCATTCGGGATTAAACGCTTTTCTAGGCGTTCTCCAGATATAAACGCCTCCGGTCGTCTGAAATAGGGTGAATGACGATTCATCTGACCATATTATTTGTAGCCAATGCTGTGGGGACCAGCCTTTGTGATCTCTGCACCATTGGCGTCGCTTGAAAGCATTAGTTGCTGTCAACAAGGGCTTACGAATTGCCTCTCTGCCATAAATGTTCGCAGCATGAAGTTCCCTTTTGGCAGTTTTTGTTGAAATGAGGTCCTGGAGATGACTGTTCATTTCGAATGTTATCTCGGATAACGATTGCTTGGGCTTTCGGACTACTATGTCCTTCAAGACCCATCTATCCCTATCAGCAAGCTTTGACTTTAGGCCATTGTTGTGCTTTGAAAACGTCGTCTTACCCTCTTTCGTGTACGCTGGAATAACGGCTGATAAAGTACTCCTTGCAAACCCCAAAAGGTTTGCTGCTTCCGTAACCGATGCTCCACTTAAACGCGCTCCAACAATCATTCCTTTTTGGAACTCTGACAGGCCTGACATTTCAACTTATCACAGACAGTTCGATTGACGCATGCAACGCAGGTGACTGCTGTTGAGAGACTGATACCTTCCTCTTCACGCTCACTAGGTGGCAGACTTCTATTGCAGGTGGCGCGGCTGTACTGCAGGTGTGAAATATGTCATACCTTATCACAGGTGTTCGTATTATTTTGTCCTCCATCTGTATATATATATATATATATATATATATATATATATATATATATATATATATAGAGAGAGAGAGAGAGAGAGAGAGAGAGAGAGAGTTTAAATGTTGAAAATTAAAGCTCCCGATAAGGTATGTCTCAGTGCAAAGAGAGCTTTTTTCTAAATTTCTATATATTCCGAAGGATATGAACAAAATTCAAAAAAAGATAAGATTTCTTTGAATAAATTGTATTTAAATACAATTTTACATACAAATAATTAAACAACCAGAATTATTCTTCAAATTTTATATAATAGTCTTTACATAGTAATAGGAAGAAAGATGTTTCATGACATAATTTAGAATGATAAAACTAAGTTAAACATAAGCTCTCACTACAGTTGCTTCAGAAAATAAAAAGAACATTTCATTTCAATAGAAGGTACGAAGAACATTCATATGTACAAAGTCAATTTCGTTAATTACTCTTGT
The DNA here is from genome assembly GCA_019974015.1 of Nephila pilipes. Lineage (NCBI taxonomy): Eukaryota > Metazoa > Arthropoda > Arachnida > Araneae > Nephilidae > Nephila > Nephila pilipes. The sequence continues at coordinate 593,165 of BMAW01088834.1, read as the reverse complement.
AACTTATGTTCAGAAACGTGAAGTTCACAGCAGATTTTAGGAAGTCATTTTAATTTATTCCGAATCGATCTAACGTATAGAGCTGTAAACTTATTAGTATAATTACCTTTTACACGAAATGAAATATTTGGCATTCAGACTTGAAAAAGAAAGATCATGACCTAAAGTTTGCTTTTGATGTATTAGAGAATTGGGATTACAGTAGGAAACACAATATGCTTAAATTTTTTTTAGCAAAATTATATATATATATATATATATATATATATATATATATATATATATATATGTGTGTGTGTGTGTGTGTGTGTGTGTGAATTTGGGTTACCATCTTCTTTACTCCTATTTCATTATCGGTTTTCGACACACTATTTTTTAACATCTAACTAAATCCTACCAACCAACTTTCAAGCTCTTTTTTAACCTCAACTATCACCTTCGCGGAGCAAAAATGCCTGTGTGGTGCTAGGATCTCAAGCCTCTATTAATTACAACCCGAGGAAGATTCGGTTGAATTTTTTACTAGCCTAAGAAAATATATATATATATATATATATATATATTGCTTATAGTGTGCAAAATTTCAAGGTTCTAGCCTATGGGGAAGGGGGGGAATCATTTAAAATTTTCATGCCTAACTGAGAAATGCACACTATAAGGCAATAAGAAGTGTCGAAATTAAGTCAAAACCTTCAAATGGTTTTTATTTTATGAAAAGGAACAGCAAACAAAACTATAACTACTTAACATTAATACATATTTATATAAGAACAATTTTCCTCATTATCATTTTTCTTAAATGTTATTTATCTTAAAAATTGAGTATCAGAACAAATTTTCAATTTTACTCTTACTTTAAATACTTAATATTGTAACGATTAATCTATTTTACTTGTTTCAGCAAGCCTCTTTGTATTTCCCGAAGTTTGCTTACGCAGGAATGCAAGGGACTGAAGTTATAATTGGAGGGAAAATATCGCGAAGAAAAAAAGAAATACTCAAAAATGAATACCTAGCCGTACTCATTTTGAAATGAGTATCATTGTATCAAATTTGAAAGTATGTCTTCATCGAATGTAAAACATTGCATGTATTCAAAACCAAAAAGAATGTAAATCAACACTCTCAAAAAATTATTATAGATATTAAGAACGACAAAAGTTTCTTTTAAATACTGGCTACGTATTTTAAAAATTGGCGTTCAAAAACAAATATGGTTCGCTTAAATATTTCGAATTATATTTCGTATTTACCACGCTATACGCGGTTGAACTCATGAATATTAAAATAAGTATGTACAACGATTCAATTGTGCATCTGTGTTTGTTTATATTTTCTTTTATTATTGATATCTTCAGAAAGATTCTATTATACCTTAAGAATTGTTATTGATCAGTTTAAAAATGATTTTCTGTGATGAGTTATTTGTGTGTTACAGACTATCCATAATATTACAATGTAGTCGTATCTTTAGTGACTTCTTGAATTTAATGTGCATAGATCAGCGTAGAAAATTATTTTCATACATGTAAATATTTGTGTATGATGCTTATATTTTATAATATAACATAAAAGAACTTAAAAAAGCAGTGTTGTGAAATATTAAAAGTTTTGAACCACTTTGCTACACTTTTTTTTTTTTTTTTTATCGATGACTGTATAGCGATGATGCTCGACAAGAATTCCATTTTTTTTCCACTTCATAAGTGTGTAATTAAACTGTCTTTTTTTAATTGAAAGAGAAATTATTATATATATATATTATCTTGTTTTAAGATATATATTTGTATTTAAGGTGTTAAGGTTTTACCATTTTCGAAGAATTGTTGTACATCAGCTTTTCGTTCCATTAATACTGAGTGGCAAACATAAAGTTGGAAATTACACACTCAGAATAAAATGTTAACAAAAATGGATTGATTCTTTTACGAATTGAAGTAAATTTCAAATGCTTTATGACAGGAGTAAGATATTTCGGAATATATATATATTTTAAAGATGTCTCAAATACAGTTCATCATATTATTCGTGATTGTCTTGTGCTTCATTACAATTGTCTCACTTTTTTTAAGTTATCTGCTTTTAACTCATATGACTTGGGGTTAGGAACCACTACTTGTTTGTGTTGTAATTCAAAATTTGATTTTTATAAAATTAAGGTTTTAACACAGACATTCATATCTTGTTTTTGTTTTCTAAGTGTGACCCAAAAATGTTGCAAAAATTTAAATAAATATTTGGTGCAGTATATTCAGATTTTATTCTATGCATGAACTCCAACATTCAAGTACACAGAATAAATAAAACAATTTCTTTTGTATTCGATACATGACACAAATACCTTAGTTTTGTATAATTCATTAAATTGTAAAAACTCTAATAAATTTTCATCATAGTACATCGAGCATATTATTAAGCCCTTTTATTTGTTGATACTTGTATTTTTATTTACTCAATTTAACCACTTTATTCATGCACTTCTTAAAGTTAATGTTTTTAAAAAATATGCTTGTGCCGAGATGAATTACAAAGTAAAACCGAGATTTTGGTGTTGGCTGGAAGAAACAAGAATCACACCTTTTCTCGATAATGCAACGTAACAGATTCTTAAGCAGTACTCAAGATTTATAGAATGTAAAATTTTCTATTTCCTCAAAAATCTGTTTTTTACCCCCAACTGTATCATTTCTATTCAAATATAATTTTTAAAAATCAGATTATCACTAATATAAGTTTTAGGATGTGTCTTGTTATTCACAATAGTCAGATTTTTTTCCACACTTCATTTAATTTTAAAACATATAAGTAAAAATTGTATTTGATAAATAAATATTAGTTTGAGAAAAAGAAAAAAAAATAATGCTATTATTAAACTTGAAATTGTATATAGAATTTACATATTCACATATGTTTTTCTTAAATGATGTGGAAACCTTTTTGAAACATTATAATCAACTTATGATTATATTAATTTTGTTTGTAAAACACATTAAAAAAAAAACCTTTAATTCAAGGTACAAAATAGCTCCCGTTTAAATCATAAATTGTTATATAACTGTTACAGTTTAATTATGTATCCTGATTAAAAGAGAAAATAGTTTAATCCAATATTGCTTTATTTTTTTAAACAATTAGCCTGATAAATATAAAGTGTTTATGTATAAAATATACTATAATTCATAAGACCTTAATTACACTTTAACTATTCACATGTATTTTTCAGAGGGTTTAGAATAATTACAATACTAGAATAAATATTGGGACCTTTATTTTTAATATGTTGGAATCAACCGATGATCTAATGATGCGTAACAATATTAAAACATGAATTAATTTGAAATACAAAATAAGCTTAATCAAAACAAAAGGCTGAAATAGCCGTTAACAGCTCAAAAATACATCTGTTTAAGGCAGAAAATAATTTAAAGCTTATATAGGAAGTGTACAAACAAACGCCAGAAGCAAATTTAAATAGGCTTACTGAGCAACATTTTAACAACACAATTAAACAAAAATAATCCTACAGATATCTAAAAATATACTCAGATTATTCTCTATGAAATATAAATAAATGAATAATGTGAGAAATATGATAATATTAAATATATTAATCGAAATAAAATTGATGTACAAGATGTAAAAAACTAGCATATAGAGAAATCCGATGTTAACGCATACCACACCGGTTTGTTTTGGTAGACATATTATATGTTGATAAAATTTTTAATTTTTTGCTATGTATGATTTACGACAAATTTAATTATATGGTGAATGTAATAAATGTTCACCTTATTTGGCAGATTAATTAAAAAATATTGTAATGTAAGCTTTACGTATTTACTTGGATACCTAATAAGTCATACTATTTGATTCATTCAGGTCAAAAATGAACTCAACTTTAAGCAGCAAGTGCAAACACCAAAACATTATGGCAGTAGATGTTGCAGTAGAACATAATATAGGTCAAAACAAAATTGAAAAAGTTTATGTTTATTATGACTCATATCTAAGTGCGAAAATCACATAATTTAAAATTCTGCTTTTAAAGGTGGCTAACCAATAAAATGTCTTGCATGTCTTGAAATAGGTAAGTTTACAAAATATTTTTTGTAGGCAATTAACCTTTATAAGAGAGTAATTTCATGTAAATTTTATAATACTTTTTTTAGATCAGAAATTACAAAATGAACAAAATCAATTTGCAAAATGAAACACGTTAATCAGTTTCAGTACTTTTTATTATTTTATATTCCAACATACTTTACAATATGCGACATTATGTATAAAAATTAAATGTACTTACAAACTAATGCATAATGTATATTTTGTCTTAATTATGAACTGATCCATATTGTTTAAATTAGATTTATGTTATAGTATAATACGTAATGCATAAAAAGCTATGCTGCCATATGACCACACTGCTTTGCTTTAATTGAAAACACTTATGATATTTCTAAAAAAAATCTTGTTAAATAGATATTTTTTTATAATCATAAGAAGACAAGCTCTGTCCAAGTAAATTTTAATCCACTAATACCAATATAAAAGTGGCACATGCGTTTAATAAAAAAAAATTGAAATTCCTCGTATAACAAATATTTCGGGATCTGTGTGTGTCTAAGTTTATAATTCAGAGCAGCAAGAACTGCTATGTAGAATGGATGGTTTCACAGACCAAGCAGAAATTCTTACATGTAATAGCTTATACTATATTGGTACAGTATATTCCAGAAATATAGCTGTATTACTTGGTTGCGTAGATGACTTGCCTCTCTTTCAAAAAATTAAAGAACTGTCTACATAATAAAGAAGCACAAATAACGTATTTATTTGAAACAGCACTGTTTGAAAAGCATTTTCACTCATATTTAGTAATTTGACAAAATGTTGTTGATTTGAAAGAAGTAAAAAAACCTGTCCGTTTACCTTTACATATGAGAACTTTCTATATTTTAAATGATACCTCATTGTACGCTACATTAAGACATAACCTATGTTGTACGAATGGGGATGGAGTTGAAATATAGTATGGATTAAATACCAGTGTTTATAAGTGGTTTTTGAAACGACATGCCTTCATCTATAGGAGTTAAAAAATTATACTTTATTTTTAATATTCTTGTTTCAAAATTGTAAATGTTTTACTTTTAAATGCGTGATATGTATGTGTATGATATTCGGAATAAATTTTTCAATAATATGATATGGTTTCATTTTTTCTGTGTATAGCGAATCCTTAATTTTAGGTGCTAACTTTGTTATGATGTTAATTCAAAAGTAAATACATATTAGATGGAAAAAAATGCTGTACAATAAGTTTTTTTATAATGGAAAATCAAGTATTCATCATAATGTTTCCAAGATATTTCCAATAACTTATTATTAAATGACTGAACTTTAAATAAAACTCCATTTTCTGTATGTATAAGAAAAAAAGCTATATATTTTAACAAAACTATATATTGCTTCTAAAAACATAAATATAATTCTTAATGAATTGAATTGCTTCTGGAACTAATAGCTCAGATTCCTTACACATTTATTTTGAAAAGAATTTAACTCTTGAATCGAATCTATTTTCGTTAATTAAAGATCTATTAAACCACTCGAATTGATTTAAATTTGTGGTATAAGTTCAAAGTACAGTTTATAATCCCATAACAGTTGCATTTTTGTTTCTAAAAGTAACAGTTTTGTTACACACAATAAATGAAAGAATTTTGAATCGGAAAATTCAAAAATTTGTAACAAAAACTTCATAAAGTGTATGTTAAATAATATATAAGATGAAGAAAATGATACTTGCAAATAAATGAGCGCTTGTTTAAATCCCTTAAAAGTTAAGTTGATATATAACTTTCTGTTTAAAATTCATATTCGATACAACAACAGTATCGAAAATGAATGCAATGCATACTCACTTTATTGTTTCATACTCATATTTGATGCAGTAACAGATTCACAAATGAATGAATTATATACTCATTTTGTTGTTTCTTCTCGTATTCGATACAGAAATATCTTCAAAAATGATAATCTATTTCGAGTACGTACTTTTTCTTTAAATGAGTACGTGAAGTTTCCATTTCGAGTACGTACCTGTTACCAAAAATGAGTACTTGCGAGTCTTATATTTGAATACGTTGGCATCTGAGCTATTTTGAGTATGTGAAGTATTTAAAAGTGAGCACTTTGTACTAGAATTTGAATACCCGTTTTTCGCAATGATTAATATTTTGAATCGCCCTACCTCCTAAAAAGGAATATTATCTGTCACCATTTCAGTTATTATGAGGATTTCACATGTAGAAATATAAACTTAGACTTAAGATAATTTTGAATGACTATTTAATTAATAAATAAGTTTTTTTTTCTGTAAATTGAGAAGCACTTAAATGATTCAAAATTGTGCCTTACTTTCTTAGTTAATATAACAGTGGAAAGCATAATAAATGTATACTTTAATTAGAATAATATTCAAAGAATGAGATAGAATGTGACTAAATCTTAAAAAAGAGTATTAGAAAAATATTTTTAAAAAAATGACTTCATACCAAGGTTCGACTCGTTGTTTTTGATCCAAGCAGCGACCGCTTCCTTCACGGAAAATATTTCCCATCCTGTTGAATGCACACTCACTCTTCTCGATTCCAGCAACTTTTTTCGTCGCTTTTTTTTAGTTTTTGCCGGAGGCAAAACTTGATAAACTTTGAGCTATGAATTAAACAAACATTTAAAATTATCACACGTTACATTTATAGTTTCGAATTATAGCATATTAAACTTCGCATATAGATTTCAAGAAAAGGTAGATTTTAGCCTTTGAATAACTAAACTTTTTTTGTGGAGATGTTAAAGATTTCTGGCAACTTACTTTTACTCTTCTCAGAAATTTGAATTTAAATAATGTTATTGTAAAGAACATAACACAGAATAATATTTTTTTTTCAAACACAGAATTGCATGTTTTTTTTTATTACTATTACATAATTTTTACTAGTACTGTAGTTAGTGCCCCCCTCCCTACAAAAATAAATTTCTAGAATTGGAACTCTTATGTTTAGAGGGGAAAAAAATAATAAAAGAGGCAAAATAAGGGAGGGCATGGGAGATATTGACAGAACAAACATTAACATTGGCACTCGAATTCTCGATCTCCGAGCAGAGAAAATATCACAATAATTCATATTTCCTCTACAAATGGAGGAGTTAAGTTGTCTTACTTACAGTGAGCTATTGAATTATCATGTCATGAGTTATGTGTGTCTTTAAGTTCACTTCATCAAGTGATGAAACTATCTACGTTACGCTGCATAAGACCTAAAAAATCTGTGAAAGAAAAAAAAAAAATACTCAGAACCGCAACTGGAAGATAATGCTGACTTTTAATAGTAGATAAGTTAGCGATTTTCTCGAATATCTATATATTCTTTGGTTTCAAGGCCATCCCCCCATGTAAAATTGAAAAAAAAAAAAAAAAAAAGAAATTTAAATTCGAATGGTTTATAATCTCAATTAATATACATTTTTTTTAAAATCACAAGTCTGTGTCATAGGTCTCAAAAGCAATAACATTATTATCGAGCATCTGACGTTGGGCTATTCGCGGTTTTCTCTTCACTAACCTTGGGGACTTTTAATTAAGATGGATTGCTTTTTCTAAACAACCTTTGCCCAACCAAAACTGAAACGTGAATATTTAAATTACAAGCAGGTAGAAATAAAGTGAAGTGAAGGAGATAAGAATTATATAAGTTATTCTCTCAGACACACGAAAGAGGTCGAGTGGTTCTAGTGTTTAGCAATTGTTCCAGAGTCCAAGACGGGGCCGCGAATTGTTACAGGTTATCGGCAGCATATTAGTGAAAGTTAGAAGTCGAGACAGCCTCAACTCTAAGGCATTGGTAAGACTGTGGAACAAGTCAATATATTTAAGGCTATATTTGGGGAGAGTCGGTCACATTTGTCGTCATACTAGCAATTTGTCAATAAACATAGTGTGTGAAACCTGTGTAACGTCTTCTTGAACGCTTTATCGACTTTTAGTGTTAGTACTTCGAGTTTAGATATGGCACAAGAGGCGAATAGGAATAGTTCGCCGTCACAAGCTTACAGAAATAATAGTTTAGTAGAAAGATTTCTTTATCATTAAATAATTGGTTGCTTTTTGAGGATACGGCACAGAATATTTTTTAATGTTTTGCGGCATTGAGAAGACTTCGAAAGTTTTTGTAAAACTCCTGCATCGGATTAAATATAATTTTATGTTCGCCCGGTTAACTGAGTAGGTAGAGCTCCCTATAATAATAGATTCACTTGAACACTGAGAGAGAGATTTTCTTTACGCGGATAATGAGAAAAATTCAAGAAATAGAAATCAAAGTTCTATATATTTGTAAAAATGTGTAGAATAGCTCAGTTCTTATCAAGAAAATGGTACAAATATTAACGACAGAAAAAGGTCCGAAGGAATATTTTGCAGTATTTTAAATCATAATAATGATTTTAGATTTTTCTTACTTTCTACAATTTATGTTAATAAAACAGACAAAGAGAAAAGTCAGAGGGTTGTTTTTACATTCTTACATTTTTAATTTTTTACGGAGTATTTAACTATTTTTCAGTGTGTAATTAAAATATTATTTTAAAAATATACTCGAAAGCATTTTTTTACTCTTCCCCATAAAAATTTTAAAATCGAATTCATGCAAAAAAGAACAGAAGCTGACAAAATCCAGTAATGATCTGAACTATGATTCTTTATCTTAACAACAATGGTTAACAGCTTTCTTAATATTTTTAACTCGGGGAAAATCGCTATTCAACCAACATATTTTTCTCCTTGATGTTTGTAAAAATTGAATTATGCTCTTGTAGAAGTTGATTATATGTCATAGGACCTTGAAATATTCAGTAAGGGGATCACAAAGGAGGTAGAACTATTTGGCCCCAACAGCTTTTACAGTCCTTGGTTTTTACTTTTTATTCCAGGAAACTTTTAAAGCTACCTGTCATATATTTCATGAAGTTCTAAGCTTCGCTTGCATTTAGACTATGATTGGATATCTTCGATGTTGAATCTAAGTATGGTTCGGAAGTTGGTGCCTTTCCTTTTCCTTCATCTGGTTCTCTGGCACATTTGTTTGTACGACTTGATGACAATCGGTTGAGCTATTTTGTGCTTTGTTTCTTATTAAGCTGTCGGCATCTGTTCTCAATTTTAAAAAATGTGGTCAGCCTCTCCAACTTGTCAAGCATCAAAATGTTTTACAGTTAATGTAAAATGGGGGATGATACATTTTCCTTGATGGTGCAGTTTCTGATATTAAGTGTTCTTCACCACATTTGACATATTTCTGCTTTATATTCCTATTTCAGCTGGAATGAAAGACAGGTTTCAGTTAGAACATTGTAACATGTTTTCCTCCAGTCTAACACTAAGAAAGCATAGTTTAGTCTCTTTGACAGTATCTACATTAAAGACGGAAAGTAATTGTTTTGATTTCCCTTGGGTAAGGTATGTTATTCTGATGACGTTCACTGCTACTTCACTGTTAAGTAATTCCATTTGAGTTTCTCAGGTTAGACCTTTCACTATGACTTTAACAAGCCTGGTTGTTCTCGGATGTAAGGCAGATAAACAATATTCTTTCTTCTCCAGATACTCTCATTAAGATAAGTAGAGTTCTGAATAATAATCTTGGTTAAGAGTTTCAATCAGACGCTCTGTTCTGTTACATTTTTTTTTTTTTTTTTTTTATATATTATTTATTCAAGATCGAATGAATTATTTAAATTTTTTGGAACTGATGATTATTGCACGATTATGTCTCTTAATTTTATAACTACAGCAATTCGTCACAGCTGTACGACAAAAATCAACTCACCTAAAAAAATGGGACGATTACAATAAAATTTTGTCTCACCTGTACATGCAAATTATCGAAACTTGGTGTCCAGTGAATAAATTGCCGAAGCTCCTGCGCATTGGAATAGAGCATCTAGTTTGTATGTATAAGACTGCGATGATTAAAAGGATCCTGAATCCATTCTGTGTAGAAAGGTCATTTGCATCCTCGTTAATATCTTTTTGCTCTTGGTTGTGAAGATTTTTGTTGCGTGCCCACCTTTTTGAGTGAAATTATGTGAGATCATCGGCTTCAACTTAATTTCTTTTTCTATATTCCGGACCTTTTTTTTGATTGCTGACAAACTTGGAATTAATTCTTTTATTGGCGAATAGTGATTTAATCTCACCTTTAATGAAAAGGTGGACTCCATAGTTTCTCCGGCAGATATATGCGAATTGATCGAACGTGCTCATCAAACGATTAGGCACAAATTTTTCTTCTGAAGAAAAAAACGATACGATACATTAAAGTGGATGAATTTTGAAACAAATCATCCTGACTAAGTGACTGATACTTTGATGTTCATGAGCAAATGCTTTCAAATTTGTCAAGTTAAAAAAAAAAAGCTTTAGAAGCTAGGCTGATGTCTTGTATCCTCTTGTTTACTACACATCACTGCTGCAAATTAGAGTTAATGAACTAAGACAAAGATGCTTCCTGTTCTCCCCAGGGACTACAATTGCAGAAAGCGTCCGAGGGGCTATTTCCTCTACACCAGTAATACTAGGTATTAGATTTCTTTTACCCTCTTAGATCGTTCTAATGCCACGAAAATTATGACCTTCATGATACTCAACCACCTGTTACACTTACTCATTCTGCACCAGTGAATTAGATAAAATGCCTCCTACTATGTTACAGATCACAATGGACTACATTGATTAGAGTTCCATGAATTTTTCAATAAATG
>BMAW01088834.1:569509-582331 GCA_019974015.1 Nephila pilipes | reverse complement strand
AAAAAAAAAAAAGGGAAATCCAAAATCCTATCGTAGCTTACCCAGCATGCTGCGATACTGCTTTTCGCGTTAGTCGCGAATCCATGAATATCATTCAAATAGGGAACCAATAAGACCAGGATCTCTGCGGTCCCAATCTCTTACGCCCGAGAGGACAGACGAATTGTCTGCGCGAGATGTATTGCTACATCTCGCACAGACAATGCGAGATGACAATGCGCACAGACAATGCGCGAGATGTATTGCTTCTCTCGCATTCCTGAATACTAGATGTAGCAATACAATTGCTACATCTCGTATTCAGGAATTTTCCTTGTTTACAAGACGACAAGAATATCTATACCAGTGGCACATCCGGAAATTATTATTATTATTTTTTTTTGGGGGGGGGGGGGGTGCATATCGTCACTACCATGAAAGAAGCAATTATGTAATCTATAATAACAACTTAGCAAAAAGTAAATCATGCGCTATATTAGTCTTATTTCTCCCATTTAAAACTGCTCAAATTTTGAAATAATTTTTAATGAGTTATAAAAGTTACAAAAAAAAATAAAGATCATATAAGAAAAATATTTAAAATACCTTGAGAACAAAATTTGTATCTTGAGGGAGTACATTTTCTATAGTAAAATGCATCCCTTCCTCTGCATTTGCAAACACTGACCAAGAGGTTCTCGTTCAGAAACTGCAGAATTTTCTATTCTTTTCTCTGAAATTGGCTTTGTAGAAATCCTTTTTCTCCTCGCGATGAAAAAAAAAATTAAGCATGAGGAGACAGAAGAAATTTCTAGTTTAAAATTTGGAGCATCTATAACAGTATAATAACAGAATAACAGAACTATCCTGAAATATTTCAATTTCGAAATAGAATCTTACGGGAGGGGAAGTACATTTGTACCCCAATGGGTACGTCATTGATCCACATGGACAACATTCTCTAGATATGTTACCCTTTGAGAACATCTGGTCATGTGTTACAAAAAGACTGGCACGTCACAACTCCCCAGCTACTACTCTCTCTAACTCTAACCTAAGTTCAAGTCGCATATTAAAATGATGTATCCGCACCTGACATGCCAATTCAGTTTGACTCAATATCCATCCTAATTCCAGCTGTTATTGTTGACAGAGGAAAAGGCTCTATGTATACTGAATTTTGCAAACTGTGTACCCTTCTAGTACCTGTAAATTTAATCATTTTTTCCTCCCATTTTATACATTAAATATTTAATGAATAAAATTCTGCTTTTTTTTTTTTTTTTTTTTTTCTTTACTAGTGTATCAATTTTAATTGTCAACAGTGTAAAATAAAACATTACCGAGAAATTTTTTCAGAAGGATAGTCATGTGTATTAGATATCATGAAAGATAGATGAGAAATTATTTTAAGATGCTATATTGAAAATTTCCTCGTTAAGAGGTGTAATTGAAAATTACTCTAATCGGGATACTCGATCCTGATTTATGCATAAAATCCAAACGTTTTAAACCGAGTTATATTATATTTTTAAAGAAATAAATACCGGTAGAATTTCGTTACCATTTTTTTAAAATTTTTGTTGTAATTATAATAAATCACGACCACTTCTTATAAAAACTTCCCACCCCACAAAAAAAAAATATCTAGACCTATTTTATTTACCGCCTCCATTAATTAACAGTCCAGTGTTTGATACTTCTCACTTTTGAAAATCTACTATTAAACCCTTGTAGTGTGAATGCAAATTTCTGGACAACGAGAAATAAGTTTCGTATGACAGGCTCATTAAAGAAGATGCTGAACTTTAGAAATCTCGTAGATTCGGGACGAAATTCAGTATAGCGAAAGGTAAAACCGCATTTTATAATTTCTAAATCTATAGAAAATCTCAACTTTCACCAATGATCACTCAGATTACAATTGTTGCGCTCATACATAAATAAAAACATTTTCTCAAATAATAAACGCTTACTTCTGATCAGCGTCAAAACATTACACTAAAAATTTGCTTTCAATTTCGTTTACTCGGAATTTCTCGCGAATCCTGAGCATGCGCATTCGCCCAGCAATTACTGGTCTGTCGACACTCGTCAAACATAAGGTTTACTCTCCCTAGCAGAGGAAAGGGGGGTGAGGGGAAACAAGTAAAAAGCGCTATATTTTCTTCGTGACGTTTGAAGGAGGATAGGGGGAAACAGAGCTCTGACAGACAGTCAAACTTTCCTTTAAAACCTGAAATCCTAACAATTTACGCTTGCTTTTTTTTCTCTCTTTCTGTCTCTCCCCGGCATTGCTTTAATTTTTTTTTCTCTCTCTTTTTTGGTTCACTTCCACCCGGCCTTTATAGCGGGATTCATTCCTTTTTTTTTTTTTCACTCAGTCTTCCCCAAGAGGAAGTTAGCGGAGAACCCTTTTATTTTCGCCGCGTCTGCGAGGAATAGAACGCTTTTATCGAAAGTCAGGTTTCGTTTTTCTTGTTGGCGGGCGGGTTCAGTTGCGACACAGTGTAAACAAGCGGTAACAACTTGTTGCTTTGAGTCTATTAGCGTGATTGATCCGTTCTATCCTGAATTTTAAACTCCAGAGAGCGACAGCACGGTTAAAATAGCGTTTTTAAATATGCTTATTTTTAATTTTATGTACTTAAAATAATTATTATAATCACATGTATAATAATTTGAATACTTTAAGTAATTATAGAAATACATGAGAAATATGATTTGTTGTATACATTTCAGATTATGGTTTTCAATGTTATAGTTTCGTACGTTTTTTTTTTTTTTTTTTAAAAAAAAAATAAAGACGAAAATAAATATTTTATTGTCTCGTTTAAAAATTTCCTGCAGAACGGGGAAAAGAAATTTAAATTTAAAGCTAAGCGAATTGTATTTTGGCTTAAAAATATTTACATTTGCAGCAAAAATACTTAGATCATTGAAATGATTATTTACAAACGTAGCCATAGCAAGCAACATGAGAACTATTGGCGACAGATCTCGTAGTTTCGAACAACTATCAAGTGAAGAGGACGAAACCTGAGCTGGCACCTCTCTCTTGAAACTTCCACACCACAGTAACGGGAGAACTAGAAGTCACGATAGATCTAACGTGCATCAATACCTTTGCACGGCAGGGTTTTGAAGGAATCGGTTACTTGAGCCCATGATCCCTCGACTACCTCGGTCGCAAAGGTAGGTATGCTATCTTAATTTTTTTTTCTCTTCGATTTTTGTTTTATTAGATTACTATCATTGTGGGTTTTTCACCCTCTTTTCTGAACGCGAACTCTTAACCCTTTTCTTCCACATATTTCTTCGTGGAAACACGCCTTCCTTCTCAAGAAAAATTTGGGCCTATTTAAATTGCATATACGTACAAAATAAAACTATAAAATGAATAGTTAATTATAATGAAAAGGAAGCATTGAAATAAATATGAGACTAGTAATATACCTCATATATAATTCCTTTGGTACTTGTCTATTATAGTGGGGCCCGATGATTAATCGCCAAGTGACTGAGAAACATCGCCAAGTATTTTGTATTAAAAGATAGGCTTCACGAGTTTGGCGACGAATTAGTGTAATCGTAAGTTGATGGGCGCCTCTATAACAGACAAGTACCATTTCTTTTTACCACTTAAAATAATAAATGTACATCTCATTTAAAAAAAAAAAATTCGAAAAAAATTCTGTTTATTAAAAACATATCAATGCAAAGATTGAGACTCCTATAGTAAATATAAGAACATGAAATTGCATTGTGGTGCTCCTTATGGTAAATACAATTACCACTACTATAATTTATTCCACAAATTTGTAAAAGAAAAATAACACAAATTTGTAAAAGAAAAATAACACAAATTTCTTACTTATCAGTAAAAATAAACAGAACCTATTTGTTTGTTTGCATCCACAACCATGAACCCGTAAGCACGGAATTCTGGTTAAAATCCTCTATTGTGGATATACAAAACATCTTATGGAATACGAATTAGTGACTGAGATGTTAAAAAACAATAAGATGCAGCAATAAAAGGAGAAACAGAAGGTAGAAAAGTAATCATATATATATATATATATATAACACATCGATCAATAACTCCCGAGTCTAAAATTGAAACCAACATTTTTTTTGCAAATTTTTTTTTTATTCATCAACATAACACCTTTTGTTAATCACCTTTTAGGGTGATATAATCGTTCCAACGCTTTTCCAAATCTTTTTCTGGTTTTATTTATTTATTTTTTTTTTTCTGTCCCAAAAAATTTTTTTTTTCTTTTTCTTTTTTTTCCGCAAGAAATCTTTTTTTGTTGCGAGTAAATAGCGATAAACAGCTTTCTGAATCTGCTGTTTTTGTTCCATTGAAAGCAATCGCGGCACCCACTTGGAAAAAACCTTTTTCACTTCACTTCAAAAAACCTTTTTCCTGGTCCGATCGACTTAAAATTTTGACACGTTTCAAGCAAAGGTTAGTACTCTAGAAAGACCTGGTTACTGGTTTACTACGAGCGCCATCTCTGGGTTAGTCTCGGGAGTTATTGATCGATGTGTTATATATCGTTTTCGTTCTCAAATGAATTAACGAGAAATATAATCAAAGTCCTTTACATCTAAATAACAAATACTCTGCGAGTCATGTTGTTTAGATGAGCGATTCTTAAACTTTTTTCGCCGTAACATTCTTGTCAGGTTAAAAAAAAAAATTCCGAAAAAATCTTGGTCCGGATACCCTTAATGTGAAGGGGGAACGAAAAAGACAGCAAGTTTAATATTCCTTTGTCTTTAATGTGCTGAATGAAACTGTTCGGACGAATTTTACTCTGATATGACTTGATCCAAAAAGTTTGCTCCTGCATCTGTTTTTTTTTTTTTTTTATTTATTTATTTAAGCGTACTTGGGAATGTACATTCACAGAGATAAGTTGAAGTAAAACGTACGAGATTTATCCCAATACAAACTGTGCTTTTTTTCTGAATACACCTACATCCAGATCTCTTTTTGATTTCATTCACGGTATTTCTGTTTCGCACTGCTCTTTTCTCTGATCTCGAGCATACTTAGAAATTTTTTTCGTTCGTCATTCCAGTAGATTTAGGTTTCGAGTCCAGAAAAACGTGTTCATCCTCCAGCTGTATTTGTGATCAGAATCAATGTGGGGAAAATAATCAACTATTGTTCTTTCCAAACCTTGTAAGTGAGTACTAACAGTTTCGAGAAAATTGGTTTGAAGGTTGGTCTCAAAAAAGAAAAGGTTGAGGAAAGTTTGCGATATCTCTGCAAACGCCCTCTTTAAAAAATGTAATTATTATGTTTATGCAAGGCTTTTATTTTCTCTAATTGTGCCTCCTCTTTTCCCTGAAAAAGGTGGTTTCATTTAATTTTTCAAAAATATTGGCAAAGTACCCCAATTTAAGTAGCCAATCACATCAGTTAATTGAATAAAATGTTCCTTGTAAATGCTCAAACAATCTGGCTGAAATCAAACCCCCCTCTTGCTAGCCATATCCCTTTTGTCTGCAGCAAGAGGTAGAAGCGATTTATACCCAGATCTTCGGAGGTAAGACTGAAAAGGTGTGCTTGAAGAGGGCGGTTCTTAACATGATTAATTATCTTCACAACACCATCCAATATATGAATTTTAAATCTTGCGCTAATTTTCTTTTTGCCAGAGAATCGGGACGGATTGCACAATGGTTGCTGAAGACATTCCTGTCACTTTCTTCCTCCTAGACACGGCTCCCTTCACTTTCCCAATCGTGCCAGCAGCTCTATCACAGCAAATATTCACACACTTGCTCCATTTCAAATCATTTTTCTGTATACGTTTGTCGATAGCTTTTAAATTTTCGTTGCCAGCAGCGTAAGTTTTAAGCTCTTCACTCATCAAAAGTTCCTCTATTTGTATTTCGAATGGATTCCTCACAAACATAAGGACAGCAAGTTCCGCAACGTCGATACTAAGAGTTTTAAACTAAAAAAATTCACAAATTTCAATCTTCTTATTAGCTCGATCTCCGCAGTCTCTGAAATTGTGTATATTCTCTTTCTTGTAGTGCTATTCGACAATTACACAGTATCAATCCACTTGGCCGTGTCTGGACCTAGCATACACTTTATAACATCTTTCATGCAAAGTTTAATCAATGTCGTGACAATAGTATGGGGCTTTTCAGCTTATGCAATGTTTAAATTGTCAATAAATGAAATTCCAGTGGCGCTTTCATTTTCATTTTTAGAAATTCTCTTCATCGTGGTTGAAACCCCCTAAAGCGATAAAGGCGGAGATTGAAATTTTCTTCGCTTTTATGTACTAAACAGAATGATTACATTCCAGCGTCTTTTTAATATGGAAGGAGCCAAGCAGCCATTAGCAACAATATCATGACAACTCTTGCCCTTCAGGTGCCTGTTCCTTTCCAACCAGAACAAAGCCAAACAACGTTGAGGTAGCCAGGATCATATTTTAGCTAATACCATTAGCTATCAAATAGTAAAATAGTAGCTATGCGGTCTATCATGTTAGTATAGTTTCAGGGGACATTATTTTTTTTTTCTTTCCTGAAAACTAGATTGAGTCCATTTTTTTTTTTTTTTAAAAAAAAAACTGGTATCGACGGTAGAAACAACATATGAAATAATAAACTTTTTTTTTCTCAGCAATAACTCTGTTTCTATCACTTTACGGTTAAAGTAGTGTCCAACAAAGCTAATTCGATGAATTTTTGGCTAAAAATGGATTTCTATGTAATTGTATCAATATCAATAGCCTTGCGAAGCTACTGCTTGGTAATTATCAGTCTAAGAACAAATCTGCTGAAACTTTCTGTTGAGAATTTAGCAAACTTTAATTATGAGGAACATTGTTTAAGCAGAAAAGTTATAGAAACTAAGTTATTGCTCAAACGAGAGAGGAAGAAACAATTCTTGTGCCTATTTTGGATGATTTTGGAGGTAGACACAGAGCAGAAAGTTATACATTTTAATATGTTGTTTCTACCGTCAACACAAAATTTGAAAATAGATTTAAAATTTGATCTATGCAAATTTCACATTCGAAGCCAATTTTTATTCTATTGCGCCTAGACTATTTTCCTTCATTCTTTTATTGAACAATTTAAATAAATACGACAAACTCAAGAAATTATTTACTTATTGCACGTTGTTAGCATTTTATTCCCTTATATTTTTTAGTAAATCATGCATAATTTGAAAAACAATTCGTAAAAAAAAAAAAAATTAAATAACACGAACACTTATTTCAGAACAGGCAGGAAGAAAACGAGACACTCTGCCAAAAATAAATTTTATTTCGTAATAGATTTACAAGGTTTATTTTATGCTAAAAATATTGACAAAAGAACACATTACCAAAAATATAAGTACTTAAGGTATCCGACTGCTTTAAGAACTCAAATTTCGGAGGAAATACCGAAATTTTTATTTATTTATTTTTCCATTCAAATATTTGAAATTTTCTCTTTTTAAAGCTACCTTCCATTTGTAGCTACAGTACAAAGAAATTAAGTTATAAATATTTTAATATCAGACATTTCCTTTGTTTTCTGAACAAGTTTTAACTTTAAATCCATTTTCTGAAGAATATAATTTTCAGTATGTTTACAATTTTTGAAAGATAATAACTTAAATGTTTTTTTCTATATATTGATAAAATTTGGTAGAAATATTTTTCATATTATTCTTAAAATTTTGAACTAGGATTTTTGTAATGTATAATATATAAGTGGATTTGTTGACATTTTAATGCATAAGAGTAGAGAAATTTTTAAAAAAAACGCGTGCTTTTATTTCGACTCATAATAACTCAGCAAATAAAGTGAATGATTAAAAAATCCTAGTTCAAGCTCTATACAAGTGTCATATAAATACATATACTGAATAACAATGTTATAAAAAGATTTTTCATGAAAGGAGAATATTTTGAAAATGGGCTATTTTTTCCTTATTTTATGCTAAAAAATTGCATTTAAAATTTTTTCATTGAAATAAAACTTTTGAAATACTTTTTTATGTACATTCTAATTCAGATGATACTAAATATAAAAAAAAATTATTCATTTATATGGGGTTTTTTTTTTTTTTTTTTTTTTTTTTTTTTTTCAAAATTATGGTTCCGAACGTAGTCGGATACCTTAAAGTGAGAGAGAGGAAGTATACAGTACTGTTATACAGACCAAATTTTCCACTTTAAAATTTCACTCAAAACTCAAACACAACTTTACTTATCTACTGTACCTTAACGAATGAAGGTAGAAGGACAATAAGTACAGGGACAATAGTGAGGAGGAAAGACAACTTAAATTTTAAATTTTAAGTATTTTCAAGCCTTCTTTATTAATTTCACAATTATTAGCTAATAGAGCCTTTTAACTTCTGGCGCTATTGTTGAAGAGAGTCGCTGCACACTTCTCCGAACGTCAAACAGCTGTCGGTTGCGCCTTAAATAATCCATTTGCATAGATTCTATACAATATGTTATATCCAAACTCCATATTCAAAACTTTCCTTTTAAAGCCTTTTTTTAATCGAAATTTCCAAGTATCAAGTTATTATTTACTGGGACTATTAAAAAGTATGCATATGTATATGTTTTTGTATATCGATAAAAAAAATCGATACTTGAAATTTTGTACAAAGAGATTGAGGTCTTCCTTTCTAAAATAAATATTTCATTAAAAAAAAAAAAAAAAAAAAAACTCTTTCTCTGTCTGTCTATTGACCTCTCTTCATCCACTTTTTCAAATTAAGAAATGTAGATCAATGCATAGTCACACAATGTACTTAGTATCTTCAATTATCACAATGTATCCTAGTATCTTCAATTTCTCAGAGCTAATTCCTGATATTATATTTCCCAAACTTACAAGTATTGCAAATAAATATTTTTGGAATGAGTCCTTATTGAAATTTACTATCCATCAAGCTCTCTCGATCGATTTATAGATCGATTCACTAGTACTATATTCTGAATTCAAGGAAATTGTAAATCTTAATTTTTAGTATCCAAAATCATAAGGTGATTTATGCTTCTTTTAATCATAAGAAAGAAAACGCAACTATACAGCATGATTCCATACAAATGTTCATTATTACATCACTAAAACCGCTTGATGTGATGTGATTGTTCATTCATTGTTCATGTGATAGTTCATAATTTTGACTTTAGAGAAGCAACACAATGACTATTGCCTCGTGATCTTGAACCATCGAACAAGTGACGAGAACGACACCTGAGATGGCACCTCCCTCTCCAAACTTCCACACCCCGCCAATGGGAGAACATCGACAAGTTTAACGCGAATGAACCCTGCTAAAGGTGGGTTAATACTGCTCTTGAGTAATAAGTAGTATCTCACTTCTAAAGTCAAAATTACTATGCTTCATATTTTCTCTTTACTATATCACTGATTTCTCTGCAGCATTTTTTACAGTCCAACATAACTTTATTCAAAGGCATCATCCTTTTAAATTATGTTTCTTAGAAATTTAGAGCCAGATCTTTTATTCAAATCAGAGAATGTTGTATTAACAATATTTAATAACAGATATGAAACCTAAAAATAAAAAAATAAAAAATGCTTAATGGATAATACTTTTATTTCAGTCATGGTAAACCAGTTACTAAATATATCTAAAATTAACTAATTCCTTTATCTTGTTCAAAATGGCATTTCGTCATATTACCTTTTAATTTTACTTTGCAAACTAGAAATAAAATGTTACCGTATCAATTTCCTCTTGAATGGTTTATTTTACAGAATCGATGATTAGTAACCCATCATTAAGCTATTTTTAAATGGCAACGATGTCATCGAGAGGATCGTTAAATATCTTGGAGAAGGACGCTGACAATGTCAGCATGCGTGCTCTGAAATCGATCTTATCAGTAATGCCACAGATTTTATGGATCACCATCGGAGCATATATCAATCATTTTCAAATCATTTCTAAGGAATCGATACAGGCATTGGCGGTTTTATTCAGAAATGGTTTTTCTTTGCATGGAAACGAATACTAGATATCAAGCATTGAAATAGACAGCTTTCAATTCGTCGTACGAAATAATGATTAATACGTTTTAACGTATCATTTAGAATTAGAACTGGCTTTTAAAAAAAAAAGGCTCTTTTGCATAATAATAGGACGCATCTATCTAAAAACATGTATTTTCTTTTGAAGACATTATTATTAAGTAATTGGAGTTTAGTTAATTGGATTCCTCTTGTATGTTTTTATGTGTTCTCCTGTACTCAGCCTCATAGCAGACATGTGGCTGCGTTTATGTTTACTTTGAGAGGATTTATTGATTCAATAAATAACTTTTAAACTTTTGTGTTCCACGTATCCCAAGGCGCACGGCAACGATGCTACGTATGGCACGTATCAAAATATTATTCACGTGAAATATGTGAATAATATCATGAGCGCGAAAGTTTAACCTGATTGATTGTTTTAGCCTGATTGCGCATTTAGAAGCAACAGGAGGACCATTGGCGACTCACTTCACAAATTTGAAACTCGGTTAAGTTAAAAAAAAAAAAAAATGAGATGGTACTTCACTCTCCAAACTTCCATACCACGTAAGCTTGTAGACTTTATGTCCCGACAAATATAGCAGGCTTCACCCACCTTTTCTTTTCCGAAATCAGATCTTCATGACTCGAATGAAACAATGTCGATCACGAGTCCATGGCCACTCGGCTACCGCAGCCGGATGCATCGCCTAACAATAATCGATGCTAGCGAAAAGGGAAGTAAATATAAAAATAGATAACAATAAATAAATAAAGTTATGCTAAATAAGGGATTTCTTTTTGTTCTGCAATTTAGTATTTAGAATGAAATAAAAACCGCTTAACTATTAAATTATTTAAATTTTTCACATCTAATGATATTAAAAATAAATATTGAATTATTTGATAGATTGATTGTATATTAATGGAGCACAGGAGTAGCCCGAGAGCTATTGGAGACAGACCTCGTGATAATGAACCTCGGTCAAGTGACGAGAACGGTACCTGAGCTGGCACCTCCCTCTCCTAGCTTCCACATCAAGTCAATGGGAAGACTTGAGACCTCGACCAGATTTTAAGTACATCAGCCTCGCTGCATGGTGGGTCTTTTGTGGCATTGTGGTTCGAACCCTCGACTAAACGGAAACAACGCCGTAAGCGAGTCAGCGACTATGACCACTAGGCTTCCATGGCCACTTTAAAACTCTTCATAGATTTAACATGGTATTAATTTTCCAGGAGAGAGATATTTACAAATATTTTTAAAAATATAAAGCAGTCATTCTCAGTGGAGGTGGTTCCACAGGTCGGTATAAGATTAATTGAGTGATTAATTAATAACGGCTCACTTAGAGACAA
The DNA here is from genome assembly GCA_019974015.1 of Nephila pilipes. NCBI lineage: Eukaryota > Metazoa > Arthropoda > Arachnida > Araneae > Nephilidae > Nephila > Nephila pilipes. Next base: position 570,955 of record BMAW01088834.1, on the reverse strand, counting down.
CACAAGAGCTATTGTCGATGGATCAATGTAATGTTAAACCTCGGTCAAGTGACAAGGACGACATATGAGCTAGTTTCTTCCATTTCAAACTTCCACAGCACGCCAAGAATAGGATTCAGAACCTCGACAGATTTAATGTGCCTCAGTGCCACTACACGATGAGTCTTTGATGGAATCAGGAATCGAGCCCCCGACTTGACGGAAACAACGTCAGTCACTAGCTTGCAACCATGCCCACTAGGATGCCACGCTCTGTTTTGAAATCAAAATACACAAATCTCAATCTTTAAACCATATTAAGATGCAAGTTTAAATTTAAGTTAAATAAACTAGCTGTAATCCAGCTTTACAAGTAGCGCGAAAATGGTTTTGTTTTACTTTTTGAGTTGTCTAACTGCTTTTTGAAATAGTCTGAAAATATATAATTTTCAAAAGATGCGGTTATTATCTAGCTACAGTTAGATTTATTACATTTTGTTTCGAATTTCGATGTATTTTCAGCATAAATACTTCAGGACCGTTAATACATGAGTACTAAATTTTCCACTAAGTAATTTTGTCTATAAATTTTTGGCTCAACCAACATTCCTCGATTAATCCCACCACAAGCCAAACAAAAGCAGAATACCAAACAGGTAACAGATCCCAGGATATAGGGCCTCTCCAACTACTCGCTGTCACTGAGGGACCGCAAGCCACGGTGTTTATAACATAGCAAACATTCTTCGCTCCCCACCGTCGCCGCGAGCTAATACGGTTTGGATTATTTATATGCGATTCGCCTCAGTCCCTGTAACCGCACTAATTGGGTGGGCGCATCTCTGGAATGCCAAAAACACGAAAACAACAGGAGAATAAAGATCAGTCTTATCCTTCCAGATGAAATGAGATAACTTCTTTTTTTTTTTTTTACAGTAGAAGATCGTTATATATATAGTATGCATGCGTGTTAGAATTAATGAGAAAAATCTAGTAAAGAAGATTTTTGTTCAAAAGCCCTTTACTAATTGGAAAAGAGAAAAACCATAACTGCGGTGGCTTGATTCTGTTGAATCGGATATTAAGGTGATTGGAAAGAGGAGTTGGCAGGACTAAGACAAATGTCAGGTATCTTGGAGGAATCTTCAAAAAAAAGCCCTTAGACACACACACATCCCGTATACTGTTGAGTAAAATATCGTGATTATTACATATATATATACATGCGCGTGTGTTTACAATTGACACACACTGTGTGTGTCAATTACATATAGTATCTTTCTAAGAAAACAAAGACTTTTACTTGTATCCTATAGCTTATTAGAACTCATGTTCATTTAATAACTATTAGATTTGCTTTTTTACTATTTTGTTTTTAAGTTCTGGTTTTAAATATTTTATGTATTTAGCAGTTTTGAATTTAAAGTTTCTATCTTTTTTTTTTTTTTTTTTTTTTTTTTTTTTTTT
>BMAW01088834.1:468685-569109 GCA_019974015.1 Nephila pilipes | reverse complement strand
ATTTTATTTATGTGTTGTAAATACTATAACTGATAATATGAGATTTTTGTTTCATACTGTAAATATAGGGATGAACAAAAGAAGGATTTTTTTAGAGTTTTAATATGAAATTGATTCCTAGAAACTTCTCAAAAATGTTGTATAGAAATTAAAATTTCATTAAGTGTGTAAATAAAAAGACATATATTTAAACAAAAATCCTTTGAGTTACTTCAGGAAGAAAAGAAAGAATTATTTTCAAAAACTATGTACATAAACGAATATAAAATATATTTTTACAATAATGCAGATATTGAATAACGTTCTGTAGTATCGCTATGACTTATGGAGAAGGAAAACTATTTTTGGAGAAGTGAATCCTTCACTTAAAATATGCCAAATTAACTAAAACTGTCTTTTATTTTTAATTTCATTGTCACTTTAAAGAACTCAAAGGTATCTAAAGACACAAATACTAAAAAAAATGTTTTTCACTGAAAGTAAACGAACTCTCATTTATACAAAATTGCAAATAAAAGACGATTAAAATAAAAAAAAATGTAGAATGTTGAAATAATTTAATAATAAACTCTCATTTCGAGTAATTAAATGATATTTAAGAATCAATTTATTTAATATTTCTCAATTTCATTTCCTCGTGGATTAAAGAACAAAAATTATTCTTTTCCGAGATTCTAATTATTTATTTATTTAAAAAAAAAACATTCCATTATTTATTTATTGAGAAAAACATTCAATTATTTATTCATTAAGAAAAACATTCTATTTTTTATTCATAAAAAGACATTCTATCATACCATCAATTTTATCACCTTGTACTGTATATCAGTTTATGTAACACTGGCACAAATCTTTTCACCGATTTTTCACCCACTTCCTATATGCTGTACCCTTGACATTCTATTTTACTATCACTTTTATCACCTTGCACTGTATATCAGTTTGTGAATCACTTTAGCACAGATATTTCCACCGATTTTTCACTCCCGATATGCTAGGCCAGAGAAACTCAACCCTTTAAAAGCTGCTGCTCTCTTAAGTAGGAAGAAAAAAAGTTTTCAACTCCCTTCGTGAAAAATTTGGGTATGGAGAAAAGGTGGTGTTACTGAAAATTATAAGAGGTGAAATGTTCGAGTAACTTTCGTGTCAATATACTTACACGTAGAATTTGTTTGGTTTAACGCGATGCTTTTGCCCCGCGGATTATTGCTCTCTATTTGTTAAAATTAAAATGACTTAGCCGAACAATATGCTAAAAATATTTTTTTTTTAATTCTGAATTAGGTAATTAAAAAAAAAAACAGCAAATTACAGCACACGTACGCTAAAAAAAGTAATATCAATTAAACAATCGCCTACGTCAGTAGGAATGCTGTGCTTGATGGATCAGAGTCGTATTCTTAGCATTCGGTTATATTTTTACAGAGAGGAAGGTACTAGTCCCCTTCTCTGCACGATTTGGATTTCTCTTTTTTTAACTAGATCCATCACAGAATTGAAAATTCGCTCGACTAAGTGGAAGGATTTGGTTTGGTTTTATTAACGTCACACTAGAAGCAACACGAGGGCTATATACTGGCGACGGACCTCGTAAATTTGAACATCGGTCAAGTGACGAGGACGACACCTGAACTGGCATCCCTTCTTCTAACTTCCACACCACGTGGAAGAAAACCGGAGGCCGCAAGTCCGCTGCCTGGACCACTACGCTACCGGGCCACGAAGTAGAAGAAAAAGAAAGCAATTAAAATTTTTTCGATGATAGCTTAAGTTCAGAGTAGAGACGACTACTTTGAAGACAAAATTCTGTGAGACGATTACATATTCTGAAAGCTGGCCTTCAAATTTTCATTAGTTAAGAGTTTGACAGATTCCTCCTGAATTTGAATTTATGTTGACTAAATATTTACAAAACGGCTCATGACTCATTGAGGAACTTCCAAGAACGAAGTATCAACAAAAAGCACAGAAAAGACCTTAAGTAAAAACTCATACTGTTCTTTTGCAGATCCGACAGGGTTATTAACTAGCTGATTGGAACTCCATAAAGTGAGTTTGTTCAGTAAAGCAAAAATAACACATCCTTGTTTTGAACAAATTGAGTTCACCGTCTTGAAGCTGCAAATTAATTCCATTGAATTTTGCGGATAAATCGGTCGTGTAAGCAACATCGAACTTAAATTGTAATCATCTGCCTCTCAGAGCTACATCTATTTCTTCGTGAAACTCAAGTATAGAATCGAAAGGATTCCAAAACCTAATCAGGCAGGATCCTTAGGAGAGCCAGCGAACTTTGGTGTGTACACCACTGCATTTTTCATCCTTGTCCTTACAAAGTTGCCCGAATAATCGATCGTTGAGAGAAGCGCTGCGAATTTTGTTCACAGCAGAGATGACATATTGCAATAACTGATACAGACGGTCACTGAGGATTTTTGCAGTTAAATGCTGTCTACGAATCACGCAATAAGCAACTAAAATACCTGGTACTTCCTTCTTCAAAACTGTGAGGAAACCACAATGACTAAACTGCATTGCAGAAACTCAATCAGAGACAACAGACATATAATTTTCAACGGGAATATTTTTCTCTCGAAAATAATCTTTGATAGTATTAAAATAGATTCACCTTTAGTATTTGCAGTCAAGCATCTTGCAACTAGTCTCTTAAATAATTTTTCTTTCTTTCAGAAATCGGTCGGACACCAACAGTAAAGCTTCATTACTTGACAAGATTGATTCATCAACTTGAAGAGAAAATTCGGAGGGTACCAATTCGTCCTCACAAGGTATCATTGTTTAAGGGGTCTCAGGACCCTTAAACCTCAAATTTTTTGATTTTTTGGGGAAAAAAATATATGTTAAAGCCTCATCTGTTCTGAAGATTATGGTACCAAAATTATAACGATACTTCGAAAACTCCCAGAGTTATCAAGAAAAAACTAAACTTTGATTTGAATTCTTTTATTGTTATTTTTCAATTTTAACTTCCTTTTTCTCAGAACAAAAATTTTTAACTTGCGCGCAGGATTTCTGAGAATTTATTTGAGATATCAGTGTGAAATTTTATGTACATGTTCAAAAAAGGTTTGTTTATGACTTATGCGTCAAATTTTTTACAAGCTATAAACAGAAAATCTTTTATATGAATTTTAATTGGATTTTTTCTTAAAATTTCCTTTTTTTTTTTTTTTTTTTTTTTTTTGATAATTGTATTTAAAAAAAAAAATTTCCCTCTAAACTTCTCGAAAAGCGTGTATAACTTTAAAATTAAAGTTTTTTTACTAAGTAACATCACTTTTGAAAATTTTAATCGATAATTTACTTCAGAATTCTGCGCACAGCAAAATATAGATATTCTTAATTTTGAAAAAATGTCCAATTTATTTTTCAATACAACTTCTTAAAAATTTCTTTAAACCTTATGAAAATATGAGAAAAAATGTAAATAAATATGAATATTATTTGGTAAAAGTTTCAGTTGTCTGCTTTGTTTCATTGGTAAATAACTAATATTGTTTTGAAAAATGATATTTTTTCAATACACGGACAAGCGTTAGGAGTCCTGAGACCCTTTAATGGGACGTTTTTCATTATTTAGGAAGCGGCTGAATGCTACAAAATTGTTTCGAAAACTTTTAAATAGCCGATAATATCAACTCTTCGCCTATGGTAGTAGCTTTTTGCGATCAAGCAATTAATTTTGATGAATTACAATAGGCTCTCAAACCCTCGTCGAATTTTTCGCATCGTCCCCTGATATTCGTGAAAAACGACACATTTTTATTTTGTTTCTCTGACTGAACTTTTTAGAGATGATCCTGTAAAAGAGATGTTTCATTACCTCTTTAGATAACATTTCGTTACAAAGTAAATTCATGAGTAGTTACGAATTCGACGGCAAGTGAACAAATTGACAATACACATAAATCCGAGCTTAAAGTATTGTAAAGACTTCTATCACCTAATTAACGAATCCTAGGATAGATGGCAGCACAAAGCCGCCTCTCGATATTACTGTGATGCGGCGGTAACCGGTTTTGACTGGTAGAAACGAATTTCCGAAAATTGGCGCCAATCCTATCCGTTGGGACCGGAGAGTAACGTTGAGAGTGGCAGATAGGAGTAGACCTGTGAAGTTTCCCTCGAAGCTCTTGCATTGAGCGTGTGTGTGTTACAGTAGCGAAATGATTACCTTAACTATTCTAAATGTTTTATGTGTTCTGTAATATCCGTCTTCTTGTGCTGTTCTGTGACGTCGTGTGGTAATAAATTAAATTTTAAAGAATAAAGCTTATTTATTTCGAGTTGAACCCGTCACAGTATGTAGCGATGTATTGATGACACTTTTTTAAAACGTTTTTCTGAATTTCACTTGGTGTGTGTGTGTGTGTGTGTCATCAAATTTTCGATCGTTAATTTAACCAACTTCCCATCAAGCTAGAGCTTTGAAATTTTGGGAATCGTTCGTACTCGCCTAACAATGCAATATTCAGACGTTTGCGACAAGCTTTAACTCATATTTTCTTTAATAATGCAGTTTAGTCCAATCACTTGGCGCGATTTCAAAAATTGGCACCAAACTTGGCGATTTTTTTGGGCTGATCGTTAAGTCCGTAAAACGAGCCAGGGAAGCCACATTTGGCAAAATACCGCCAAATAATTCTTGTCGTCAAGGGTGATTGGGTTAAACTGCATTCCAACCATTTAATTTACCGGATGAATTAATTAATTTTAGTGAGTTTTAACGCTTTTATGTATTTCACTTGGTGTGTGTCTGTCTCTGCGTGTATCAGTGTGTCATCAAATTTTCTATCATTAATTTAACCAACTATATATAACTTCCCATCATGCTTTAGCTCTGAAATTTTGGGAACCGTTCTTACTTGTCTAACAATGCAATATTTAGATATTTGCGACCAGTTTTATCTAATATTTCAATAATTTTCTTAAATAAACTTTGTCACCATATAAAAACGTTGTTTTTAAAAACGTTGGTTTTTATCTCGAATTATTTGTTTGCCGACATAGTTTGTAGCTGCAAAATTCGATGAACTAAATATGACTATTTCTCAAAATTTATAATTCATGATAAGGAACTAATACACTTTCGTACCTAACCGATTGGCCAAATAAATAATGAAACTGGAGGGAGGAATAGAAAGGAATCGAATGAAAATCAACGCAAGAAACACGAATCAAATCAAACATTCCTGCTGAAAGGGCGCTCAACGTATGCGCTGCAATTAATCCCGATAAAGAGAATTCGCCAAATAGTTTGAATGCGCCAAGGAAAACAGCTGACCTAAGAACCGTACTGGATGGGAGCGTTCGCGATGTCGAGTTCCTCAAGGTCCTCCTACCTAAGAGGGCATTGGGAACATTTTCTCAACGTCAAAATAAGACTTCATTTTTGCTTCCAGTAAATTCCTCTCCCTTTACTGAGAATTGCGTGAGGGAAGTTTCGTTTAATTATATTTCCCGAGGTCTACACTTTAGGAAGTGTTGCATGTCATTTTGTGTCATTGCACACAAAAACAAAACTATCACCTGTTATCCAGAGGCAAAATACAGAGCTTCTGCTTCTTTTTTGATTTCTTTTATACAGTAGAAACACCATTATCGACGTTGAAGGAAGAGAAGGCATGGGAAATGAGGGGGATGAAAATTACTGGTTCCGGAGTCTTCGCTTAAGTTTGTTTTATAACTGGTATATCTATCTATCTATCTATCTATCTATCTATCTATCTATCTATCTATATATATATATATATATATATATATATATATATATATATATATATGAGAAAAAGTAGAAGGTAATATATAAATGTATAAAAATTATTAACCAACACTTTTATGTGGGCAAGAGAGAAAAAAAAAGTAGCAAATATTTTTTTTTCTTAGTCCAGTAAGAAATTAAATGAAAATGTACTGAGAATGAGAGTTTATTACTATCCTAATTTGTTAAAAATTCAACGTTTTTTTTTTTAATTCCTAAATAATGTTTTTAAAATATTAGCTCACGCTCTATATATATCTTGTTCAGATTTTCAATCGATAATAAAATATTTTTTTTATTCATGCACTCAAGCTCAAATACATTTTTTTAAACTTATAGTAGATGACACTCGATGTTAATACAGTTTTTTAAAACGTTTTTTTGAATTTCACTTGGTGTGTGTGTGTGTGTGAGTGTGTGTGTGTGTCATCAAATTTTCGATCGTTAATTTAACCAACTTCCCATCAAGCTAGAGCTTTGAAATTTTGGGAATCGTTCGTACTCGCCTAACAATGCAATATTTAGACATTTGCGACAAGTTTTAACTAATATTTTCTTTAATAATGCAGTTTAGCCCAAACACTTGGCGCGATTTCAAAAATTGGCACCAAACTTGGCGTTTTTTTTTTTTTTTTTTTTTTTTTGGCTGAGCGTTAAATCCATGAAATGGAACAGGGTAGCCACATTTGGCAAAATACTGCCAAATAATTCTTGTCGCCAAGGATAAACCTTTCCTGAATTCTGGTTCCCATTTTTTTTAATAGAATGACTTACAAACTTTCAAATGCATGTTTTGATTTTATGAGTATTATGAATTTCTTAATATGCTCACAAATGTATCTTTTTAAGTAAATTTTAAAGTTAAAAATAACTAACAGTTTTAACTAATATTTCAATAATTTTCTTTAATAAACTTTGCTGCAATATAAAAACGTTATTTTTAAAAACGTTGGTTTTTATATCGAATTATTTTCAAATATTAATTCGTTAACTAATTTAATTGGTGGAAATGCAGTTTAGCCCAACCACTTGGCCATATTTCAAAAATTGCGAACTTTGTGATTTTTTTTTTTGCTGAAAGTTAAGTCCGTGATGTGGGCCAGGGTAGCCACATTTGGCAAAATACCGCCAAATAATTCCTATCGCCAAGGGTGGTTGGGCTAAACTGCATTCCAACCATTGAATTTATCGGATGGATTTCTTTTGTCACTTAATAATGTGATTCTGTCATACGTATATACATATTTATATTAATCGTAATTATTTAATAAAAAATAACTAAAGTAAAATTTTTCTTTGTTGACCGAAGTTGGAATTGACTTAAAATTTTTTTTATATGTTACTTGTTTTATTCCAATTTAGCAGAAACATTTTGACTAAAAACTGAAGTGTAAGCGTTCATAATTCAGATAGTTAGAAAGTTGGAATGTGCATCATACTCGTAGTTTCCCTTTTAGACAGAAATTTTCAGCTGTATTGAAATTTTTTTTTTAAATTTACGATCATAGTAAACTATAATTTTCAATACATTTTCATTTAATTTCTTAATGGCTGAAAGAAAAAAAATATTATCACTTTTTAGTTCTTTTTTTTACATATACTTTTACCTCATAAAAGAGGTTTTTTTTTTTTTTTTTTTTAATATAGAAATTTTTTTTACATATTATATCTTTCATTAATAAACATATTTTTATTCATTAAAACCATTCCATTTTTTATAATTTGAATAAAACAATTAATGATGATAAGAGAGGAGCAAGTTATATATCTCAACAATTTTGAATTTCTTTCTGTATTTTCTCCATTTTCTGTACTCATACCGAGAAAAAATAAAATTTTAATTCAGTGAATTGATTGAATGAATTATCATTTATCGCATTTAGAAACAATTCGAGGACTACTGGCAACGGACCTTGTAATTTTAAATCAAGTGACAAGAACGACACCTGTGCAGAAACCCCACCCTTTTAGCCTCTTTATTGAAATGAAAATTACATACTAAACGAGTATTTTCTTATTCTAAAGAAAAGAGAACAAATAATAAGTGTCATTTACTCGCTTATAAAATTTAATAAAAAAGCCTTAATTTTAAAACGAAACATATAACTAAATATATTTTTTAAAAAATTATCGTGAATTGTCACGGCATAATTTTAAAAATTATACAAATCGTTAGTACTTTGATCTTTCAATCGTTTTCTTAATTGGTTGAGAAAAATCCTACTATTAAGAATGCCCTTTTAAATTGTATACCTAAACTATATATAATTTAGAAATTATATCTATACCTAAATAGGCTTTGACGAAAATCTTTTGTTATAAACTTACTTTGATAGAAATATTTTTTTATTGGTATTCGTAACTTATTTGAGTATATAATTTGTTACAATTATTCGAAAACCCTTACTGTAGAGGGATAACTAATTCACACGAATTTTATAACCCACCATAAAATATATCCGCAACACTTTTGTAAATAACTGCCACTATTTTATCATTTTCTGTCAATAGTCTTCAAATAAAGCTACCAATAATATATTTTGTAAAACTTCTCTTTTATAAAATATCTAGTACGCCTTGAGCAACAAAAACTTCTTAATATTTGCAATTAATAGCATCCCATAAATATTCCAAACGAGGATTTCGCAACTCATACTATGGAAAAACAATTAGGTCTTACAGCATCAAGTGATAATGCATTGTAATAACTTTTAGAATTGAAAATATAAAGATTATAACATTTTTCATGCGTTAAATTCTACTACACTTATAGAGAAAGATTGTGATTGTTTATTGGCGACGTACTTATTGTTTGATGGGATGTAATTGTTCATCAACGACACACTAAGAAGTAACCTGAGGGCTATTAACGACTGACCTCGTGATTTTGAACTTCAGTCATTTGACGAGGACAACACCTGAGCTGTCATTTCCCTCTCCAAACTTCCACACCCCGCCAATGAGAGGATTTGAGACCTCGACAGAGTTATCGTGCATCAAGAGTTTATAACTGCATCTGGGCTTGATTCTACGGCTCGACGGAAACAACGCTAACCGCAAGTCCGCGACTGTGACCACTAGATTATCGAGATCACATGATACCCAGGGAACCGTTGACGGTGAATTCTAGGTGATAGAAAATACATTAACGAAATGATAGGAAGAAAGTAATGGATTCACGAATAAATGTTTTTCCCAGCAACAAATTTAAATTCTGCAGCCTCATTTTAAAAAAATAATTTTAAGTAACTGTTTTATTACGAAGTAATGTTTGATATTTCGAAATTTTTCAGCTGGTAACCCTACTAACGAACTACACAGGAACCACGTGTATTAAAATACCTATTACATTAGTAGCTTATCTAAGTGAAAAGAAGAAAATAATTCGATATAAAAACCAACGTTTTTAAAAATAACGTTTTTATATGGTAGCAAAGTTTATTAAAGAAAATTATTGAAATATTAGTTAAAACTGTTAGTTATTTTTAACTTTAAAATTTACTTAAAAAGATACATTTGTGAGCATATTAAGAAATTCATAATACTCATAAAATCAAAACATGCATTTGAAAGTTTGTAAGTCATTCTATTAAAAAAAATGGGAACCAGAATTCAGGAAAGGTTTATCCTTGGCGACAAGAAATATTTGGCAGTATTTTGCCAAATGTGGCTACCCTGTTCCGTTTCACGGATTTAACGCTCAGCAAAAAAAAAAAAAAAAAAAAAACAATCGCCAAGTTTGGTGCCAATTTTTGAAATCGCGCCAAGTGTTTGGGCTAAACTGCATTATTAAAGAAAATATTAGTTAAAACTTGTCGCAAATGTCTAAATATTGCATTGTTAGGCGAGTACGAACGATTCCCAAAATTTCAAAGCTCTAGCTTGATGGGAAGTTGGTTAAATTAACGATCGAAAATTTGATGACACACACACACACACACACACACACCAAGTGAAATTCAGAAAAACGTTTTAAAAAAAGCGCCCCAAAAAGTATACCAGTCTCGAGTAAAACTTTATTCAATTATCTTTTTCTGTTCATTTTTCTTTCTTTCCTCTGTGAACCTCAAATCCTTCCTTCATTTGTGTTATGATTGCGTCTGTCTTTCCAGAAGGTTAGACTGTTTATTTTGGCTGGAGGGAAGAAAACGTACCAGCAAAAAATAGAATCCAATTCTGTATGGCCAAAAGAAGCACCACAAAAGAGAGAAAAAATACAGATGATATTTATTTTCCTTCTCATGTGCGAACATTTTGAAATCGAAAGCTAAAAAGAGATGCACGTTTCCTTTTTCCTGCTGATTTTGAACAGATTTACATTTCCAACCAATTTTCATTTTATTTTCTAGAAACTAAGTTGAAGTTTGTTTGTTATGTTTCGGTTTTTGTACCTTGCATAAGGGGTTTTTGGGGTTGCCGGAAAATGCTTTGATTCTTAACAAAAAGTCGTTCTACGTTGAAACGATTTTTACACCATAACTACGATTTCTTCGGTTCATTAGAGATCTGTCACAAGTGAACTACGCAGAACATATAGTACACATTTTTAACATGAAAAAAAGAATTATGCAACCAGTGTACGGCATGCGAAAATTTCATGTTTTTAATATGATTACTTTAAACAAATTTTGCTTAATTGAAACTCCGATTTAGAGCAATTATTTATCCCTTAATCCTTTTGTTCCGCGTCTTTTTCCTCGACTCTTTTCTGACAGACTCAGTCTTGTATGTAAATTTGTGATACATATGTATACATAATAAAAAATCAAAATGAATAACTATTGGTAATTCGGCAAAATAACACCGGTAAGAAACGAGTTTCTTGAACATGGGTTTTCTTTCAATATTCACACTTTGCGTAACATAATTTTTAATACCTTAATTTTTAAGAGCAAAATAGAACGTTTAGTCAAATTGAATTTATTCAATAATTAGTTTTATTAATTTATTTTATTATTTGACGTTTATTATATTTATCATCTAAAAGAAATGTAAAAATGTTTTAGCTCAATTAAGCGTTATGTTAATCAGTTAAGCTGCATGTAATTAAAAACTAAAGCAAAAGATAAATTATGTTATTAAATTGAATATATTTAAGTTATATGTAATTAAAATTGAAGCAAACGATAAACATTTTATTAAATGACGGATTTGGCGACATTTGGTGACTTGGCGAGAAAAATTTAATTTTTAAATAATTAGTTTTAAGGAATTAATTTGTATTCATTATAGTTAAATTTTAGTATTGTCATCCAAATCAATCGTCTATAGAAAATTTCAGCTCAATTGAGAGCTTTAAAATGAGAAAAAAAGCTTTTAAAATTTTGAACCAGACACAGTTATAATGTGAGTTAAAGAAAACCCATTAAAAAGAAAGATAAAAATAAGTGAATACATAAAATGATATACGTAAGCAATCGTTGTGATTGTGAACAATAATGGCTCAAAAACATAGGGTTATTCACAATGAATCAACCGATATCAAAATTCCCTATTTTTAAAAACAAACGACGCAGAATGATAAGTAATTTATGAATACAAAGAGAACATATGGGAATCTTATAATGTGGACAAACGGTTTTTATTAGTGCATTTTTCGAAAAGCTGCTTCGCGAAAGCTGTTTTAGAAGCTTTTCAGCAGCAGAAGTGATAATGACATCCGCTGCACATAAAGCTTTTTGTGTGCTATCCTTTGAGCGATGTGGATCTGTAACCTGTAAGTATCGAATCAATCCAACTACGGCTCAGAGTATTTGAAGGTTGTATCATATATATGTATCAGTTTGAGAGTAGTGGATATCTTTGTAAAAGGAAAAGTTGAGGGTGATACCATCTTGACATTATACGTGTAACTAAAGAAAGCTATATTGAACACTTGTATAAAAAGAAACCATCCATATTTTTCCTTTGTAATCATGAATTACTTATCATTCTGTGTCGTTTATTTATGAGCATATAGCCTTTTAAAATCGAATGTTTCATTTTGAATAACCATGTACAATTATTGTAGAAAAAAAAAATAGTTTAAATTATATTTTATTTCTCAAAAAAGATGTTAAAGGAAAAATATTCTTTTGAATTATCGCAAGGCTGTGTTTCCCTAAATGTAATGAAAGTTGTTCGAAAACTGGAAACATCTTCCAAAAAAAGGAAGTATCAATGAAAACTAGTTTTTATCTTGATATGATTCACTCATATTATTAATATTAACTAGTGTGATTAGAATACAGAAATAGCAATAAGGCACCGTCTTTATAACTCAGAATCATTCAATAATTGAGTTCTTCTTTTCAAAGTACTAAGTTTGAAATTCATTTAGGATAACAATAAGTATTACAAATTATGGATCAAATTTTATAAATTTTTTTAAAAAAAATGATTAATTACAATATAAATTATTAGTATCCCAAAATATGATACTTTCAATATCTACTATAGTTAAAATATGTAATTGTTACAGAATTTTTTGATTTGAAAATTGTTCAACATGTCAGTATGTTATAGTACAAATGAAATATCGTGTACGGTTTTTTAAAAGGAATTAAAGTCGCTTAAATGTAAGTTATTTATTTGTATAGTTTCCATTTCTTTAAATGGTACTAGAGTATTTTAATGCTTCAGATGGGACCCTAAGAATGTTTAAGTCATGGCGGAATCAGAAAAGCACATTGGCCGGGTTTGCGCGAATTACCTAGCAAGTGCCAATTGTAGAAGAATGGATAGAAGCCAAAATATTTTACATATTAGAAAGAGACTGGATTTTTATTAATTTGGTGGTTTGTTGAGGTTCGAGAAGTTAACACTGGAATTGAGAGGAAAACAAAGATCCACACGATTCAGAATTGAAAGGGCAAAAGGCTTTTTTTTTATTTGAAATGAATGACGTTAAGAAAATGATTACTCAAAAAGTTATTAAGTAGAATGTAATGAAACTGAGACCAGCATACAACACATAGCAAGATGTAAAATAACAGATAATTATGGTCTTTTAGGAATTAGAACATGTATAAAATTAATGTATTGAATGTGTCTGGAATAGGAAAAGTACCTTCAATATGGAGAACGATCAATCCTAGAAGCAGTACAGCGATATGTGATACTGTAAATTATGAGATCTACGAGTTCTTTGAGAAGTGAAAGCCACATTTCTCTTCAAAGAAGTTGTAAGCGTGTCAAGGGTCTGCGGGAAAGATTGAGAACAGAAACATGCCTTTCTAACATGCTCGATAGGATTAAAGTCTGGTGACCGAGTTTGTTCATTTCATGAGTGGAATTGTTTGGTGCTGAAAATAATATTCCCTGATGAGAGCCCTGTGTTTTCTAGTGTTGTCGTTCTGCAGCAGGAAATCCTTACTTACTGCACCGACATAAGAGCACTCATCTGTATTGGCATGAGTATTCACAGTTCTACTACGTAGAAAGACTTAGAAGTTTGTGATTCCACCTAAAGAAATATTATTTCAAACACAGACACTGCCTCCTCTGTATCAATCTTTTTCACGGATGTTCAATGGATGATAATGTGTTCCCTATTCAACACACAACACTATCATCATTTTGGAGGCTAAGCTTGGACCCATATGTGAAAAGAACCAGGTTATAGGGATAGGTTAAAGTACTCATCTCAAAAGTTGCTTTCTGTGACGCGTAGTGATCAGCTAACACATAGATAGTCACCTCGGGTAAAGACCACCTTTGTGAAGTCTTCTAAACTGCTGTTTGTAGAAAATGCAACACCATGAAGGAATCATCAGAATCAAATGAAATTCGCAGCAAATGTCAATTATAGGATATTATGCAAATTAATAAGGTTTCAGAGCCATCGCGCGTGCGTGGCGCGCGCAGCGCCCTCTGAATTGATGCTGAAAGCGTATAAATAAAGTGCTGTAGCGGGACGTTGAAAAAAGTCTATGATTATTTGTTAGTGGCAAACGTTTAGTGAGACCTGGGTATGCCTCCACGACGGAAGAATAAGAAATTCAAGCAACTTACGGAGTTTGAACGAGGGAGGATAATCGGCCTTCGAGAAGGAGGATTTTCCTATCGCGCAATAGCAGCTCGTATGCAGCGGAACAGTTCCACAGTGATGCGAGTTTGGAAGCAGTGGACCGACGAGCACCGAACAACTCGAAAAACAGGCACTGGACGACAGAAGGTGACGTCAGAGCGCGATGATCGACACCTGCTCCGCATGGCGGTGAATGATCGCACAGCTTCCTCCAGGCAGCTGGCAGCACATTGGTCTACTGCTACAGGTGTACAATTGTCGGCTTCGTCAATTCGTCGTCGTCTGCTGCGCCGTGGATTGCGTGCAAGGGTGCCTTTATACAGGATTCCCCTCACGGCGAATCATCGACGGCTGCGTCGGCAGTGGGCTCTTGAGCACAGAGACAGGCGAGCTGATTGGCACCAAGTTGTCTTTTCAGATGAATCACGCTTCAATTTGTGGACCCATGATGGCCGTGTTCGTGTTAGACGTTATGCCGGTCAACGCTGCCTTCCTGAGTGTATTATTGAACGACATAGTGGTCGAACACCCGGAGTTATGGTCTGGGGTGCGATTTCGTATCATAAACGATCCAATTTGATACGAATTGAGGGTAATCTCAATAGCAACAGGTACGTCCGTGAAGTGCTACAGCCCGAAGTCGTTCCTTTCCTTCAAGGCATCCCTGGAGCTATCTTTCAGCAGGATAATGCACGCCCACATGTTGCGCGGACTGTTCGAGACTTCTGTTCAGCACAACGCATGCAACTTCTTCCTTGGCCTGCTTATTCACCGGATATGTCGCCTATTGAGCACGTGTGGGATATGGTTGGTCGGCGTCTCGCTCGTGATCCGCGTCCTGCAGTTTCCAAAGACGAACTTTGGTTGCGCATACAAGCGATATGGAATTCTCTTCCTCAAGCAGATATTCAACATCTGTTTGACTCCATGCCACGTCGTATAGCAGCACTTATTGCAGCGCATGGTGGCTGCACCAAATACTGATTTCGGACGCTTAATTTGTTTCTTTTGTTTTGAAAATTTCATCATTTATTTGTATCAGTACAAGTCGTTTCTGCATTAAATTTCATTTGATTCTGATGATTCTTTCATGGTGTTGCATTTTCTACAAACAGCAGTATATTTACGGTAGACGTTGACACCAACCTTTGGTGGCTGCAGCAAGGAAGGCTTTAAGTGGAGTTGGGGTTTCGGTTCTATTCCATCGTACACTTAATCGCAAATAACGGTCATCGGCGCTGGTCGCAGCACTTGGCCGTCCTTGGCTGAATCTTCTGGACGCTGAATCAGTGGTTTGAAGTTTTTGCCAAAGTCTATGAACCACAGAAGGCTACCATCTGGCCACGACTGTCTGAGTTTCACCTACCTTTATATCATCAATCAATAACTCCCGAGACTAACCCAGAGATGGCGCTCGTAGTAAACCAGTAACCAGGTCTTTCTAGAGTACTAACCTTTGCTTGAAACGTGTCAAAAGTTTAAGTCGATCGGACCAGAAACAGCTGAGTTATCGAGGTTGGAGTAAAGTCGTTTTGTAGTTTGTTTAAAAAATGGAAAAAACCGAGTTTCTCGTGTTCTGATAAAACATTGTTTTTTAATGGGTAAAAACACCTTGCAAGCGAAACAATGGATTGAAAAATGTTACCCGGACTCTTGTCCATCAAAAGCAACGATTTGTCGGTGGTTTGCCGAGTTCAAACGTGGTCGAACCGACACAAATGACGCGGAACGCTCGGGTAGACCTGTGGAAGCCGTTACACCGGAAAATGTGAGTGAAGTGACAAAAATTATAATGAAAGATCGTAAAGTGAAGCTCCGTGAGATTGCTGAGATGACACAGATATCATATGGAAGTGTATTTACTATCCTTCATGAAAAATTGAGCATGAAAAAGGTTTTTTCCAAGTGGGTGCCGCGATTGCTTTCGATGGAACAAAAACAGCAACGAGTCGATGATTCAGAAAGCTGTTTATCGCTATTTACTCGCAACAAAAATATTTGAAAAAAAAAAAAAAAAGATTTGGAAAAGCGTTGGAACGATTGTATCACCCTAAAAGGTGATTAACAAAAGGTGTTATGTTGATGAATAAAAAAAAATTTTGCAAAAAAAATGTTGTTTTCAATGTTAGACTCGGGAGTTATTGATTGATGTGTAATCTCCTAATGACTTTCTATCGCAGTTGCTTGGGAAAATGTCCCGATGTCATTGAAACGAATTGGCTATCCTAAATTTCTTATCTCGCGATAACAGCGATATCTGTAGCCATACTCTCTGGCATGCCTTTTTCTGTTTATCAAAGATGACGCATTCTTTCTGCAGCTCCACTAATTTGCGTATTACCGTTTTATTCAGCCTCTTTTATTTAGCAACATAATGAAATTCAATAAGTACTATTTTTGAACGAGTTTTCACTACTTTTCCCTCATTTTTTTTTGAAAACCAATGTACATAATATATCTTGATCTCCTGTCGTCTCTTATCGAGACAGTCTTGAAGGATTCTAAGCTTAAGGGCTACGTTTACCTTACTGTTATACATAGTCCTCGTTATTGCTTCTGAGAGCAACATCAATAAACAACCACTCAATCTATTCATTAGTATACAGAGATTATATACTGAAATTCACTCTCAGCGAACAAGATCTTCTCCATCTGTCCAAGGTGTCAACATCACCAGGCTTCCCCCGAACACATAATGCGTTGTATGGATCTCACAAGCAAAGATATCTACACGGATCCCCTTCTTGTGCTGGACTTTTTGAGAGTCGACGATTTAATTCATCTTGTCTGCTTCGCCAGACCCTGGAGGATTAGCAGCAACAACAACATATACTGAAAGGAGTGAGAGTTTTGTCTGAAAAGAGCGAACACTGAAAGGAGTGAGGGTGATTATTTTACCACAGTTCATAATGATTTGATTTGCGTATTTCATCACCCTACAATCGTTCGTGTCATTTGTCGAATTCTTATCGTCGAATTCGTATCTTATCGCTTAGTTTATTACTTAATAAGTAATAAACTAAAAATTTATTAGTGTATTAACATAATATCAGTCATTCACACTTTCGTTTCGTTGGATACATAAAATGAGTAACAGGTACAATAAGTACTTTATTTTTGTAACTTTGCTCTTAGCGAAAGAAGCTTTCTAAAAATTTAAATCGAAAATATTTGTTACTTATTAAGTAAAAAAGTATTGACAATCAAACTACTTAAGTATATTGATTCTAAACCAGTGTAAGTGAGTATGAAGTACTATGTATTTTCCAAAACAACATCATCTTGTTCTAACTGCTGAGACGTCGCCGAAGAATTGCGCACCATTCCAATTATCATCCCACCGAATAGTTTCCTGTATTCATGCGCAGTAACATTAATACACACATACACACACACACACACATATATATATAATGATTTAACTCAATTCCTATTAATTTCTCACCATAATAATTTAGTTTCCTAAATTTTCCCATTTTTCCCTTTAAAAGATAATGTTCATTCTTATTTCCGGATACGATTGCTTTTTTCTTTTTAATTTTTTCAATCACGCGTACTTAAAATCTGCATAGTCAGCATTCTTCCCACGGTACAGACTTGTAGGGATGATCCCTACCAGACTTTAAGTCTATACTAAAATTCCCTTGAAGTCCCTCCATCCGCACCACATGATCTCTGATGTGTATAGTAAAATTTCCCTATTATATAAACGAAAACACAGCGAAAAATGCTCTTTTCTTACTCCTCTCATGCTCACTCTTGCTGTAATACTCACGCTGTCCTAATCTATATCCAACGGCGGAGTAGTGTAATTCCCGCAGTGTGGAAATGGTCTCTCTCTCTCCGCTAAAATAAATAGTTCTGTGAAACTGAAATTGTCTTCGACTGTTTTTATATATACTCTCTTATATATAGAAAGCGATCTGTGCAATCAATCGTTGGCGCTCTTCATTTACACAAAAGAAATTTCTTGCATCCTTTTTCTATGCCCATTACGTAATTAAATCCAAAGGTGAAATTAATTTAATTTCTGAAAACTTTGGAATAAGAACGAAGAAGAATTGGTCTCTCATTTTGCAACATAAATGAGAAAGGAAATCTGGGAGTCGAAAAAGTGGTGATAGGGGGATTTAACTAATTTCTCTGCAAAGAAATACTAAATTAATCGGTAAGACACGGCCATCCTTAGCCTGAGATCTCAGATGCAAATATAGTGAGGAGCTCTATTAGATAATAATTCGAGATAACAACCAATGTTTTTAAAAACAACGTTTTTATTTGCTGGCAAAGTTTATTAAAGAAAATTATTGAAATATTAGTTAAAACTGGTCGCAAATATCTAAATATGCCATTGTTAGGCGAGTAAGAATGGTTCCCAAAATTTCAGAGCTCTAGCTTGATGGGATGTTGGTTAAATTAACGATAGAAAATTTGATGACACACTGATACACACAGAGAGAGACAGACACCAAGTGAAATACATAAAAACGTTAAAACTAGCTAAAATTAATAAATTCATCCGGTAAATTAAATAGTTGGAATGTAGTTTAACCCAACCACCCTTGGCGACAAGAATTATTTGACGATATTTTGTCAAATGTGGCTACCCTGGTCCGTTTTATGGACTTAACGTTCAGCCAAAAAAATCGCCATGTTTCGTGCCAATTTTTGAAATCGTGCCATGTGGTTGGGCTAAACTTCATTATTAAAGAAAGTATTAGTTAAAACTTGTCGCAAATGTTTAAATATTGCATTGTTAAGCGAGTAAGAACGATTCCCAAAGTTTCAGAGCTCTAGCTTGATGGGAAGTAGGTTAAATTAACGATCAAAAATTTGATGACACACACACACCAAGTAAAATACATAAAAACGGTTTAAAAATGAATTAAATAAAGGAAATCTCAAAAAAAATTTAATTATAAATGAAAATAATACATTAAAATTGATATAAAATAAAAACAAAATAAATGTAACTTTATTTTTCCTGCTTTAATTTCACAAATTTCGTCTATTATTAAAACGTTTTTCTGAATTTCACTTGGTGTGTGTGAGTGTGTGTGTCATCAAATTTTCGATCGTTAATTTAACCAACTTCCCATCAAGCTAGAGCTTTGAAATTTTGGGAATCGTTCTTACTCGCCTAACAATGCAATATTTAGACATTTGCGACAAGTTTTAACTAATATTTTCTTTAATAATGCAGTTTAGCCCAAACACTTGGCACGATTTCAAAAATTGGCACCAAACTTGGCGATTTTTTTTTTTTTTTTACTTGTATTAAAATTTTTGGCGTAAACCATTTCATATAGAATTCAACGCTAGTTTTCTTAGTATTTCTTGCGATATTATAAACCTTAAATAGATTTTTTAAAATTATTATTCTGAATTTTGAAAAACTTCGTTCTATTTCAGCAGTTGTTATCGAAAAAGTTAAGTGTCAAAGAGCTTCTAGACACTTGGTCGGTTGGTGTCGTATCCAACTAGAAGTCGTTATATGGATCCATGAGCATGTATTACAGTCCCCGCAAGCTCTACAATCCTATCACAGTACAGCTCTCCTTCGAAAGGAAATTCTCCCAACCTCTACAGAGAGGCAAGAACTGAAGGGCATGTGAAGACGTGTTCTGGAGAAGGTTCCTCCTAGGGTCAGTTTCTGAATTTCTTGTAAGTTCTGTTGCCATCTGCGTTAATTTTCATGCCACCAAAGTTCTAAGTCTAGCAATAGTTTTTTGCGATTTCTCTGCTTGCAATAATTTCGCAAATCTGACGAGTCTTCTTGATAGATTTCTTTCTGCATCTTGCAATGACATTTGCATCATCTTGGGTGACAAGCTTAGAGTTGGTAAAATTAAGAGTTCTTGCCGCTTTGGTCATTTCATCAGCTGCCTCATTCCCAACGATTTCTACACACATGTGCCTTCCAGATACTTCAATCTCATTAATAAAACTGGTATATGCTGTAACGAATGTTTGAAGCTGAATTTATCTCCACGTATTAATTTTACGAACAAAAATTTGTCTACTAAAAATTCCAATATCACGATGTAATTAATTTGTTACATGAGCACTTACTGGTAGTGCTTTCCAAAATTTAAGATTGCAATTAAGATATCAACCACTAATGTGTATATGACGTAGAAAATGTTGAAATTTTACTCACACTAAGCTGGTTTTCATTGTGTACATGTCTTGTCTTTGGAAAAAGCTATAAAAATGTGAATTAAAAGCAAATTTAATGTTACCCATGAGGAGTCCGCACTATCCATGGCTTCCAATGCCAGCTGCCCGAGAATATCTACGAGTAAAGACATCGCCAAACGCAGCGGGGGAAAAATGTTAACAAAAGGATTGGTTACAAAACTGGGGGAGGGGGTGGTATCTAGGAAATTCGGAGAAGTTGATAATTTTCGAGTTTATGTCAATAATTCAAGGGTGAAAGGTAAAATTCGAAATTAACCACAGTAATAATTGGAATTCAAATTTAAATTATTTTCTAATATTTCTTCTGTCATGTTAATGAGAATTCAGTATACTCATACTTTAAAGAAGTTTGACGAATGAAGTCATACACATTTTACTCTGTGTAAAGAATCATATGAAGTAAAATTTGATAATTCTAGAGATAATCTTCCCCACTCTTTTTTGCTTTATAATTTTTATGATTCGATAGAAACTTGAAAATATCTTGAATGTCATCTTAGTGCAATCTAGAAAACAGATATGGTGATACAAGCTCTATTTTTCAAGTTTTAATTCATAAAGCTTTTTTTCATCAAATTTTTGTTTACTGGAAATGATTTACACTAGCTATATGATAATCTGTCAGGACAAATGACCCTAAACATAGTGGAAACGTTAGTCAAGTCCATAAAGTTGGCTTACGTGTTCAATCAAAACTTCGTTCTCCCCTAAGAAATAGATAATTTTCTAATTTATTTAATTTTCCCTTTGTATAGTTATGTATGCTGTTAATAAAAATTAGTTGTATTAGTTTTATAATTACGCCTGAAATTAATGCATGAAAACTATCAAAAATCGATGAAACTCTAAGAAATAATTTATATAAATTGATTGAAATTATACAGAAGGTGCATTACTTTAAAATACCCAATCAAAAATAAGTTTTCTGAAATTGCGGCGCCTATTAACTAAAAGAATATAAATATTCATTTAGTAATTTTTGAAAATTAATCGGAAACTTCGCGTTGGGCTGGTGATGCCCGTAACGCGACGTCAACAGTGACGAACAGCAAATGTAGCTTAAAATTTTCAATTGTTCTTTCGACGTGCATGCAAAATACATTCACGTTCGCTGCGGAATTTATATGTTTGTTAAAGACGAACTACTGTTGCGAGCTCCTAAAAAAACCTTTTTAGGGCTTGTGACAACAAAAGCGAAATACACTCATGGACAAAAAAAATTAGCACTCCAAGAAGGAGTCGTCACAATGAAACAAAATTTTACATACGTAATGACTACTTTGATATAAGTAAATGATTGGAAAATCAAAGAAAAAGGATCATTTATTTCAGAGAAAAAGGCAAAAGAACGGAGGATTTAATACCCTGTTGAACCCCGTGTAACGCGAATGCTCGATGCGATACGATCGGACATTGAGACATACTAGTTCTGTATGATATCATGCGACATCTCGTTCCATATTTGCTGTAAACGCGCTTTTAATTCGATCAAACTCATAGGTTGTCCAATTTACCGTCCTAAATTATCCCAAATATGCTGGATTGGAGACAAATCTGGGGATCGGGCAGGCCAAGGAAGGATAGTAACAGTGCGGATACAGTCTTGTGACGCCCTTGCAGTGTGAGGCCGAGCATTGTCTTGTTGAAAAATGGCTCCTGGGGAGCCGTTGCATGAGTGGCAACACATGTGGTTGCATGATATCATGAACATACCGCTGGGCTGTCATGGGCCACGGATCAATACGAGGGGTGACCGTGTATTGTAGGTAATGGCACCCCATACCATCACACCAGCTGTGGGAGCGGTGTGTGGCTGTAAAGCAAAGGCAGGATTAAGGGGTCTCCACACACGAACACGATTGTCATCACTGCTGAGATTAATTCTGGATTCGTCGCTAAAGACGACCTGTTTCCATTCCGCTGCAGTTTAGTTTCCTCGTGCGTGGCACCACTCCAAACGGAGGCGTCGATGGGTGGGTGTCAAGGGCAGCACACGTAATGGGCACCGCGATCCCAAATGTCCTTCAGCCAGGCGCCTTCGTATGGTTCGAGAAGACACAGGGGGCCCTAGTGAAGATGCTACTTGTGCCTGGATGGCGGCCGATGTAGAAGTTGGCTGTACGCGTGCATTTCTTACGATGCGGCGGTCTTCTCGATGACTGGTTTGTCGAGGGCGTCCTGAGCCTGGTCTTCGTGTAAATGACATCTCTCGGATCCACTGGTCCCAACACCTCCTCAGAACACAATCAGAGCGGCCTAATTGAGGAGCTACTCGCCTAGCTGACCACCCAGCTTCCATCATGCCGATGATTCTCCCCCTCTCAAACTGCGACAGCTGCTCATATTGTCTTCGAAAACGGCGTAATGGCATGTCTACCTCAGCTGTTCCTTTGTAAACAATCCAGCACACTCAAACAAGCTTTGGTTACCTGTTTTATACTCCACGGAGAACGACGTTAAACGCCCTCTACCGGCTATAAGTAATGCGCAATCACGCTACATTTCTAATCATTTGCATATCTCCCCGACATGTACCTTCATGCCAAGTTTCGTTACGATCCCTCAATTATATCTTGGTGCGCTAATTTTTTTGTCCATGAGTGTATATAAACAAATCAAATGCAGAATATAAAATGCTACTACACGTAACATCAAAACTTCTAGATTTCGACAGTTTCAGTAAAAAAATATAACCGCAACTAAATCACAAATAGCAAATGCAAGAGTATGTGATACTTGGAGTTTGAGTTATAACTAATAATGAGTAAATTACAATAATATTTATGTTAAAATTTTTTTGTAAAAAATACAATACTTTTCTTTAACCGTTTTCACATAAAGTATCTATAACGTATTGATTTGCTTTAAATACTATTTTAGGCATATTTTGCTAAGGGTAGGATGGTTTTCCTCTGAACACCATATGATTCTAAGAGTTTAGCGATTCGTAAACTACTGGTCTAGACTCTTGAGCAGGTCTCAAATATTCTTAAAATTTTCTCTAAATATTCTCTTTCGTGTATCCTTTGGCCAACATCCATTTTTTAAATTTCTAATAATTTTACCAAGTCATAATGTACCACAAACTACAGCAATTTTAAATTATGGTTTTTAGAACGATTTCATTACGTTGTTCGAAGCTGAAAGCTTTCATAAGAGCGTATGCAAAATAAGATGCCAGAGTAGCTTAGTGGTTACTGTTAACGCTTGTATGCGCTATCACCGCGCCACCTTTAAATGAGGAGTTTGATAACTGTGATTCTAACCGTAACTGAGTAAAGAGCGGGAAGCGCTCATCGTGTATACGAGTGAAGTGTAAGACGAGCTATCTGTGAAGGCACCATGTGCAGGTGTCTTTTGTGAATTATTAAAGAGATATTTAATACAGTCCACTAAGTGAGTACTTATTGTGCAAATGACCTATGGATCTTTAATATTGTGTAGTGAAAGATTCAGTTACTGTAGCAGACTTGCGGCCGACAGCTTCCATCCAGTCGTGCGTTCGAGTTCTGATATCATTAAACACCCGCCGTGTAGCGGATCTGATGCATGTTGAATCTGTCGAGATCCTAAGTCCTCCCATAGTGTGGTATGGAAGTTTGGTGAGAGAAATTGCCTGCTCAGGTGTCGCTTTTGTCACTTAATTGTGGTTCAAAATTGCGAGGTCTCTCGCCAATAGCCCTCGGGTTGCTTCTTTGTGCGACGTTGTGACGCCTTCCCGATACGGGCTACCTCTTGTGCCATAGCTAGCTCAATTATTAAACACTAAGACACAATAAATCAATCATAGAGACACTAGAACAATATTTACGGAATTTATTAACTTCTATTTACTATAACAACAACTATTTATGCTCTCCCGGAGAAGAATTCTATTAACCTAATTCAACCCTCCAATAGTAATTCTGACAGATTCTTACCACCAATCCTTCCTCGACTGCAACTCAGACTCTAGATCAACTGTTGAAACCTGTAATAACTAAATCTCTTGAATCACGCCACTTTTACCCTAATCATCCACTTCAACCTCTCTTTTTATTTCTTTCAAGTCCTCCTTCAACCTCTCTTTCCACTTCTCCTTCAGCCTCTCTCTCGCTACTTTCAGTCGGAGTTTATATATTTCCTAACTCTCCCGCTTCACTTCATTTCTACCTGCTTTCTATCTACATATTCACGTTTCATTTTTGGTTGGACAACGGTTGTTTGGAAAAAAGCAATCAATCTCAATTAAAAGTCCCCAAGGTTAGTGAAGAGAAACCGCGAATATGTCACAACGTTAATAATAAACAATCACATCGTATCACCCGTAAGATCTCTGTAAGGTCTGGATTCTCCCAATCTTAAGAAAATAATTAAATTATTTCTGAAAAGCATCGTTTCTATCAATGATTCAACAATAAAAGAATATTGGCTTTTCTCCGTATGCCCCTTTCTGTAAAAAAATTCTGCATACATCTGGGGCTCATGGTCAAAGAATTTCGAATCCAGCAAAACCGTTGACTAATCTATGTTTAATAATTAGATTGACTTCAGGAAAGTCAGACTTTCCTGACTTTTTTAAATCTATTGTGAGTGTGTGTGTGCGAGTGCGTGTGCATTCGAAATCACTGAGGGCCGTGGTAGGCATATGACTGGCATTGTTTCCATCTCGTTAATTTTTCAAGTCCTTATGCTACTAAAGACCAGTTGTGTAGAGAGCTGATGCATGTTAAATCTGTAGAGATTCAATATCATGACGTTTTGTTGGTGTGGAATTTTTGGCAGATTTTCTAAAGCATTTTCACTAGAGAACTGTACGTAAGCGAAAGATATAAGCGAGTATTCAAGGAAACCTTATTTGTTTAACCCTTTATGCTTCAAATTTTGAATTAAAAATGTATCTCCTTAAAACTTTTTTGATTGTATCATAAAAGTAGATTAGAAGATTTATACAAAAATAAAACGAAATCTTTAAGAAAACATTCTTAATTAAAGCTAATATTTTAAACTGGCATTTTTTAGTACTGTTTAAACGGTTAAAGTTGGAAATGTTTCACAACTTTGAACGTATAGAAACTACCTTTCACTGCAGTTTTTTAATACTAAGTATAACAAATACATATACCTATTCTCGTTGAAAATCACGACCCCCCCAATTCAAGCATAAAAATTTATTTCACACTTCACGTTTTAATTGGGTTCGATTCTGCATAAATTTTTTAGCACACGTCCTCGATTTTCCACAAAGGTACACCAGTAACACCACCAGGTAAGTGTACTCAAACGATCAAAAAATGATTTAATAAATCCTGAATTCAGTGAAAAAAAAAATTGAAGTAACCATCATAGCATTTCTCTTTTTTTCCAGATTCTTGAGACACTTCGTTCTTTCCGGTCTTCATCTGAACTGCTGTCAACATTTTCGACATTCTGGAAACCAGATGACCAAGCTACATGTGGTCATCGATCGACATATCTTCATCAGATGAACTTTCTACATGTATGTCACTGTAGTCCGAAGAGAGTCTTCTGAAGAGTGACTCTTTTATTAGACCGAGCGCGCTATGCATATCTAAAATGAGATGGGCAATACCCAAATGCCCGAAAATTAGAATATATATTTTGCAAATAACAGTAAATTTACTGAAGCACAAAACGTATTCATTTACCATTTTACACTAAGCATGAAAAATATATATATATATGGATAAAAATAAAAAAAATCAAAGATTTAAACTTATTTTAAAAACCGTATCATAAGTAAAGCAATTACTCTTGGAGTTTTAAGCTAAAAAGTATATACAACAGCTTCATAAACCCAACAGTATTTAAAACTAACTTAAAACTAAATACATAAGAAAAAGACATGCATTTCTTAGTTTTTTAAATAACAATGCTTCTCAGAGCTTATAAAACAAGGAAAAAAAAAGTATAATCTGAGAAGTATAGAAGTATGCACCAAGTATAATCTTGTTCAGGTTTTTCAAATAATTAAAGTATAAAAGTATAATCAGGTTAAGGATTTTCTTATACAAAAGGGAGAATTCTGATTTGAAATGTGAAAGCAAATCTAGCTTTAAGCACGTGAAAAATTGCAAAACCTCCTGTAAGCGTCAGGAATGGTAATTTGGGAAAGTGCTACAAGGAAGACTCTAAATGAAGACGGGTTATAAAACAGCACTCCGCATAAGAAAGCATTTGTATCTAAAGAAAATAAAGACAAATGTCTGTAATTTTTCAAAAAGAACAATTACAAGAATTTAAATTTTTGGAATCAGGTTTCATTTAGTGATGAAAAAAATTTGAAATTTCTGACACGATGATGCAGTCAAAAATTTGAAAATAGAGTAATGAAGAATCTAGTGAATCTACTGAAGAATATGCAGTTAAAAACAACTAAACATGGGAATAGCTCTTTTATCATCTGGGAATGTATGGTGGCATAGGGATCGGGAATTTAGTATTTAACGAATCTATAACGCCCGAAATGGGCAACCTAATTATCAGGAAAGAAAATGTTGGCCTTAACCTTGAGAAATTAGAATTGTCTCGATGTTAGATCTTCCAAAATGATAACGATCCCAAACTCATGCAAAAATTTGTGATGGAACAGTTATTAAACATCCTAATACTTTACATCCTCCACTGTAGTCCTCAGATCTTAACCCTATTAAACATTTATGGACATACCTTGATACCAAAGCACGCCAATGAATTATTTCGAAAAAGGAACTCGTCCCAAAAACTAGTTCAATCTATACTCAGAAGATTAAAAGACAATGATAAAATTTAAAGAAAACAGACGGAATATTAATTATTACTTTTTGCACATTACTTTTGTAATCAAAGCTCTCTATTATTTTTCAAATAGTACTTGAATAATCTTTTAAACATATTTGGTAATATATTTGGTATAAGACATATTACAAATAAAAATGGAATGTTTATTATTATTATTATTGACTCTCGATGTATATATAGGGTGTTTACAAAAAAATGTCTCTACTTTGAAGATCTACAATTATGCAAAATAGTTAAAAGAAGTTAATCCTTTTTGGACAAAACAAATTAAAAATAAGCTTGTAAAGTTTATAAAATTATAAAAATTCAATGCGAACACCACCAGAAACACGAACGATATCCATCGAACTCATCCCACACATGTTTGGCGTTACAGTTTGTACTGCTGCAGCTATTCGTGTTTTCATTTCGTCAATGTTCTCCTGTAGTGGCGGAAAAAATTAACTTTTTATTTCAAGCATCCCCAAAGAAAACATCGCAAAGAAAAACATCGCAGGCTTCTCGGGAGCCCCCTGATAAAGATAAATGGTCCCCAACTTCTTTGTGATCAATCCACCGCAGCAGTAATTTATCATTTTAGTATCTACGAACATACAAGTAAGAGTACGACGCAATGGTAAGTGTTGCGAAAATGATTGATTTTCAAACCGTACAAGTTACAGCTTATTCAAAATGATAAAAAAAAAAAAAAAAAAAAAAAAACAGTGAATTAACTTCTGAAAGTTTGTTTTTAATGAGCTCGACAAAGACGATTCCTTCACATCTAAGCTTGTCTTTTGCGAGGAAGCGATATTTCATACCAATTGTTAAGTCAACAGTTGAAGTGGAACGGGATTTAGTGAAAGTCAATTTGTGTTTTGTGCCATTTACCTAGACAAAATTTTCGGTCCTTTCATTTTTTATTATTCTATTGTTGCTGAAATTGTGTACTTGGATATAAAACAAATGTGTCTTTTTCAAGTTAGAAGAAGTTGGAATTGTGTGGGTCTGTTATCGATTAGATGTCGTTCGTATGTTTGGTAGCGGTCATACTTAACATTTGTAATATTATGAACTTCTGAATGTTATTTGTCATTTAATTTGTCTCACAAAGGGTTTTAACTTCTTTAGGTTTGTAACAATAGCTCTTCAGAGTTTATATATATACATAAACTCTGGAATGGAAAATATTTTCAGTACTAACTGAAACTTAACAAATTAATCTAAATTCCATTAAGATCTTTTTTAAAAACAAAAACGAATAAGGTGTCTGTTAAGGAATTATAAGGCTTCCTGAGGTAGTTATAATATTATACGTCACATTAGAATCTTTATAAAACGCATTCCCTTTTTCAGGCGATGCTAATTAGATTTTTCAACAGTACAATGCTTCTTGCCATGCATCTAAGTCCACTTAAGAATAGTTTTTTTTTAAAAAAAATAATGTTTTGTAATGAAAAACAGTGCTTAAGGTTATCTTGAGAAATGGAGGAATATTATCATAATAGTTTTTATATTTCTTTTATTTTTAAACATGTGATCTTATCAGTTATTTTGTTATCAGTAATTTTTCATTTATGTCTAATATTTTTGTTAATTTATCATTTATTTTCTTACTCAAAATAATTTAAACCTGTTTGTAAATAGGTTTAAATTATTTTATTATGTTTATGATTATTATTATTATTATTATTATATATATATATATATATATAATCATAAACAAGTTAGGAAACACTGGAAGAAATCATTATTGCAACATCGAGTAAGAAACATATACACCAATCCATACAAATATATAAATAAAACTTTGTAAACAAAGAAAATGAATAAAAATAACTATGCAAATGCAACTGTTAAAAAAACATATATCATACAAATTTCTAACAGAAAGTAAATTAAACAAAAAAAATTAAATTGACTACTGCAAAAATTTTATATATATATATATATTGAAAATACTGTTTACTACTCAATATTGCTACTGAAGAAAAGCAAAAGATTGAAGGATAATATAATATAATTAATTAACAGGCTATAGACTCTTAGGCTAGGTGTATAATATATATATATATATAATATGTGTGTGTGTGTGTGTGTGTGTGTGTGTGTGTGTGTGTGTGTGTGTGTGTGTGTGTGTGTGTGTGTGTGTGTGGTATTATTGTTATTGATATTTATTATTAGTGATGACATTATTATTGTGATCATTATTATTGTGTAATAAACTCCCCTTCTATATTTTATCGAATCTGCATCTAATCACGAGCAATGCATGCAGAAAAGCTCCCTTTTTCATTTATTTTCACTAACCGTTCCGTAGTTTTCAGTTGTAAAACTTCGTGACGTAGATATTCCCAAAGATAAGGTTTCTTTTTTTTTACTGTCTTAAAATATTAACAGCATTATAACAATGTAAGATAAGTGAAATCTTTATTAATGTTGATGAAAGTTATAATTCCCATTAATATTAATCATTTATTGAACTTGTTAATTTAACTGGTGTAAATAGAAAATGTCAAATGATATGCCATTTATTCCATAACTTTATTCTTCATTTCTTGTGATATGTGTACCCTGTTTCAAATCTAACAGGGTTTATATTATGTAATAAGGTTTATATTATGTGTAAGGGCAGTGAAGGTTAAGCAAATCTTAGGGTGCGGTAGTAAAGTTTTTTCTAGTGGTAATTTTTTTTTTAGAATATGAGTGCGCTTTTGTAAATAAATTTCAGAATCAAAGCCAGGAGTTCGTTCGCATGAGATCTATGAGAGCTACACAGATTTTTTCATGTACGAGAGTATTTCAAATAGTACCCTTGCTAATATGGAAAATAGTGTATTATGAATGAGAAATTAGATTGAGAATAACCCCTTATGCATCCCCAAAAAATCGTCCGCGTAACTTTTTCATCCGATGAGACCGTTTTGACTTTCTTCAGAATTGATTCATCAGGAGCAACCCTTTGGTTTGATTGTTGCTTGGTTTCTGTAGTATAATGATTAATCGAGGTCTCATTGAAGGATTGGCTGCCAAATCAAAACTAATCAACGAATCAGTGTCAAATTTGTTTTGGTGCAATTTAATAGATGGTAGCACGCAATGGTAACATCAACTTGCCTTAGCAAGTTGCCTATATTTAGACTGCTTTCAAACTCGAGAACTTTTTGAACTGACTTATCGCGATAAAGAGCTACATGCTTATTTTATTACATAGTATTAAATACACAAATTAAAATTTAAATCAATTAAATGTATACGGTTACGTATTCTACGCAAGTTTTGATTGTTTTGCAAAGTAGCCATGTTTGACAAAATGTAATTAAGAGGGGAAAAAATGCGAAGTAATTACCTAAAAATTTCAATAACAAAATAAAATATGATAAAAGCATATTATAATATAAAATGTAACATTTAACGTAGACCTGTGATCAAACATTTGAAAATTTGTGGAAAATTTTGTGAAATCGTTCGCAGTAATTCTGTGAGATGGATGATTGGTCAAACGTGAAC
The DNA here is from genome assembly GCA_019974015.1 of Nephila pilipes. NCBI lineage: Eukaryota > Metazoa > Arthropoda > Arachnida > Araneae > Nephilidae > Nephila > Nephila pilipes. Next base: position 538,849 of record BMAW01088834.1, on the reverse strand, counting down.
GATATATTCCGATTTTACAAACTTTATTGAGAAGTAGAATGTTTTGAATTAATATGTTGAGTCAAAACTTGGAATCAGCTGACGAACATCTTTCTATTAGTACGTTCTTATTTACTGAAAAAAATCTCTAATAAGCTCTAAAATAAACTAATTAATTTTTTTTTTCAATGGGAGCAACACTGAACTCACCAAAGAACAGCATTTGCCCATTCTTGGTCTATGTCCTTGATTCTCAAACCTTGTTTACCCTAACCTTTAAAGTTAAGTGGAAAAAATGTCTGTTTTTACGCGTAAAGCTGTGAAAATAATTGTCATGGGTATATTTAGAATAATTATTAGCTCATTAACACAATTTCCTAAAAAAATATTAAATTTTAATCATGGGCAAAGATTACACAAAATTGATGTTTGTGAATTTGATGAGAAAAATGTGAAAGTAACTTCTTTAGTATACCATTAATTTTTCAATAAAATCGTGTAGCACCGTAGAAACTTGAATTTCTGTTACTTTTTAATATCACAGCGTATCAGCCAGAACTATTTTTGTATTTAAACGGAGAGACATCCGAGTCAGTTTTCTCAACTTAGAGCGTTCTTTGAAATGTATTTGATTTTTAAAAAAATGAATACATTATGTTTCAGTAAAAATTAGATCTTTCCGTTATCTAGCAATTTTAAAAAGTCCTCATCATTGGCAATATCTTACGAAATTCAAGAAAAGGGAATGTTTGATACATCGCCAAAAAGAGCGATAAGAAATCATGTTGAGTTACGCTATTTTGTATAATTTACTGTCTACGGTCAACGTTTCTTGAACATGGGAGAGGCAAAACATTTTAAGTCCTTGAAAGAGCAAAACGAAAAATATTTTCTATTCGCTTCCCCCTACAGACAAAATCTTTATTGTTATTATTTATTTACGTATTTATTTTTCTTTCACCCTGTCGGGGAAAAAAAAAGTTACACCTCATTTCAACTCATCACAAACGATTCCGAAACCAGCGGGAGACCCGCATTCAAAAAGAGAAAAAAAAAAAATCCCTGACCTGGACCCCTGGCTAGAGGGGGGTTGTGGGGGAGTAACTGCAGACGAGAATGATGAAGAGCGGAATGAACGAGGAATGCTACTCACCTGCTGCGGAGTAGGGCTGAAGGGAAATCGTCTGTTTACTTTATAATAGCGGCGGCATTTTTTCTTTTTCTGAAGTCGGGGATGCCCTTTTGTCAGATGAAACTTAAGAAGCATCGTTTGAACTGAAGTCATAAGTGAAAAACAGCAAAAAAAATAAAAAATATTGTTGAAGAATTGTAATTTAAGATACAAGAGAAAGAGAAGCTGAGAATTTTGAAAAGGCGAGAAAAGCAGATGTTATTATAACCGTAATGAAGAGATGAAACATTAATTTTGGACATATTTTATCCTAACAGCAAATTAGAGAAATTAATGTTTGGTATACATTTGTTTACCTTTATCCAAACTCTCTCATACGCAAATTTTCTTTATTTTATTTTCTGCATTTTTAATAATTTATATCTTCTTTCATGTTAACCAGAGAAACATTTTACAGCAAAAAGATTCCATTTAATTTTGTTTGAATACCACAAAAATAATTTTAATAAATATTATTTTTATTGTTAAATATAGATATGATATCAATAAAGAGCAGGAATGGAAAATGTATTTACCTTATTGTTTTTCAAAAAGAGAGAGAGGAACAGAGAGAGGAGGAAGGGGAAAAGAAAAACACAGATGAGCAAAAAAAAAAATTTTTTTTTAATTAATTTTTATTACAGCAAAAATCAACTAATTTTCCTCCTTTATTTACTTTTCTTCGTTTAATATTTTCTTTGAATAAAATGGGTTAATTAGAAAAAAAAAGTTAGAAACTTTTCTTATTCCTCGACATTTTTAAAAGCTCTTCACGTTTTATTTATTTATTTATCTATTTGCAAATTCCAGAACTATGCAGTTCTAAATCTTTGCTGCAGGAAAGCTCGTTAAAGGTAGTTAGACAATGAAAAACAAAGTTACGCATACATGATGCCCTGAAAATAATAAACATTCGTTTTTTAATCAACACGCTTTGAAAATAAATGCTACTCCTTAACCAATAAAACATTGAGCAACAACCTAGATTATGGGAGGGAAAAGAGTCACACGAGTATGATTGGTAAAATATCGGATTCTTAATCATTATCGATTGAAAGTGGGTTTCTGTAGAACCAAAGATCGTCGCTTGGCAGAGGTTAACTCAAGTCATATCTGTCGAGATTTAAAATCCTCTCTTTGGTATATCGTGGAATACTGGGATACCAGTTCAAGTGTCGACTTCGTCGTTACAACGTGAGCAACATTACGAGGCATTTTGATAGCGTGAAGCTTATCTTTGAATCGGACCGAAAGCAACAGTCGAAATTCTATAAACTTAACTAAACGAAACAAAAATTAAGTTATTCTTTTGCGCACCCAGCGAAGTCCTTAACTTAATTCTTTGATTGTTTGATTTATTCTAAAATTCTGTTAATATTTGTCCCCCTCTCCCCTAAAAGTTCCTTCAGCTCCATCACCAAGTACTGCTCCCTAACTCTGTCAGCCAGATATTTCGCAAATTATTATACTACGCCAACAAATGTTAAAATATTGATGCCCCTTACTTTTGCCACAAAAGCACGTTCTCTGACCCTTTTTATTACATATTAATTAGTAATTTTAGTTTATGAAACAACATATTAGATAAATTTAAACTCTGTAATTCTGTTGAGCAGTTAGAACCTATGATTTTTCGAAATAACATAAGTTATATGTCTTTGTTTTTGCCAAACAAATTGATTATGATTGATTACATTCATTGCCTAAACTTCATGATTTTCAGTCTTGGTGAACTAAAAGTTCAAAATTAAATTAAATAAGATTAAAAATATTTAATCAGATTCGATTTCACAAGGAAAATATTTATCACACTAACAAACGGTACGCATTTCTTTTTCGATAACAAAGAAAAAGTATGCTGAAAAAAAATCAATCTGAGATAAAAACTTATTTACTTAAATTATCTATTGAACGATTAAAATTTTCTTAAAAGTCATTTAAAAAGGGAACCTGAAAAAAAGAGTTGTGAAAGTATTTTCCGAAACAGTAGAGTGTCGGTTGAAAATCGTTGTACCGCAACACCACGATGTGACACATCGATGAACATAAATGTGCAGATAAATCTTTTTTGAAGATATTTAATTAAAAACTACTTTTGAAAAAAATCAAACACAATAGACAAGCGTGTCAAAATTAAACCCTTTTTCTAAAGGTTATACAAGCATATCGCTATTATAATAAACAGATTTACACAAAAACATAGAAAGTAAAAACATTTCCATATTATTAAATATATGGGCATAACACAACATTTGTTATCTTTTGAATACATATTATAAACTACTTTTGATTATATTATAAAATTTGTTACAAAAAAAAAGATAACAAATCTTTCATTTATTTCTTAATGCAGGATTGAAAAAAATTGAAAAACACTCTACTCTTGATCAACGTGTGTAGAATATATATTCAGACACCGTTAACACGTGATTTTTACAGAACGTGTTAACGGGATATATATATATATATATATATATATAAATCATTTGTACCGATCCTATAATGTTCACAAATTAAGTCAAATTTCATAACGGGGACTAATACTCAATGTAAGTAAAAATATTTTATTTACATTGAACATTTCAATATTTATAAACATATTTACAAAACATTTTCTAATATTAATAAACATAAGCAGCAAATTGACCGTCTAGAGTTTCTTGATTTCTTTGAAAAGGAATATTATGCATAACCGGAAAGTACAGGAATAGTATAAGACTTTCTAACGAATTAGTAATTAATGTGTATCTTTAAAAAAGATAGGATAAACTACAGTACGTACAATGAAATTAAAATAAATATAAAATTAAAATAACAATTTAGAGTTGTTCTGAGAATGTTTATATAACAGTAAAGCTAGGATGCAATCTACACCAAAACATCAAATTCTATTTTTTTTTTTTTTTTTTTTTTTAATAATCTTAATTCGTGCAGCAGTCAGACCTAACAAGGCAATTGGCAGGTTCAAAACTTGGCATGAAAAGGCTAATCGAGAGAAAAAGGGCATCAATCCGAGAGTATACTACATTAACTCCGAAATTAATAAGAATTATAAGTCAAAAAAGTCATAAGGTTTAAAAGATATAGTTTTAATTATTATAAATATGAAGTGCAAGATAAATGATAAATATCTAAAACTGTAATATTGTATAAATGCAATTGTTTTTATGTGAACTTAGATCAAAAGCCGTTAGTTTTCAACAAAATAATTAAAAGTGAGCAGTTCTGTTAGAACAAATAGTGTTAATTGGTTTAGATGCTTTTTTTTTTTTTTAGCCTTCTCCTTGGCTACAGAAGAAAAAAAAAAGATAATATCGAATTATGTTAAACTCTGGCACTCCTTCTCTACGAAAAATAGTGATGGAGACCCTTTCTAATGTATTAACGCGTATTTATAAAATTTGCTGTTGGCAACAATTTTCTGTAGTCAAGGGTGGGGGGTTAAAATAAGATTTAAACATAATATATCGAGCAAATTTTTTATTTTAAATCTGTATATATTTAATAATAGTCACGCGACAAATGAAAACATTTCAGGGAATTGATCCAAAAAATCGTAAACAAAATTGAAGTTACTGCATATGAATGTCAAGTATGTTTCTGACAATATACATCCAATTTTTTTTCCCTCTTCAATATAAATTCGAGCGAAACATAATTAATTGGCTTTGGTCACTTATCTATTAAGTAATGCTAATTTAATAATAATAATAATAATAATTTTGTTTTTTAAATTTCTTAAATCATCAAACTGAAATTTATCGTGATTAATACTTTGAATTTCAAGAGGAGAGGGGGTAGTAAATTATCCATTATAAAAAAATTCATAATGGATTCTCATATCGTAGTACTTGCAGTTAATGTTGTCGAACACATCAAAACTTAGATACAGTATAAGTCAGGATACTAAACTCGATTTTTTTTAGAACAATGTTACGAGGGTTGCTATTTATATTTCTGTCCTAATAATGAAAAAACAAATATGTAGGATCGAAATTGGTTTTATTGTTTTTCAAAATATTCTCCATGATGATCAATACACTTTTGCATGCGTTTGAACCAATTTTCAAAGCACTTTTTCCAGTCCGATTGAGGTAACTCCAAAACATGCGTTTTGAATGCATCAACCGCTTCTTCGAGGGTCGAAAATCGTTGTCCACGTAATTTATTTTTGATGTGTGGGAATAAGAAGAAGTCATTGGGTGCCAAATCAGGGCTGTAAGGCGGATGACCCATCAGTTCGATCTTTCGCTCCGTCAGAAATGCCTTTGTTTGAGTCGATGTGTGAGAGCTCGCATTGTCATGATGAAGAATGATTCGCCTGTTCTGCTTTTTTCGAATTTCTCCGATGACTTCTGGCAAACAAATGGTCGTGTACCATTCAGAATTGACCGTCCTGCGTTGCTCTAACGCCACTGTTGCCACATGACCGTTAATGCCGAAGAAACAGGCAATCATTTGTTTCGATGTGCTTCTTCCTCGAACAACTTTTGTTGGTTTTGCCTCATCTTGGAAGACCCATACAGTTGATTGCTGTTTTGTTTCCGGCTCATATGCATAGATCCATGATTCGTCACCTGTGTAGATGTTATACACAGCCTTTGATGTACCTTGAATGTATTTTTTCCAACATTTCCTTGCACCAATCGACACGAGCCTTTTTTTGAGCGTTTGTCAGATTATGCGGGATCCAACGCGAACAAATTTTTTTTACGCTCAAATGTTCATGCAATATTTTATTGATGCTAGTCATACTAATGTCCAAAGACGCCTCTATCTCACGGTATGTCACATGACGATCTTGCTTTATCAGTTCACGCACAGCATTGATCTTTTCTGGCACAACAACGGATTTTGGACGACCTGCACGGGATTCGTCCTGGATCGAACATCGACCACGATTAAATTCGTTATACCAATTTTTTACAGTGCTGTAGGATGGCGCTTTATCGCTGTATAAAGAATTAAGTTCATCGAAGCACTCTTGTCTTGACAATCCACGTCGAAAGTTATGAAAAATAATGGCACGGAAATGTTCACGATTCAATTCCATTTTTTGACAGAGAAGAACTTTTCAATTTACTGTCAACAACACAAATAAAGCTATAATGGTAAATCGTTTGCTGAATTTATGTTTAAAAATATCAAACTTTCGATTAAAATCGTCTGCGGTCGCCTAGCAACACTTACTGTTGCCAAGGCCAGAAATATAAATAGCAACCCTCGTAAGTAAAAATATAATCTAAACAGTCAATATTTTTGTTGCATCCTGCAAAATAAATAAATCAAAGATGTACATAGGCAATGGTATACATTTTTGACAAATATTGCCAGTATCATACACAAGTATTTACATTTATGAAAATCATTTTTTACGCGGATCTTTAATAATTCTTAAGAAGTTATTGGATCTTATATCTTTGCGAGAATTAAAGTCACGAATTAAGTCACTATATATATAAAATTACGTTCTAACATTACGAAAATGGTGAATACACAAGTAATTACTCACATGAAAATTATTTCCAAAACTGATTAATAACAATTCTTAAGATATAATAGAATCTTTCTCAAAATATTATAATATAACATTTCAAATATACAATGTTTTAGAATTATGTAGGCCTTTTTTGCATTAATTATTCATTCAAATTTGAAAATTCTTAATGTATAAACCAACAAATATTACCAGATAATTTAAATAAATGTTAAAAACAAGTACTAACTTACTAAATATATATCTAAACACTCCTGAAACTATCTAATTGAATTAAATTTTAAATAACAGCACTGAAGAAACATTTTTCAAGTTTTAGAAAATCGTGGTAAAATTTGGATGTTTTCATAATTATATATAAAAAAATATATCTGTTTGTAAACCAAATAAATTTGAAACCATTATTTTAGCTTGTTGATAGAAGAAAGATTCAATAACAATTCAAAATGAAGATTTAAACAATTATTTTGAAAGAGCAAGACATTAAAAAGCTGTGCGATATTTTTTCATTCAATTAAAAAGTAGTGTACATTGTAAAAGGTAAAGTACATTGGCTTATTTAGCACAACACATTTCACAAATGCAGTGCTAAGCAAACGAATACAAGACTTGTTTATATCAGTGGGTGGTAACATATGATATAGATATCACGAGATAAGACATTTAGTCTACTGAGCAACCAATGAAATTGTATTAATCTTATCTACCCTAAGAACTGAAATACATCCAACCCAAAACTGTTCAACATACACACAAAGCAGTAAACGTTCGAAAAATCACTTAATTGCGCAACAGGTTAAATCTAACTCAACTTTCAGTCTAGTCAAAATTTCATAACCTGAACTGGGGTTAGAGAATAAATTTGCGAAATGGTGAAATGAAATTACGGGGAAACCAAAGTTTTCTTCTTTTGACTTTCGGTCCAGTTAGCAATGGTTAAGCCTGTTAGATCTAATTTGGCAATTAACAAATATGAAATTCGGAATGAAAAGCTTCAGCTTCAAAAGAAAAATTGCATTATTTATGTAGAACGGGGTTCATGAGATTGTACATCCCGAATCTACACTGGTTTGCTCTTACGCAAAGGGCTGTTTTGTCTAGGGGAGTAATTCCTTTCTATGACTATTTCAATGATGAGGCTCAATTTGTTCTACTCCTTTTATTAGATGTAGAGAAAAACATTTACACATTAATTCCATATACAGGTTTTCTCTATTAAGAGTAAACAGTTCTTCTGAGACAGATTGATGGCGGCATAATTAATCTTATCCCATATCGGCGATGGGCGTTGGAACTCGCTCTGGCGTTCGGAGTTTATTTCATCACGGGTAATGCGGAGGAAAAGAAGCGAGAACGAAATGTCACTCAGTTTTGTTCAGGAATAGGTGGTGCTGCACAAGTATCATATGACGCTGATTCGTGGTGCCATCTATCGAGTAACTGAGGAACTGGTTTACAATACATTTGAAAATGCAATTCATTATTTGATAATTAGCTGGAAAATCCTACATTTATATACGCAACCTGGGCGTATATTAAATAAACTCCAACTTTCGTATTATGTACCGCAATTTCCGAAAGATTGATCACATCAGCATTCGAGGAAAATGGCACAAACAAATAATAAAATTGCTCAGAAATGCGGCTCTTGAGTTAAATTAAGCAGGGCATTGACGTAAATTTCACAATCGCAAAATTTTGACTTTTGTAGTCATAAAAAGGCATATCAGTTATAAATTATAGGTGAGAAATGTTTAAAATGTGCTTAAGTTCAAGAATGTTTTTATATTTTACCCACTAAAAAATCCACAATAAGGAGATACTAGAATGAATGAGAGGAGAAAATTTTACTTTCGCTGGCACAAATAACTACAACAAATTGCGTATCACATGAAGCCTTTAAAATCTGATTTTTCACTATCTGTATCAAAAAGATTTAGCAAATCCTGATCTAAATAATCCAAATCTGAGCGATCGTCTTATTCATCTTCTTGCTTTAATAATTTCAGCTTCTTTGAATCCTGATATTATCTACGACATTTTCACAGATTATCACGCACTTCTAACCCATTTTGCATTTTCTTCATGAAGTTCTCTATGCATTTTGCCGCTTTTGGTATAAGTGTAACTTTCACTATTCCAACACCCTCGCCGCTTTCGGACTTCAGCTTTGAAGAATTTGTAACTGACGAATTTAATGCTTGTAAGATTTTTGTAAAGCCACCAGGAGTTATTGTTAATATCGTAGAAAATTTTTGACGTCTAGTTTTTCCTTTATCAAGTTAGTAAGAACGCATGGAATTCATTACCAACAATCCATTTGGTCGGGAAAAAGATACTGCCAAACTTTTTGTAGCTATTAATGCAGGATTGTTTCGCACATCCATTCTTTCTCGTTTGCACAAATAATTACTTTTTCTGAAAATTTCCTTTTGGAACAGTTTTCCTTTTATTTATGATCATTGGCTTTAGCTTGTTACCGTTTACAACGTAAGCTAACACGCATGTAATTGAAATTCTTTACATCCCGTGATAAGAACTGGTGCAGTTTTCGCGCCAGTCTCATCAGCAGTTCTGTTTGCAGGAGAGTCAAGAACTAATAGTATTTTATCTATTTTTATTATCAGTGATAAAATAGTTTAATAAACTGATTTATCATAAGCCATTAGTGCATAAAATTATATTGCGACCATTAGTGCAAGAAATTATATTGTTTCATTGTTTTTTAGAATTTTCTTTTTGATAATTTCTAATTAATTCAATAACTCTGTTGACATTTTTTTTTCTCATTTTCTTTTAGCAATTTTACTCCCCTCGACTTTTTCCCTCCGTGACAGAATACGGACGAATGGAGTGTTCGCTCGACCTTACTCTCCCGTATGTATAAAGCTACAAACAATATACAGTTTATCCCCATTAAAATCGTTTATATTTCTTCAAGAAGCTCGATAATCAGATGTTAATTACATTGTTGTCGTTCATGTCCAAGAACTCAACAAAAGAAACAAACATCTATAGAATGTTCGTCAACATTCTACGACGACGGTTTCATATAGAATACAATTACGACAGCAAATTTTGTGATAGTTTGCTAAGACGTTATTTATTTCCTCGGAGATGTGTTGTTAAAAAATAGTCGAAAAAGGAGGATTCTGGTTGTTTGGTCGGGTCATAGAGTTAAAAACTGGTAAAGATGGTCGTTTCAGAGTTGTTTGTCTGAAAATGTAACATATAGAAGTCCGTCCAAATCAAAGCATTTACCATTTTTAAGTTCAAAAGCAGGATTGTTTAACTACTTTTAATCGAGTGTTACGAATGAAATATGGCAAAAAGTGATTTCGTCTGATCAACTGACTTATAAATGACTTGGTTTGCATTATTAATTATTTTGGAATAATTTATGAATTTTAGCACTAATCTTCATTTGTTTTTCAGAACAATGTAATTCATCTATTTATAAATACTTTTAGGAATTGATTTCTTGATTTTATTTATGTATGTGCAATTTTCATTTCAGAATACATGTTGCTATTTTTAGATTTATTAAGTCTTGTTTGTAAGTTGAGTGAATAATAATGTAAATTACTATCATATATTTTACAATGTGTATTGCATACTGAATGTTTGTTTATCTTGTGTAGAGTCAATGCGACAGATTGTCAGAAATAGTAGTTTCAAATTACATTGATAAATGTCGGATTTGTTAATGTCACGTGACTTGTGAAAGTTATTTTTCAAAGTATTTCTGATTATTTCTACGATGCGAAAGAATGCGCAAAAGGTTATATAAATATGCACATAATTAGGTTTATGCTTGAGCAATTGTGGTCAGATAATTATTAACTGATTTTAAGTAAAATGATTGAGAACGGTCTCAGCTAATGTTTCGCCTTCCGGCTCCGTAAATTGTAGGAGCTCCTGGCTTGGGCCTAAGGATACATGGAGGTGATGTCACTGGAATGGCTTCTTGCTATTGATTCAGGAGGATGAATATTGATTACTTTATGATGGTATCTTGCAGATGGACTGTTATACTTTATTGCTGGCTCCAGAGGTTGGGATTTGAAGGCGACATCATTACCGGAGTTCACTTCCAGTAGTGAGTAGGTTTGATGAAGATCGCCTTTCATTTGTTGTCTGGGGGGGGGGGGAACTGGACGATTCTTTTTCATTGACATTCGAACCCCATGTTCATGATGGTTCAATGACTTACGATGCTCCGCTCTGGTGTCTTCTCATTTAATGTTCCTGCGAGTTGGACGTTTATGTTATATCTTGAACACTTCCTACGAACTTGATGTTGTTCCTCAGTGCGACGTTACTAAACAATTAATTTTTAACGAACTGTATTAATGTAACTAAAACCACAAAAAGTAGAGGAATATTGAAGAAATTATTAATGAACCGATTTTGGTCATTCTGAAAAATCAGGAGTTGTTCTTGTATGCTTCCGAATGTCTATTCTGAATATTTGGCTCATAACAATTTTTTATAGAATATTTTCTATTGTATTAACTACCACTTGCAAAATTATGCTTTTGATTATTGTTGAGTAGATACTTAGAACTTTGATTAGTTTCTGCCATTCAAAGTGCTAAATGCCTGTCTTCGTATGTGGAAGCATGCCGAAGGAACTGCGCTTCAGTAGATGGGTTACTGACCTCAAATAGCCTCAGCAAATGACATTACATCCGAATTATTATGTACTAACTTCCATCTGAAATTAAATTTATTGGCTGAGCAGTTTTCAACATGAAAAATATAATTTCTTCGGGAAATAGGTTTCTCTGTTGTTTGGACATGTAGAATTGAGTTTCGGGCCGTGTATGGTCACGCACTACAGCAAAGGTATTTATTAGAGAATGTTTCAAGCACACAAAATCCTTCTCAATGCCTTAGACCAAAGATTGACCCATGAAAAATATAAGCATTGCTCTTAAATATAAGCATTGTTATTCGACTGGAATATTATAATATTTAATATTGTCCTCTACATCATTCAAAAAGTTATTAATATTTCCTTAATCACCAAAAAATATAACGATGAAAATTAACAGGCAAGTGGTGGCTTCTACTAAAGAGATGGGAGTTGTTGGATGCCATTATAACACCTCCTTTTCCATAATAAATCTTATTTACACTGTCTCTGAATTAAGGAGTTGTTGGAGATGTCTTATCCACCAAGTCCAAAATATAGGGAGAGCAGTTATTTCAATACACATTTATTTGAGGACTCCACGTGCCAATCACACATAATCGAATATTTATACAATTTACAAAACTATACGAACTTCCAAACAGTCCATATTTTAATTCAACCCGCTTATGTGGTCAGGAGCAATTATAACCAATACAAGCAAAAAAACCCGCCTTAAGCGGTCAAGATCCAATAGCATTCTTCAAAATATTACCCATGAACCCGTGCGCTCTCACTCACACGAGACAAGGCGCCTCCTGGCGGGATCCGAGTAATTTATTTCCAACAGGAGTCAAATGAAGAGAAAATGAATCACAGAGGATAATCATATCATTGAATTATCACTATTTAATCTCTAACTTACTTTATCTATAGTAGTAATTTCTGTGCACATCTGATTTAATAATTAAGGGAATCAATTAATTTTTCTCTGAGTAACTCACTCAATTCGAGGCCTTAAACTAAATAAATTTAAGATTCTGAGTCATTACTCTTTGTCGATTCTATGTGGATTCACTCCAACGGCTCTTTATTCAACACAAGTCTGCTACTGAAGTTTAATTTGATAATTTCTGATCACTCTCTTTATAACATACTAAACTACCAACCTCAATATAAAATTCTTTTTTGCTCATATTTACATATTTCTCAATTCTATTCATTGCATATTCCCAAATCTTATCCAATTCATATAAGTCAAGTTTCCTTCATTAGGAGTAATTTTGAATTCAAAAAACATCATAAAAAGACTCTAAGATGCTACTTGAAATTAACATCGAGATAGAATGCACGCCATAACTTCAATGTTGGATTTAATTCTCTGCTGAGCCGATGCGAAAATTATCTTCGCAAATTTCAAGATTCCCCGCGAAGTATTTGATCTTCTGTGCTGGACCTTGATTGGATGACGAACTCTCTACCCCCTCCCTCAAATAAGCTCTTTGGAAGCTCTTTTCCCTTTCTGAAAAAACAATAAATTATTTTAACAGTAATTTTTATTTTTTCACATTTAAATTTTCAACTTTCGATATTTAAATTACTCCTGGGTATTGAAGATTTGTACATTGCATCTACATTTTTAACAGATATCTCTAAAATTAAGAACGCGAGGACAAGTACTTCTTTAATTCTTCAGTATCAACTTAAAACGCTTTTAAAAGTAGTCAACTAACTTTTAAGTACTGATTAACTATTGAGCTGGTTTTCGAAAACATTTTCTTAAGCTTTAAATTTAACTTTTCCCTTTTATTAACAATTTTAAAAATTTACAATGTCGTAATTTAAAATACCATCTAAATCATATGCCGTCGTCGGAGGTAATGGATGAGTGCTCCAAGAAACCACTAGCATCAGTTCAAGTGATCAGAAACAGCATTAGTTTTATCGGGTCTTACGGAGCATGCGCAACAGTAAACAACAAAAGGACTATTCTGTGAAATCACTAACATGTGAAACTGCAATGAATGAATATATTGGTGTTTGCATGTTTGGAAGATTCGTGTGCTTGTATTGTAAATATGAATTAAGTGAATTTTTCTCAGTGAAACTTGAAAAATAACGTGTATATTCATGCAACAGTGCTTTACTTGTCATGAAAACGACACCTTTTTGTGCACTTTTCCCTTTGCTAATGTTTATTCATAAAACCGCAGGTTTATATACGTATGAATCAAGATATGAAACTAATTGCTCAAATCTACTGATGGGGCAGTATCCTTTTTTTTTTTTTTTTTGTTCTATAAAGGGAATCGTTAACAGTTTAATGCTTAATTCAGTTTCTAACATGTATATACATTTGCAAAAAAAAAAACCTTTTTTGTAATATACATTTCTATAGAACATAACACATGCGGGTTGCTTCTTTTTGCTTTGCTTCAAAAATAAACACCCAAGTGTATGGCTTTCAAAAACATACTATAGTAACAAATTATGTCTTACAAAAACTTCCCTTTGGTAACTTTTTTTTTAAAATTATATTGGTATATTTAATACTAATATTGGAGTGAATATGTGTGTATGAAGCAATTAATCTAAATTTTTGTTTGTATTTGAGAGCTTAAAGTGGTTCTAGAATAGTGAAATATTTAATTAATAATATATCATTTAGTATATAGAAGATTTAAAATTTCAAATAGATTCTAAAATTAATGTAAAAGAATTATCGGTACTTTTCCATTTTGTCAAGCAGAATTTATTAGCATTAATCACATAGTCCATTTGGCATCAGTTGTATCATTTTTGGTGACCACAAGAATCTTTAATATTTTGCTCAATAATAACAAAAAAATACTAACTAGGATTAACATTGAAATTATGACCCACTTCTGTCTATTATGAATTTTATGATTGTGAAGTATTTTTATCTGTTTGACTAATGTTAGAAAAAAAAAATTAGGCAAGTAACCTATAAACATTCATGCTTAATAGCATACACTAAAATCCACTACTGTAACAATACTTACTGAGCAAGCTTTTATTTGCTTCAATCATTCAACTAAGATCATTTCTTCTCTCTGCATATTTCACTGGTATTTCTTTCCAATAGTTTTTCCAATCAATTAATGAACTCTTTTGTTTCTGAATTCATGGTTTTTGCTTGTTCTAAATATTTTAAATGAAATGAACTACAGTAGCAAAATTTCCAGCATGTAAAGAAACCTTACAAGGTACTTTTCCATTTCGCCGGTGCAAGCGCTAAAATTGCCGAAAATGATACAACCGATGCCAAACTCTGTCGGTTGTATTCAATCTAATTCAATAGTGCATAAATATTTTTACTGTGCATTATTGCCATTAAAATCTGCTTGGCAAGATTTGCACCAGCGAAATGGAAAAGTACCCAGTGAAGATTGCAATGCTAAAACGTATTCAATTTTTTTTCATGACTCTTCTCATTGGAATACTCGTTTGGAAAAATTCAATCACAATATAGAATTTCCATTTTCTGAGGTACTTGTTCCCAGATTTCATTATGGAGAGAAAGCAGTCACAAATCTTACAGGCTCAACCTTATAATGAATGATTAATAAAATCAAATGAAAAATGTGGTTGCATCTATTTCATAATATTTTATTATACTATGAAATAGATGCAACCACAGACTGAACAAAAAAATATATTTAAAAGTTGGCTGCAACATGGTTATAATATTGATTTGACAAAATACTAAGTGTTTAAATCTCAAAATATTAGTGATATGGTATTACCAGCACCATTTTATTTTGGAATTAATGTTACATGTTTTAATAATGTCCATTCCAAAAGTAATAGATGTCATTTATGGGATAACAGTGTAAATGTTAAATATTGCTAATTAAAATATATGAATATGGCCTTATTAAAATGTAGGCTAATTATTGCTTTTTTATGAGCATATAGATAATCTAATAGATATATAGCTTCAAATAATCAAATGTAATAAAGGTTTTTTTTCAATCTTTCCTACACCCTTAAGGGTTACCTTCTCTTGGTAACAATGGGTATTTCTCACTTGAGATACCCTAGTTATTTTTTTCTCCTTTCAGTGGGATTTACTATCTTTGGTAAACAAGGGTGGCATGTCCCCAGGGTACTCTTTAGCCATCCATCTCTATTTTTAACCCTCCTTCTTGTCAATCAATTTTTATCTTTTTTTTAAACATCTAGGTAATAGTTACTCCTTGTTTGGTGCAGCATAATCATATCTGGATCTTGCTTTATTAAACTTCAGCTTCACTCACTCACACACTCATTACTTTGTCCTGTTTTAAAAAATGCACGGAACTGGTACAAATTGTCAATTCAGAAATGAAATGTTTGAAAGAAGTTATTCTAAGTGAATTATTTAGAATAAGGAATCCCATTAAAAAAATTACGAACCAAACTGTGTAGCTTGTGGCTCAAATCCTTTTTATTGTTTAAACTTCAGTTGTTATGAGATCATTCCAAAATCTTTGACAAATTATCCATATAAAATTTTTGTACTAGAACACCATTGCATGTATCAAGTTAAAGGTTTAGCTTATTAGATGGAAAGAATAACATGAAGGGAGCTCCTTGATTCCCCCCCCTCTAAAAGTTTATTAATTTGTCTATTTTGCCATCCATTTATTTAGTGAATTATTTTATAATTTTTTTAAAATCCTTTTTTGATATGATTGCATCAAGTTTGACTTAATTATTTTTCTTTTTGTTAATTAGTTTTTTTAAAGTATTTTTGAGCATATGTATAGTAAAAATTATAATTGAAAGAAGAACATTATAGCCACTCATAAAGGATCTGTACTTACACATTTTGATGCATAGACAGCAGATTTAAATTTTTAGATTTAAAGGGTTGGCATCTTATAGAATCTATGAAAGGAATTTTATGTATGATATATGCAATCAGAACCTTATTTCTAGAAATATAAGTGTTGTAATACATTGATTCACAAAATGCATACTCAAAATATATTTATGTTCTTAAGCAAATTAAATTTGTTTCTACTGTTGAATTTTAGATCTGATGTAAGTTCTGGAGCATTGTCTCAGTTAATCCTCTGAAATTCAACCATGAACATAATTTCGAGAATTTTAAAAGTGAGAATCAACTCTAGTTATGCATACAATTAGAGCAAGAAAAATGTTAGTCAAATGAGTAATTAATCATTTTTGTTACTCTATTAAAAATTTATTTTTAGTAACAATAGGTATGGCATAATTATGTAATTTTGTTATTAAATTAAATGATTATTTCATTCTTTCCTTATTGAAGTTAGTTTTATACATACCATCTCTTTCTCCTCATTTTATCAGTATCAACACATTCGGGAACAGTTTCAAAACATAAAATTAGCTATATCTTTGACTTATTAATTCAAGAAAATAGCATCTTTGAAGGACATTTTTTAATCTAATTAGATTATTTTGTTTAATTTGTAGTGCTTTTGCTTAATTTTGTTGTTATTACATTTCCTGAAGTTATTTAGATATCTTTGCTTGCCACCAAATATTGATCCAAAAACTCAGCAGCCAAGATCTTGTCAAAAGAATAATGTTGCAAAAGGTAATGATTTAGTAGTATTTTCATTGCAGTGTAATTAATTTATAATGAATACTTAGTAAATTTATTCTATTTTTTAGTTATCTTATAGCATGAGCTATTCATGAACCTTCCTTTTAACTGACATCTGGGTTTACTTTTTGATATTATATTTACATTTCCAGTCAAATGAAATGTTACATACATATATTTAAAATAGATTAAATGTAAGAAGTGTAGCAAATGAATTTAAGGAAATACTTATAAAAACAATGGAGAATTGATGATGGATAGTAGTGAACAATGGTTAGTAATGAGTAGAGCCAGTAGATGGTGTATGATAGAAATTGCTGTTAAACAAATGATTATCAATAGCAGATGAGCTTGGAGTGAGTTTACATGGAAAGAACAGATTTCCAGTTCGAACCTTCAATCCTTATGATATTACTAACTCAAACAAATAAACTGATGAGATTTAACTTGGATTATTATTTCAAACTATAATTCAGGCATGGTGAGGATACATAAACTTAGAGAGAGATTCTGCATGAGCATTCATAATTTGGAGAATATTAATAAACTTAATTTGTTTACTATATGATGATCTCTTTATTTAATTGTGTGAATTTACTGATTATCTATTTAAGCCTAATACTGACTGTTGAAATAAATGAAAGGGAGTTATTAGAATTTTGTTGACATTAAAAGAAATATACAGTAAACTGAATTAAAGATTGTTACAACAGATTATTAAATTCTGTTGATATGGAAATAATTAACATTGCATTTATGATATTTGAGAAAATTTTTCTCTTTTAAAATGTCATGTAAAACTCTTAGAATTTTTATTGGGTGTTTTACTTGTATTGTAATTTCACTAACAAATATTTTGGTGCTCTCTGGTTGTATTCATATATAATCTTTTTTCTTTTAGTTCTCTGTAAAACAATTCATGGAATAATTTGCAAACAAGGGACTGGTTTGAATGAAACAATGTTTGAAAAAGATATAGACTGTGAATATACGTAAGGGTTTTTTAAATTTAATGTTAATTTTTTCTTCTTCTAAATCTTACTATTTAAATATTTTTATAACATCAGGTTGTTGTTGTTTTTTGTTATCAAGTTAAAATTTTTTATCAAATCATGTTATTCTAAAGGAAAAATTATATAATGGTTAGGTGTTTGAGTCCTTAGTATTTTGTATTGATGCTATAACAAAAATAATAGTTACAACATATTTTAAATTTGTGTGTTTTAATGCTCATGACAAGATTATGAAGGGAAAAAAAAACATGATATTTTTAATGACATTCTTTTAAGTAAAATATTGTTTATACCAGCTGTTGCTCTTAATTATCCATAATGCACAAAGTCAAAAATAAAGGTTAAACTAAGATCTGTTTGAAACTATATTTATCTTTGCTGTATAATGTAGTTATGTATTAGTGGGTAGAATAATTCGAATCTTAGTTTAAAAATTAATTTAAATTGTTAAAAAATTTATTATAAAAATTAATATAATATTTGTGACTTTTAATTAAAAAAATACATCTAAATATTTTTTAAATTGAAAACCATTAACAATCTATTTTTAAAAATATTGCAGATCTATTATAAAATAATCGAAGCTTTTTTTCCCTTTTGTTATTATCTGCTTTTAATCTAGCAGTATCCTACTGTTCAAAATACTTAGTTTTGTAGTAGAAGAATGTGAAGCAACCTTTTATATTATTACAGATACTAATTTTATGTACGTACTATTTTCATATAAAAAATTCATATGTATTGGGTTATTCAAAATTAATAATTGTAACTTTTAAATAGTAACTTTAAAAAATAGTAACTTTTAAAGTTACTATTTAAAAGTAATTAATAAATAGTAACTTTTCTTTAACTGTTTTCAGAAATGGCTATTCATATGAAACTGCATTATTATTGTCTCTGTTTCTTGGTATGTTTGGAATTGACAGATTCTATCTTGGATATCCTGCAATTGGTATAAAATTTTCACCTTTTTATTTTTATGTATTTTATAATCTGATCCCAGATATATAATTGAATCTCGGTATTTTTTGTATTATTAAGCAAAAAGTTGAATAATTCTTTGGTAATGATATAATTATTTTTCATGAAATACATAGCAAATTACAAATTTCCTCTCATGTTTTTGAAATAATTTTTGAAGTCGAGGAATTGATTATATGCCAGAGAATCGGTTGTTATTCAAAAACAAAAAGAATGAAATTTTAGTCAATTTTTTTAACTGTTAAGTACTGATGATTAAATTTAGATTTTTAAAAAAGAAATAAAGAGGAAAAGAGTCAGAGAAGTTTCATATGATGTCAAATAATATAGCCATTCTGTACAGGAAAGCATTATCTTGAGAACAATGATTATTTTTAATGCATAAACTGTAAAAAATTACTCATATTAGTAACAATACTTGAACTTAGCTTGAAACAATTTGCAGAGAATGTACCGATGTAAAAATTTCTAATTTAACTGACCTTGTTAGTATAACAGAGTTACCTGCATTTCCTGTTTAAACTAATGATAGTTTTGTGGATCAACAGTGTTTTTGCTGACTTTTTTTTATTACTCAGTATAATGATCTAATGGTTGCTGAAAGTGGCCACTGTTTTCCACCTAATTACTTCTTAAATAGTCATCCTGTTCTATGTTGTTGCTGCAAATAGTGCACTCTTTTTTAAATAATAAGTTAAATATTGAAATAGATAAATGATTACATGTAATTTTTAACTGTGTGGAATTTAATTTTTTATAAGTATCTAAAAATTCTTTTGTGTGGGAAGTACTTTAAAACGTGGAGAATTGCACATAATGAAGCATTACAGTTTTTGAAATAATAAGTGCTGGTTTCACAGCTAATTTTTTTTCTCCTTATTTGTTTTTCAGTTTGCTTTAACATACCATCTCTAAATGAATATAATCAGCAGAGTGGTATGTTGTCTTAAAATGTTAGTAACACAATCAACAAATTTTATTTTCTGATTTCTTTCAATGGCAGCTTGTGAACTTCAATTAATTTTACTCCATTATCTTATATTTGAAAAATCACCATTACTGGATTCTTCTTTTGAGCTTGAAAAACTATCATCAAATTCATTATTAGACTCACAATATTATAAACTGTCAAAATTATTTCTGAAAACATTCATTTTCAGAATTATCCAGCTTTTGCTTTGGTACATTTCAGTAATAAACTATCATCAAAGTACACAAGAAAAAAATAGTTAGATCAGGAACATTTTTCTTCATTATGCAGAAAGTTTCTTGATATCCTTCCTGCCATCTGCATGATGTCAAACAGAGTTTTTTGAGTAAGTATTGCTCGAAACTCCCAACAAATGGAATAATATTTACGAATCAGACCATTCCATTTGTGTGTATTGGGGGGGGGGGGAATTTCATTAATTAAATAGTGCTCATTTTTTGCTATTTTGCTCAGAAGCCTTCTTGCATACTGAACTTGTTTGTGAGTATTATGATACTCAAATGCAAGATGTATTCACTTGAGATCAAATTTTAATAAAACATACTTTTTGCTTCACTAGATGTATCACAATTTGGCTTAGATATGAATGGTATCAAGACATTTTGATGCAAATGTATTTCCAGTAATATGCTGCTTGGAAAATATTTTTATCATTTTTAAGTATTGGTTTTTGCATTAAAAAAAAAGACTTACATAGTTTTTTGTATATATAAGGAAGCACACATGAACTGCTCTATCAAACCTTCTTTGTAAGATTAATTTTTTTGATTTAATGAAGTAGTTTAAGTGTTACATATTATTTCCTTTGAAAAATTAATAATTTTTCTTATGATATTCATTATATTTATCTGAAAAATTATTCACAATAATTATTATATTTTCACTTTATATTATTGAATATAATTAGTATTCCTCTCATTTTGTAGGTCTTGCAAAATTGTGTACACTTGGTTTTATGTTCCTAGGGCAACTAATTGATATTATTTTAATAGCCTTACAGGTATGTTTTGGTTTTCAAAATTTACTATTGCTATCTTTGTGAACTTTCAGTTTTTTTTTTTTTTTTTTTTTTTTTATCATTGAAACAAATAATGTAATGTGACTTGTATATTTTTATTTGAAATGAATCCTTTTCTGTAAAATATAAAGAAATTATTAGATATGTTGGTTTTTCTATTATTGTTATTAACATTACTTGACTTCTTTCTTTTTTCCCTTCCTCTTATCAATTCCTATTTCATATAAATTTTGAACTTTTTTACACTTGTGAGAATATTGTTCATTATGTAGTTTATCATATGAAACAACAATATCGGTTGCATTAATGTGTAAACATTTGGTTTGGTACAGTGAGATTATGTAAATATGAAAATTCAAAATTTCTAGTTGCGTTCGTAACCTTCTCAAAAAATCGATGTATTCAACTATTTTAGCGATGAACTGGTATAGCTTTATTTAAGAATACATTTTTGGTGAGCTTTTGAAACTGAAACAGTTGTATTATAAATAATACTTATTCTAATTTAGGATATATCATAAAAAGAATATTTTTAAATCGTTTAATCTTGAGCATTCTAAAATTGGTTGCCAATCTCTGACCATTAAAATTACACATTTTGTTTTCCCTTTCTTCTCTTTGGACTTCATAATTGCTAATACTAAATGCTTGCAATCAAATTTTAAATATATATTTTTGTCTGATGTTTGTGTATATTTATCATTTAAATAAATTGTTTGATCTGCTAGTGCACGATTATGTACATGTTACTGTTGGTACACATTTAATTTTAGATGCATTCATTTGTGAAAGAAACAGAATTTCAGCTAAATTTTTTAGCATTGTGAATTGCTAAATAAATAAAATTTCATCAAATATGTGGCATAAAAACTGTTTTATTTTTCAAAACTGTTATTATTATTAGTTGCTGTTTTAAGGCTTTTATCTCTTCTGCTCATAATTTTGTAATGTAAGTACAAATAAGTAATGAAATCAATTTTCATATATATATTGTCATACCTTTAATTCGTTCATGGGATAGTAAAACAAATTATCTAAAAGCTAGTGAAACTTAATTTAAAATGTTTATATATTTTTTCATTCCTAAAATCCTTGAATTGGCCATTTTGATGTATTTTGTTTGAATTGGCCATTTTGATTTGTAAATGGCCATAAAATGTTTGAACCATTTACTTTGCATTCTAACTTTAGCCGCATTTTTATTGCTTACTTTGCTCCTTTCCACTTCTAAAAGCTGTCTAACGTGACATTGTCAGTAATTCGTCTAATTTCTATTAATTTGTTAGTTAAGTATTTGATGCCAGGTGTCTAATGTCGTGATTATTTTATATGTATGTAAGTGATTACTTTAAAATCTGGAGAAAGTTGTTTGAATCTGTATATATTCATTTATAGATTATTTTAATTCATGTGTGTAAGACTGCATATTTATTCTAAACTTATGGTATAAATTTATTTTTATCCTAAAATTTGTTATTTTTTATGGCATAGTTATGGGTCTAGATCCCTTCCATACACTTAACCAAAAAGAAGAATGTATTTCTATTGCGTTGGAAATGATTATTAGTGTCCGAAATTTATGTTGAATTTGAAGTGGATAAAATTGATTATAAATATGGAGTATTCCGAAGGAATTGATTTGCCGTTGAATCCACATATTCAGAAATTCAATGGATACGATTATTGAAGATGGGCAGCTTGGTTAAGAACTCTACTCTTGGGTCTCAGTATGTTGCATTTGGTGTCAGTAAAATTCAACCTTTGGGAGAAGATGCTGCAAAAAAAAAAAAAAAAAAAAAAAAAAAATTGGGAAAAACATCACTGGTTAAATTATAAATGTTATGCTGTTATTTACATTTTTTAGAAGAGAGGTATTAAATTCTAATAACACAAGTAAAGGAGCTTAACAAATTTTCATTTGAAACCTCACCATGTTTTGTTAGTTATTTAAATATATTCTTTAATGTTAAATTTAAACTGAAAGGGGAAACTATTGGTAAGCTTATTCACTGTAGACTGCAGCTGTATGTAAGGAAATTTAGCATAAAATTGATGACATGTATATCTGTTTTTAATTAACCTTAATATTTAAATGGAGTAACTGAGAGATTGTATACAGTTCCCAATGAGGAATTAATGGAAAATATATTGGATGTTTTGTTATTGGAAAATACGAGGGATATTCAGAAAGTAAGGAATGTTTCCGTCTGACGTCGCTAGGCGAGTGCCGATCACGTATATTTTGGTGTCTGCGTACTCGGCATCTCAGTCGGCATCCAGCCATCACAACGGGAACATTTCCACGCTGCCCGTTTTTTCGATATTCTGGTTTAAAATGTGCGCTGCAATTGAAAATCCCGCCAGTTGTGAGGTGCGGTCTGTGATATGGTTTTTGTTGGCAAAAAACCTAAAACCTATGGAAATTTATGGGCAAGTGTGTGAAGTGTACGGAAACAATGTAATGAATGAAAGTTCAATCCGGAAATGGTGTATTCAGCTTAAAAATGGGCAAACTAACGTTCATGATGAAGTGAAGAGTGGACGCCCTAGCATTGTGACTGATGAACTGGTCACTAAAGTTGATGAAAAGATTCGTGAAAACCGCCGTTTCACAATAACGGAGCTTTCGCTTAGTTTTCCACAAGTTTCACAGACTTTGTTGTTAAAAATTGTCACTACCGCAAATTTTGTGCAAGATGGGTGTAGGTGGCAGAATTCTATGACGAAGGAGTTTCAAAGCTTGTCCACCGCTATGATAAGTGCCTCAATTTGTTTGGTGACTATGTTGAAAAGTAGAATTTTAGTCGCTCTTTCTAATGTATACAATAAATTTTTTTTCTTGTACTTAGTTTCTTTTTAATTCCAAAACGTTCCTTACTTTCTGAATAGCCCTCGTAATTGCTTAAAGTTGGTTCAATATGATAAAAACAAAGAACTAGATAAATTTAATTATGTCTTTTTATCATCTTATTTTCAAAAAACTCTAAATTTGAAAGTGATAGAATTAATAATCCAGATCTCTTAAAATTCAACTCAATTAAAAATTGAACCATGTTATGCATATGGTGAGGAAGGTCATTTAAAAGTTATTTGTAAAAACAATTTCCAATCAAATAAATAAAAGGAAAGTCAAAATCTAATAATAAAACAAACATAGTTGAAGTAAATTGAAAGGATTCGAATTTCGCAGAATCTGAAACAGAACTCTCACCATATGAAATTGGAGTACCAGAAAGTTCATATATTTGAAACTCATTTTTGACGGAGCTTGTTGATAAAAATTTGTTGATGATAAAAAATATCTTTTGAATTTTAAAGAAATGGTGAAACAAACTTTGTCAGAAACTACTCACTATGGATGGATCCCAATTAAAGGAGCCGGAAATTTGAAATCTCAGTAATTTGTGATGGTACTTTAAATAATGTTATTTTGAATACAGAATTCTGTTATTCAGATTGAAGACAAAATTTAACATTTGGACCTCTTTAAATAAATACTATTGCGAAACAGTTTGCAGTAACGAAAAGGTAACCATCTACACAAAAATAAGAGGTAGATCATGTTTAACATAATCAATTCTATTAAGACCCATTTGGAATGCTTATATAGAAAATAACAAAATTTAAAATTTTGATGTTGCTGCAAGGGAATGTATTCAAAAAGGGTATAAAGGCTTTGTCCATTGCAATTTTAAAAAAAACTCTTTACAATATCCAAGAATGGGGTTGTAAGAGATTTACACACCATTCCTGTTTGCAAAAATATTTGTTCAATATGTAGGGAACCCAAATCCAAAAAAGAGCATCATTCTCTGAACTTGAAAACACTAAAATTAAAAGAAACAAATTCATATGGATGTTTGGAGTCCTTCTTCTATAGAAATGAAAACTGATTATAAATATTTTGTTGAATTTTAGAGGAGGGTATGGATATATCTCTTAAAAATAAAAATCTGAAGTCTTTGTTACATTTAAAAGTTCTTAGCAATGATTGAGAAACAGTTGGAAAGAAATTTAAAGTGCTTTAGAAATGATAATGGAATGGAACTTCGTTGCAACAATTTTACAAACTTTCTCACATATCTTAAATTTTTGCATGAAAGATACAATGTTATGTCACCTGAGCAAAATAGTATTGCTGAAATAGTCTAGAGTTACACTTTCGATGTGGTACAATTCTTATTAATTCAATCTAAATTAAATAAGAAATTTCAGCTCGAAGCATTTTGTTATATTTGCATTAGAAATTGCATTTGCATTAGAAAAATACCCTGACTTTTACTAAGTGATGAAGAGAAGAAAAACTGTGTAAAAAGAGTAGTACAATCAACATTTATTGCTTTATGTCAGAAGGGGAAAGAAGTGTTCTTAAAACAATTTTCTAAAATATTCAGGAAAACCTAAGGATTTATGTGCTGATACATAGAACAATTGTGACTACAAGTTAGTTCTAACTTGTATCATCTTCAAAATACAAGTTAGAACTTAGTAGACCACTTTGAAGATTCAATATATGAGGTTCTTAATTTAGAATTACCCATGATTTTTAAAGGGGCTCCATATGTGCCATTTAAAGTAAAGTGGAAAGCTTCTATGTCTGAAGACATTCTAAAAATGTTTGAAAGACATATGGGAGACCTTGTTAATGTACCTGTATAGGTAGTAAATATGTGTTTTCAACAAAATAAAATGACATGAATAAAATTGTCAGATTCAAAGCTAGACTGATGACACAAGGTTTTTGACAAAAAATTGGTGAATGAAATTTTTTTCAATAGTTGTGAACTTTATTGTTATAAAATTTTTCTTTGTTGTACTAATTTCATACTATATTTTAAGTTGTTTTTCATGCTTTAGTTGATATTAAATCAGCATATTTAAACATAATATTAAATGGAGTTATTTAAATGGAACAGCATAGTGGATTTGTTGATAAAGGAAGTGAGCATAAGCTATGCTTATTGAAAAAGTCAGTTTATGGATTATGGCTGGCAGTAGTATTAGGAATTTCATCAAACCCACACATAATACTTTTAGGATTTAAAAAAATATGTAGAATAAATTGTGTATATAAATTGAAAAATAATATTGTAATAGTAGTGTATGTTGATGACAATTGTATTTGGCAGAAAGCAAAAATGCTTTGATTTTGAAATTACTTTATTAAAAACTAAATTAGACATTAAAGAATTAGGCAAAATTAAGTATTTACTTGGAGTTAATTTTGAAAAAAATTAAAAAATACTACTTATTTGTATCAATATACATATATACTTGATAGAGAATTATTCTATAATAATGTTAATCCTCCATTTAATTTGAATTGCAAACCAAAATTAAAGAATCAGAAATTGTTGGAACTGAGTTAATGAAATATAGAATTATAACAGTATAATTATAGAACTTTAATTGGATATCTGTTATTTTTAGCGGGCAGAATTGGTCTAGATATTTTGTTTGCTGTAAATACCATGTCTCAGTTTAATAATGGTTATACTTTACAACACTGGAGGATTGTTATTGATATTTTAAACTGTGCAATTAATACATATATAAGATTAATATATGTAGAGAATTCTGATGCAAACTTAGGTAGCAGTTTAATGAATTGAGATTTAACCAGTGGATATATAATTTATTTTGCTGGAATGCCTTTATATGGAGGTCAGCTAAGCAAAAAGCTGTGACCATAAGCTCAATGGAATGGTATTTTTTATTATTGTCTTGACAGAAAGCATTAAATAGTTTTTATGGTTTTAAGATACTTAAATAGAATTAAAATTATTTCAAATTATTCAAACTATGCAGTATAATGGTAATCAATCTGCAAATTATTTATGTGAAAATAATATTGAAAATTTAAAAAATAAGCATATAGATATAAAGTATCAATCTATTTGGTAACCACACTATGAAATATTTGTTTTTAAATTATTTAAAATGTTCTTGTATCCATGTAATGTGTAGAATTTCACTTTATTACTGATGAATTGAAAATTTAATTGGTTCAATGAGCTATACATCAGTGATTCTTCAAATTTCTATTGTTAGTTAATGTATCTGAGATGGTCAGATGTCAAATGCTGTGATTATTTTATAGGTATATAATCATTTACTTTAAAACCTATAAAAGTTTTTTTAATATGTACATTCTCATTTATAGTTTAATTCATGTGCATAAGACTGCATATTTATTTTAACTATGATGGAAAAAATTTGTTTTTATCTTAAAATGTTT
This sequence comes from Nephila pilipes, assembly GCA_019974015.1. NCBI lineage: Eukaryota > Metazoa > Arthropoda > Arachnida > Araneae > Nephilidae > Nephila > Nephila pilipes. Next base: position 511,729 of record BMAW01088834.1, on the reverse strand, counting down.
TTTATGTTTCATGGTCATGATGGTTTTCAACTTTGGTTTTAAACTATATTCCCTATTTATTTCAGTTTGATAAAAAAATCAATTCAACTACTTACATTTTAATTAATTATTGGAAGTTTTTTTGTAAAACATTGATTTTTGACGACTGGTGAGTGTTTGTGTGATAAAAAACATAATCAATAATATATTTTACAAGAAAGTTTTGAAACAAAACTGTTTAATTTTCTACTATCTTTTATTTTATTTCCTATAATACTTTATATTCTATATTATTAATGCTGTGCAATATATGTGTTTTGTTGAATTTTGTTATTTTTAAAATTCTTTTGCTTAATCAACATTTTTTCCTAGGTTGTGGGACCTGCTGATGGATCTAATTATGTTATAAGTTACTTTGGACCAAAACTTACGATATTAAGAAAGAACAATGATACTTTTATTATGCCACAGGATGATTGGTAGCAATTTAAAATTATCAAACCTGTTTTGAGTACTTTTTTATAAATGTTATTCAAAGTTAAATCAAGTTGAAATTCTTATTTAACATATTTTAGCTGCTATGATGTTCCAGATATTTTACTTTTAAATTGATTTAAGTTCATTAGAATTGAGATAAGGGGCATCTAAATCTATCTTGAAATGAATAGGATACATACTTCTTTTAAAAAATAATTAAAGGCAAAAAAAAATTGAATTGCTTATTTAACCTATAAAATATTTTAACCTGTAAAATATTTACTGCTAAAAAGGGTTGTAAAATATGTGTCCATTTAATTACTAATGTTTTGTAAAATTTAGCAAAAATAAATGTGGAGGAAGGAGGAGATATAGTAAAATTAAATAAATAGAAAAAATGTCCTTGTTGTTAAATGACAATTTTTGCTAAGCCATCACATTTTTGATGCATTTAAATAAAGTGCAGATTTTCTAACATAGTTGTAGATTATTGAATAACATCCAATGTAAGATTTATATTAATTAACATAGTGCATGTTTTAAAAGTGGAACCACAAATTACTTAGTCAATTTAAATAAAATTATAATTCTTATTTTGTTTGAAAAAAATTATGGAAAATCTTTTATAACCCATATATGTATTTATATGAAATTCTTAAGTCTAAAAAAATGATACTTTTAAGTACAAATATGTTTTTTAAATAAGAGGTACAGTTGCACACAATTATGAATAAATAGTTAAAAGGCCAGTTAATTGCATGTTAGTATCTCATGTATTTATTTTATTGTAATAATTAAGTTTAATATATGTAAATGTTTTGTACAGAATTTTATTTTGAATAAATTTTAAAACATTGTATAGTTTTTATTCATCTTACTTTCATCCTTTAAATATTCTAAACAGGAATGTTTTTTGTTCACTAAAAAACAGAATGAATTGTAAATATTGGTTTCTTAGTTTAGTCTTAAGTTTAGACAAGGCTGTTTTGAATTATTGGACCTTGACATCCTCACTTGTATGCAAGATATTACATGATATTAGTATGGTAACTCCATCTAATCAGAAATTGATTCTAGAGCTGTTTATACTCATTAATAATGTAGTGTATTTAAATAAATTAATATTTGATAATTATGCATAAAATAAAAGATGATTCACTTTTCATTTTAATTTCATTAAGGGTAATTGATTGATTGGTTTTATTGATTTCGCTCTAGAAGCAACATCAGGGCTACTGGCAACTGACTTCATAATTTTGAACCTCGGTTGAGTGACACCTCCTTCTCCTAACTTCCACACCATGCTAAGGAAAAGACTTTAAGCCTCAATATTTAATATGCATCAGCTCCGGCTACAAAGTGGGCCTTAGTGGCATCAAATCTCGAACCCATGACTCAGCAAAAACTACTGGTGGCAACCATAACTAGGCTACCACTGCCACCAATTTGAGGAGGAGAATAAAGAGTTTTATTTTAATTTTTAAGATGCATTTGGGCCTAGTCCATAACATGACGTTATTTTGTCTACGTTTTTTTCTCCTTCTCCCACTCTCATTATATACATATTTAGGTGAAGCACTAGATGTGCCACCTTTTGTGACAACTGAACATGCACTCTTCATGAAGAAAGGTATCATAGACTAGAGAGATTGGACATCTACCTGTTGATCCTCAAAAGGTATTTTATTTCCCACTCATTGAAAGATCCAGTGGATGCATTCTCCTGTTCACCACCTAGAGACGTGAGACCCACTGGAAGTTACATCCCTCCCTAATTCGATTGTAGAACTTGCCTAAATACTCCACTAACACACTAAAGTATAGTCTGTCCTACCATTTTACCAACATTTCTTTAAAATTTGATATTATCCCGGACATTTTTTTTAAATCCCGACAAGAATTGCTGTGCAGTCCAAGGACATTCCAATTTTTTCAAAAGTATTTATTTCATTTTTATTCATGTTCATGAAACTATTTTTATTCATGTTTATGAAACTGTTTTTTGAACAGGCATTTGCATTTATTTACTTTTCCGATATTTATATTTCCTTAGGAAATCCTTGTAACATAAAAATATATATCTTATACTAGAGTATTGATTTACCTTTAAGTGAGTATGACTTTTATGCTTGATAAGTTAATGAAGAAATTTTTTAATGTAATTTAGATATTGACTTGGATATATATAACATAAAAATCATCCTGAAAATGATTTTGAGCAATAATTTCTTCCTTTAATATATTATTGGGAAGATATGGCAATCTGATCTTTCAAGATGGCTTTGTTTTAGAGAAGCTTTTGGCAACTGATATGTGTGTGTCACAATTTTTATTGAATTTAATTGCAAAGAGAAAGTTTGTTTTAGATATAGTCAATAAGTACAGAGGCAGGTAATATTACATAAAAAATATGGTATTTAGAAAATGAAAATAGTCCTGAAATATCCTTACTTGTGTGACGAAAATTATTCACGAGTTTTATGTGTTTGACAAAGAAGAGGAAAGGGATAGTAACTAAACAGCAGTCCTCTCTGTTCATTTCATTTTCCATCAGTCACTAGGTACCGCTCTTTATCTAATTCCTGAGCTATAGTTAATGTTCATCAGTATTGTAAATTGTTGATGAAATTCAGGAAGGCAATCAAATTGTACAATGTGGTAATGTGTATTTCTATGCATTGTACATTTCTTGTGGTAATGTACAATGCGAGACCACACAGCAAATGAACTTTTGCAGAAGTTCAAGTGAAAAGTCTTTAACTATAATCCAGATTTGTTTTCATGCAACTTTCACATCGTCAGTGAGCTCAGAATAGTTCTGCCAGGGCAATGATTTCAATTAAACAATAAAATCAGTCATAATTTGAAATGAAAGAAAGTCAAAATCATAATTGGTTCAAATAGCAGCTAAAACTTTTATGGGTATAGCATTCTGTGCCTAGTGTCATAGTGGGATGAATGCCTATACAATTTCGCACAATACTTTTGAGATTCATCATCATCTGGCTCTCAATTATTCACTGTACCTAATTATTAAATCATCTCTAAATGTTGATTTTGTTTAAGAAAATGTTGCAACTAAGATGATGTAATGAAAATTAATAAAATTATTAATTACAAACATATAATTATCATAACAATACCTATTCAGTTCAATAATTAAATTACAGTCAATATTCAATGTATTAAAAACAACATTCACTTATTTTTCTCTAAGAAACAAATATTTAGTACCCATCAAATGCTAAATGTTCCAGAATTCAAAAAGCTTTCATCTGAGGAAACCGTAGTTATCCTTTTTTTTCCCTGTACGGTTTACTCTCTTTGGTAAATGTGGGTGACACGTTCCCATGATACCCTAGTGATCACACACACATTCCCTATTTTCAGTGATATGCCCACATCTGACTCTTGCGCAATTAAAATACTATCACTCACTCAATGAGCTTCATTTAAGTAAAAAAAATTTTTTATATCATAGTTATATGTAACTTTGTACACATTACTTAATTTTCTATTATTAAATAATGTATGGGTTTACAATATTTTATGAGACTATTTCGGTGTACAATATGTTGCATCAAAACACCAGATTTTCTTGCATGACAACCGGGACATGTTGGGAAGCTTACCCCGTTTTCTTAATCATATTAAGGTAAGAGGTAATTCTTTCTAAGCATCCTTAAATTTCATTTTTCAGAATTAGTGGATTCAGTTGATTTTAATTTCTAACAATCAATCAATTTAATAACTTTTTAATTTTCAGACTAAATTGTGGACAGAAATGTTTTTGTAAATCTTTTAATCTCCTAAAAATAATTTTGTAAATTTATATGATATGAAATAACAGTGATTAGAATGTGATTTTGCGAGTAATGTCCATAAAATTTTTAACTTTGGAAAATGTAGAAAACTTTTAGAAACATCATTCTAAGAAATATGAAATTTTTCAAAGATGGAAAAAAAAGCCAAATGTCCATAAACTGCTAAAAGTTTATTCTTTTTACCTTGAACGTTAAACATTTTTAACTTCAGAATAAAAAAATTTTTAAATTTGTTAAATTTTTTTTAGTGACCTATAAACATATCAAAAATTCACTTAACATATAGATCAAGGTAATTTTGAAGAGTTTTTATTAAAAATATTTTAACTTTATACAAAATGTTTAAAAAAATGCTTTCACTCTTAGTATCACAATTATTATTTTGCAAAATTAGGATATTATCAGAAGCAATCAAAAATCAAATTCTTCAGAGAAAAATAATGTACAGGATTTTTTTTACAGTGATAGAAAGGGTATTGTGAACAATTGATTTAAGAATGGGAAAAAAAATATTTTCAAGTAAAATATCTTCCCAAAAGTATTCGAGATAAAATAAATAATCAAAATAACTGCACATTAATTCCATCAATTAATTCGTACTGATGAATGAGCACAAATTTTAAGAACAGGAATTGGCAGCAGTAGCCTAGTGGTTATGGTCGAGAATTGGTGGCATGCGTTGTTTCCATTGAATCAAGGGTTTGAGTCCTAATACCTCTAATTACCTGCCGTGTAGTGCATGTTAAATCTGTGGAGGTCACAAATCCTCCTCCTACAAGTTAAATTTCAGCTGGTGGAGAGGTGGTCAGTAAGAATGTTTATAGCAAGCTGCAACAAATTCCCGCTTCCTCTTCGGGGAGGGGGTGCTATTTTGTTCGTTTTTAGTGATCAATGTCGGCGAAGGTTTGAAGTTATTAAATTGGTGGTAATATTAGGGAGGTTTAAGTGTTTGAAGCCATTTAGTGGTTTTATAAGCGAAGTTTCGTTTATTGTTTACTTCTGTAAGTATTGTTTGTGCTCTGATCAAGGGATTTGAATGTTTTTCTATTGTGGTAAAAGTGTTTCGAGAAAGCTTAGTGATGAAGTTTTCTATTTGTTCAACTTTTAGGTCGTTGTGAATAACAGTTTCTAACGTACCAAGGAGCGTTTGTCATGATTCTAAGAATTTTATTTTGTAGTGTTTGAATGTGTTTCAGGTGGGTCGAGACAGCTGCCCCCCAAACAAGGGAGGCTTAGGTAATTACTGGGCGTAAAATCTGCTTATAGAGTAGGACTTTATTTTTAAGTGAGAGTGCCTGCCAAGTGGATTAAAGTGATACAAAAGTGGATTTTATTCTAAAATTTATCTTTTAGGTGTTTTATGTGCTTTGAATAAGTTAATTTTTGATCGAGGTGCAGACCCAGATATTAACCACCAATAGCCAGCTGAGTTCTTTGTCGAAGAGGTGTAGGTTGTGTCTTCCTTTGTAGAACAGTATTGCTTAGGTTTTGTCTACGTTAAATGGGTTAGGTAATTTTGAATTGTCTTTAATGTAATTTTGTAATGTAGGCCAACACCGCGGAATCATCTGCAAAGAGGCAAGTGATAACACTGGCGTAGTGTGGGAAGTCACGCGTGTACAAATGGAGCGAGAGGACCCTGCCTTGGGGCGTGCCCGCATGAATTCGGCCCAGGGTGGAGTGTTTTTTATTTATTCTGACTCTAAAAGTCCTATTTTTTTTAAATAATTATAAATTATTTTGATATAGTGTAGTTAGGAAAATTTAGTTTCATTGATTTTAAATAAGTCCATTATGCCACATTTTATCAAAAGCTCTTCTTATATCTTAGAAGACCCCAATGGTAGGACGTTTTAGGACAAATCCTTCGTTGATAATGTTAGTTACTCTAATTAAATGATGTGTTGTGGAGTGTCCATCGCTGAAACCGCATTACTACGGGGGGATACAGTTTGAAATTGTTGAATGATTTTTAATTCTGTTTAAAATAATTTTTTCGAATACCTTAGCAGTGTTGCAAAGCAGACTAATTGGTCAGTAACTCTGCAGGAATTTTGTGTTTTGATGAGGTTTGGGGAGCATTATCACATTTGCAGATTTCCAGCAAGTGGTTATAAATTAAACTTTTATTAAGTATTTTAGTTAGGTGAGTTATTGCATTAAGGGGGAGAAGTTTAAGGGCATAATTGGGAATACTATCCGGTCCAGAGGCTTTTTTAATTATATTTGTAATTTTAATTGGGCTGGTAAGAGGTGGTGGGGAGTCTAAATTTTGGTTTTTGATGAACTGAGTTCGATTGTGTGGTCTTCATATGGCTCAGAATTTTCTATAAAGGTGTCTTCTGGAATATCTTCGAAGACTTCTGCCTTCTCTTCATCTGTATAGACAAATCCTTGTTGTCCATGAAGTGGAGAGATTTCTATTGGCTTTCTGGTTATTTTCCTTTGCATGTTATACAGAGAGTTGTCTTCAGGGTTCAATTGGTTTAGGTTATTCCAGTTTTTATTTTTCTGATTCATTCAGGGCATTCCTTTCTCTTTTAAGAATTGGATCCTTGGAATCTGTTTTCAGTTTTAATGTGTTCTCTTATGTTAGGAGTAAGTCTAAGGTGGGGGGTATTTATAATTTTAGTGACACTTTCTGCAGTGATCGCATGTGAGATAATGCGAAAGTTTGGAAAGGGAGGTGCCAGCTCAAGCGTCGTCCTCATCACTTGGCCGATATCCGAAAATACGAGGTCCGTTGAGTGCGACGTTAACAGACAATCAATCAAAATCATGAGTGAATGACAGGATTTATGACACGAGCAAATTTTGAGTAAGCTGTATCAAACATTTGTTTAAATTTAATCTAGGTAGTAAAAGGTAAAACTGATTGATAAGGATGATCATAAACAGAAAAGGATCACTTGGTACCCCAGGCATGTTGCCCTGTGTTAATCAGACAGTAAACCCCATAGGAAAGAGAAAATCATTAGGGTACCTTGGGATCATGTTCTCATACTTATCTTAGAATAAGCCCCTCAGGAGACCAAAAGCACGAAAATTTACAGAGAAAATAAAAGGCTAATTTATTATCAACAATATAAAGGATCTAAATATTATTTTGAATCATAATACATTTATTCTTTTAAATACAATTTCAAAAAATATACAAAGGAAATTGCAACATATTGTTATATGTTGAAATAAATTTGGGTAAAGTGGAAGAGAGTTACAGCTGTCATATTTGGATATGTGCTTGCATAAAATAAAATTTGCATAAATAAATCTAAGTTTTTAAAATTTGCTAACAATTTTTTTTTTTTTTTTGAAAAAATATTCATTTCAATAACTTAATTAATAGAAAACTAATCTCTTGGTAATCAAATTACTGAATTTTTATGCTAACAAGTTCTTAAAATCAGAAAACTTTTGTGTTAAGATTTATAAAAAGCATGCTGCTTGGAATATTGTTAGTAAGTAACCAACTGGAATGCATAATTTTTAAATTGAGCTTTAGATGAATCTGAGGCAATTTCTATAAACCAGGTCTCATTCTTTGAAGAACTCTTATGCTCACCCAACTTATACATTTAACATGCAAGCCCTTTGAAGCCAATTATTCTTTCCCAGCTCTGATTACAAATGGCGACCCATTTATGTTCTCAAAATAAATTTAACATACTTGAGCTATCTGAAGACACTTTGCATGATTGCTTCAATACAAAACCAAAATATAGCTACACATAATTTTCAAAAAATCATTTATTTTTCCCACAACGACTGATTAGCTGTGGGAAAAATAAATGATTTCATTTAAACTATCATTTAGGTTTTTTTTTTTTTAAAAAAAAAAGAGAAGAGACAAAGTTAGTATTCTTTATCATACTTATACCAGAATAATTTCTGTATTCTCAAAATAAAGAGCATAAATGGAAGTTATAATTTTTCATTTATACTTAAAATGCCATCCAAAAGTAAAATTTCCTTATGTCACTTATAAATAAATTTTAAAATATATTTCCTTTGTTAAAAGTTTACAAAGAAAGCATATCTTGTTGGTACTTTCCAAACTTATGCTAATTTTGTAATCAGTAATTAAGATTTTAGAATTAAAACATACGGACAATCATATAAATCACCAAGATACATATTTTTAAAAAAATTATATACACTGCAAATTATTATTCTGGAAAATTTTATAAAATAAAAACACAGAACTCTAAATTAACTTTAAAGGTCTTTCAATTTAATTCTTTTTATACTGGAATTGACAGTATTAGAATTTTTATATTTTGAGATCATATATATCTTTTCTGAAAACATGTTTTCCAATTATTTAATAATATAAGATTTTTACTGATATTATGAAATTAGGATCATAATAATATATTTAATTAATTAAATTGCTCAAAATAAGGAAGCAAGTTAAACATAATTTTTACCTACACTAATCAATATTAATAAAAAGGAAGTTTATATGTGTGTGTGAATGACTTATAGCATAAAGATAGAATAACCCAGACACATGAAAATTTAGTACTCTTAATCTAAGGGTGACGATAGTCAGAAGAATGAGTGAGTGAATGTAAAGTTTATTGGCACAAGAGCCAGATATGGCTATGCTGCGCCAAACAAGATTAAACTGTGGTCTACACGTGAAGTTGAAAAAAAGATAAAAAGTGATTGACAAGGAGGGTCGAAAATAGAGAAGGATCGCTAGGATAACCCGGGAGGGGAGGACGTCACCCGTGTTTACCAAAGACAGTAAAACCCCATAGGAAAGAAAAAGACCGCTAGGGTGTCTCGGGGTCATGATGCCCATACTTACCTGAAGAAGACAAGTCCCTGAGGTCCCCTGATATAATCCCCAGGGGCAGGGTGCCCGGCTATACCCCCAGACGCTGGGTACCCATTTTAGTCGCCTTTTACGACATGCTTGAGCTACAGTGAGACTATTCTGTCATCCCCGGTCATAGTCAGAAGAAAATTAGTTTTAAAGATTTTTTAAAATTCAATGTTGAAGAAACTGATGAGGAAGATTTGAACTCCACTATGCATATTACATTCTATAGTTATTTGAAATATATATGTGTATATTCTTCACAGTTTATTTAAAATAGTTAATTTATTCATTTAGTTTGTTCTTTGAAGTAGAATTACAATTCTTTTTCAAAGAAATTATTTAATGATATTTGACAAGCACAACTGAGCTTCTTACTATTACAACATTTTCAACAAAATTCTTAAAAGTTTTACAACAGCATCTGATATTGAATAATCCTATTAAAATATCTTTAATTCCTCAAAATTAAATGCTCTTGAAATATTCTTTCAAAATTTTTATATTAAATAGCTAATATTTTCTACTCTTTTCATTCCTCCACTGTAAATTTCTTTTCAAATTGTATGCATCAGGGTTACCATCACCTAAATAACATTTTATTTATTATCGGGCTCTAATTTCGCCAAGGGACACTCAATATTGAACTTTACCCAAATTTTTAAACAATTATTTGCAGTAAATTAATATATTTAATTTGCGGTAAATTAATAATTGTTACTTGCACTTTAAACAATTCAGTAAATGTTAATTATATAGATATTTGCTTGTAAAATATCTAAATAAATATACTTAATTGTAATATATTTATCTAAAATTCCTTCTGTGTGTGATATACATTAAAACATGGAATTGTGCATAATAAAGCAATACAGTCTTTGCAATAAATGCACCATTTTTCAATAACAAACTCTCAACAATTTACACAAGAAAAATAAGGGTGGATCTGAGTTTAACATACTTCTTAGCGCTAGAAATTTTTTTGATTTAGCGATAAATCACCAAGTTGGTAACCCTACATAAGTCTTAAAACATCAAAAATTATAGTTATTTTTCTGGTAACCCTACTATGTGAATGATTCCATTTCTCATCTTGGCCGGACAAATCATATAACATACTATATAAGAATCGGTAACATATTTAATTAATACACATTTTAATATGTTTGGTTAACTTTTTAATAAATTTCATGTATGTAAAAAATCAGATTGAGCAAAGTGTCACAACGACTGACGCTCACAAAACATTTGATTGTTATCATCTTAACTTTTTCACACTGGACTGCACCCTTCACCAATATTTTTTTTTATCAAAAACGTGATCGATAGTCAAGTATCCATCACAAAATCTAACTTTCTGGGCAGAATACAGATTTCATTGTTACATGATTGAAAGGTGGGAATATCAGCAAAAAAAGCTTATTAGAGAAACTATTTTTGGTTTGAAAACGAGTTTCATGACTTTTTACAGAAAATGTAGTCCGCAATCTAACAACCATTACAAAATCTGGCTGCACAAACGGAAAATCATTTTCATCCTTACTTTTGAAAAAAAAAAAAAAAAAAAAAAGCCTCTAGATCGTCATCATTAAAGGTCAGTGATTTGCTACCTTTCTTTTTTTAAGAGGAATTTAATGTTTAATATTGAATTCATTTTTATGTCTTTTGTTTACATTGTAATCCTAGGAAATTGTCATTCAAACACATCCTGTTTTCTGTTGAAATGCCTTAGAGTTTGAAAATCGCACATGTTTTTATTATATTTGTTTTAAGTGTTTTGGTGCTATTTACACATTATTTTCGAAACACAACTTTTTCATGTTTATTTTATCATCTGAAAAAACACCATTTTGTTTCCTGTCGAAATTTAGTTTGAAAATGACGCCAAACACCTAAAGTTAAAAATTGTGCCAAGCAGTATGTTAAAAAAAGACTTTATCAAAAAATAACTAGATAAACAACTGGATCTGCAACATTTATCCTTATTATGTAAAATTTATTACAGTACCTGTACACTATCAAATTAACTAAATTTTGCCTGTAAATATCGTTTGTAATACAAATAACGCAGCTCATCAGCATCCATCGGAGAAAAGTTTAGCTGCCTGAGTAGGGTTCAGCTAAAAGCATTTTGGTGGAAAAACTTCAGAAGGGCCGAACTCGTCAGTGCCCATTATGATGCCCAATTTGAATGACGAGTTGGGCTTATTCATAACCATTGAAGGGTTAAATTACGGCATAGTTCTTCAAATATCCCATTTTTTTAGTACATTTATTATAAAAAAAACTTTTTTGTTCTTATCTTATTAAACGTGCTTATGAAAGTTATAAATGAACGTAAATTTGGCATAGATCATCAGAAATTCAAAGCAGAACAAACAATATATCATATAACTCAAGGAAATTCACTCAATCAAAAGAAATCATATAAAATTTAGGGTTCATTAAGAAGTAAGGAATACATTATAGCAATGAAGAGAAATTACAAATAACTTTTGAAATATATGAATGATGAAACATTGCAATCAATGTTTACATAACAGAGTATACACAGAATTGATTTTGTACATCTTCTGTACCTTAGAAGTATGATGAATGATTAAAGAACATATGAAATTGTTTATCGTCTGCCTCTGCCTCTACCTCGGCCACGAGCTCTTCCACGACCACGACCTCTACCTCTTCCTACAGCTGCTTCTTTCTTCTTTGCTTTAGCTTTAGGAGTATCGTCAACTAACAAAGTCTCCAATGAAAGATCATTAGGTAGAATATAATATCTAATATTGTTGCCACGGATACTGATGGTTTCTAATTGAACAGGTTCTCTGTTTTTCACTTGCAACTTCACATACCGCAAATGGGTATTCATAGCGACATCCACGCCGGTGATCGTGCCAGATACTTGAGTACCATTCTTCAATTCTATTGTCACAGTCTCGTGACTAAGTTTCATCAAAAATCTAACAAGTTTCATTTTAGTACACAGTAATTAATATTTCAAACTTTTACTCAGAATTAACTCCAATACTTGCGTTTTCGGCAAAGAAATGGTATTCAAAATGAAATGCAGTGTAAGGTTTAGTTGTCTCTTACCTGAATAGTAGGACTTTATAATAAAGGTAAATGAGATTTATTTATTATAATTTTGTAACTAAATTACAAAATCATACGAACTTTTTAAAATAAAAATTTCTGCATGACTTTAAAAAATTGTTTTTAATAAAAATATTGTGATTTTTGTTAAAAATTTCTATGGTTGCAGTTAATACATATGTTTTGCGTTTGACTTGTTTACTTTCGTTTACCTTTTCTGGTAGTTGATTAATGAAAATGCCCTAAAATATTATAAATTTCTTTACTAGAAGGGAACACTCCTTGTAGAATACACATAAACAGACTCTTCTTTTTGAAGATATTCTATTTTAAAAGAATGAGTCGACATTCTGTTTGCTTTGATGAATTACCTTCTGAAATAATTGAACATATTTTATTTTGTGATGTGCTGTCTTATATTGATATATGCAGACTAAGTGCTGTATCACGTTATTTCAATATAATTGAAAAGAGTAATAGTCTGTGGCGAAGTAAATTTCTACAAATGTAATTAATCTTCCTTATGTTATTCATAACACGCACACATATATTTATTTATATATATATATATGATTGTAGCAAACGGATTTAAGTAACTAGTCACGAATTATTTTTTTTCTCTAAAATAATAATGATTAACTTTTTCTTCCTAAAATATGAGAAATTTAGCTTTGATTCCAGTTAATAACATTGTTGGTAATGAAGTCTATTAAAGATAAAATACTATATGATTGATTTAAGCAACATTTTCAAAAACTGAAATTTATATGGCAATTTTCTAAAAATAGTTTGTACTACTGATATACTGTCGCTAATTGGCAATTATATGGGTTCATGGTCAAAAGAGAACCTGAAACTTGTCTCATGAAGCATCTAAAACTTAGTAAACTACATACATTCCAGTTGAAACAAATCAAATAAAAAAGTTGACATTAAGAAACAACATAACATCTGCTCCATCAATTTTTAAATTTAATCATGTTGGTTGAATTATATTAAGGGCTATTTCACAAAAAATATCAATGGAGCTTTAAGCAATTTTTCCTTTTGTAACAAATTCTATTAAAATTAAAACTAACAGCAAATATAACTATTCTGTTAGGCTGTTTAATTGATCATTCATTTATACAAGTCCTGTTAAACCATGGTGTATACAATATAGTAAATTTGAACTTGAGGTAATTTTTTTAATGAACATTATGATCAAGAATCATTCATAAAAATTTTAATGCGTAACTATATTTTGGAATCTAAATAAATATAGAGCACACATATTTAAAGAATTAAAATTATCACTATTGTGGGAGAAATTAGAATAAGTATTTATCTCAGTTTAATAACAAAGAGTGTTGCTATATACTTTTATAGTTCTACATTTGCTTTCAAGGGTAAACATTTCTCTTAATTCATTGCAATTAATATTATAATAGATAAATAATTAATACCAATGAGATTTTGTCCACATCACCAGCACAAGCAATAAAGTTGCATAAAACTATACAACCGACGCCAAATGGAATATGTGTATACTGTGTGTTGTCACTAATAAAGTCTGCTTGGTGAGATTTGCCCCAGTGAAATGGATAAGTACCAACCATTCTACATATTTGAGGTGGTCACTGTAGCCTAGTGGTCATGGTTTTGGATTTGTGACCAGCGGTTTTTGTTCAGTTGCAGGTTCGATCCTTGGCTACCTAAGACCCGCCGTGTAGCTGGGGCTGATGCATATTAAATCTGTCAGGGCCCAAAGTCCTCCCGTTGGCATGGTTTGGAAGTTAGGAGAGGGGGTGCCAGCTCAGGTGTCGTCCTCCTCACTTGACGTTGATTTAAAATTACAAGGTTTGTTGCCAATAGTCCTTTTGTAGCTTCTAGTGCAATGTTAATAAAAACTAAACAAACTACATATTTGAAAACTTAAATTTTGCTTATGAATATGTATGTGAATTTGGGTGATTGTTAACAGGATTGTGCTGAAGTCCATAAATAATTCATCTAATTTCTTATTTAAAAGTTGTTAATTTTCTTTCTGTGTGTATTTCAGTAATATAAGACACATTAGATGAGATTGGCATGAAATAAAAATTATTTGTTTTAAACTCATTAATATGTTTTTCATTATTAATTATTAAATTATTTTTCAGTACATTTACTGTTTTATTTTTTACTTCTTTAACGTGTAACAACAAATAAGTTAGATTATATGATCGGATATTATCAATAGAAAATTAGAGTAGAAATTTGTAAATTAATAAAATTTTATTTGAATAAAATTAAAATATAGAAGGCATTTTTATTGTCCATAAGATTTGTGTATTTATTTTGCTTTGAAAGTAAATACTGCACTCTCTGGATAATATTGCGGGTATCAGTTATGGATATCGCCGTATTACTGGAATATCACTAATAATAACATAGTTAATTTATAAAGCTATATATTATTGTTCAAAATTTAATACAGTCTAAGTGTTAAATGCGAGAAACAACTAAAACTACCAAAAAAAAAATACTGTTTTATGTTGATAGCCTACATTATTCCAGTGCGGTAGAAGACATAAAATAACTTCTATAACACTTTGTCTGCCAGGTAAAAATGCAAAATTACTGACCAGAAATGTGAAGCATCAGATATAGGAGTACTGTTATAATAAATTCTATTGCTATGACATTTCAAGATATTTTCATGATTAGTATTAGTATGATTAGTCATTTCAGTATTAATCATTTTATGATTAGTTATATACATATTTTGGTACTTTTCCTTTTCACCAGCACGACCAATAAAGTCGCCAAAAATGATACTACTGACGTTAAATAGAATATATGTATTCTATGTGTTTCAATAAAGTCTGCTTGGTGAGATTTGCACAGGCGAAATGGAAAAGTACCCATTTTTTAAAAATAGTTTGTTCAATTTTTTTTTCAATAAGGGTTTTTAATTTGGGATTATATTTATTTGAATATTGAAGTTAAAGCCTATTAAAAGTATTATAATTAGTCTTAATGTACTAGTAGTTTTTTTTAAAAAAAAAAGTTAAACTAGATAATTTTAAGAATCAGATTTTTTCCACTTTTTATTTGGATGTCAAAGACTGCCTCCTCTCTGCTTTTACTGGGAAATTTTTAAAAATATTTGAAAATAATTTAGAATATAATGTATATGAGAATGAAATATTACATAGTATAACATAAAAATTAAGAAGTAACTAATTTTGATGAACTTCAAAATAAGAAATTTGAACTTTAAAGCTCAACATTCCTGAATAACTTAGTTGTAGATTAAAATAATGGGATAACTACATGTTTCTCATTTTTCTCTACTGTCATTTACAATTTAAAAGTATTAACCAAATCATTATTGAAGAAGCATAATGTTTTTTTAATTATTTAAAATTATCTTATTCAATTTTATGTTCATCACTTTCACAATATATGTATTTTTGGTTCTGTTTTTGCATGAATATTATGAATTTATATTTGTACTCAGCATATTAAGTTTTTCTTTAATATGAGGGGAATTGTGTTGAAATAAAATAAACATTTTATTTATTTATTTTTAAATTTATGATAAACATTTCACAACAACCTTATATTTATATTTGCTATTCCATTATAATTATAGCTTATGTCATGAGAAAAAAAAAATTATTAATTATTTTTATTATTATATTTGCTCTTTGGGGATATAGATACCCATTGTCAGCTTCATTATATGATGCTAATACTGACTGGAAATATGAACTTCGTGTGAGACTTGATTGTAGAGTATCTATACTTAAAAGGCTGCAAGAAATGTTTATTGAATTCTACCACACTGACAATGTTTCAAGCGATCAGTTTTCTAACTTCAGAGATGTTTGTGTGGACCATCCTTTATCAGTTCAAATAATTATTGATGAGTTATGGCAGATTATATCGGATTCAGATCGGTATGATATTTTAAGTTTTTTTTATGTAATTTAATTAACTTGTTATGACATTTATCACATTTTTATAATTACTTGATATTCTATTCATATTACTTGATATTCTATTTACATAATTGTAAATTGCATTTTTTCATATCTGCCAATATTATGTACTTATTTTATTTTACAATGAAACTGTAAGAACTATGTATCTATGTAGCATGCTAGGAGTGTGACAAATGTTTGTGTATTTGAGTGTTGAGAGTATTCTTTTTAATATACCAAACAACTGAGTGGAGTTTTATCTTAGTGTTTAAACTTATCTGCTGAAAGAAAATGTTATGAAATGTTAGTTAATTAGTTGCAGTGTTATGTTTATGATATGCATGTACTATACATTTCAGTAACTGTTTTTAAATAATTGTCTGTCTCTTGAGAAACTTAATAACCTCAGGTGTGACAAGAGAAATCAGTTTTCAGTAATGGAATTTATACATACAAAATTTAATCATTCCCAGGATTGAACAATATAGCCATCATTTCTGATTGATGGAAATCAAATACTTAATTCCAAACAAAAGAATGTTTCCGAATTTCCATATTATTCATAGTGAAGCTGAGGGAAGTGTTTATTTAAAGAAAAATGTTCTTGAAAATAATAAATAAGGATGTAAACTTAATCTGGTCAATATTTTTCCTTGTATGAATTTAATTATAAAAAAGTGGATAATAAATTAAGGTAAGTGTTCTGATATTCATTGAATTATTCAAGATCAAAATTTGTATGGTTCTTTAAAAAAAAAAAAAATTCAATTTATATATGAGGGTGGCTCAAAAAGTACTTGTGTTTGAAAACTGGTGTTATCTTATATTTATATATATATAGAGAGAGAGAGATTGTTTATATATATATATATATATATATATATATATATATATATATATATATATATATATATATATATATATATATATATATATATATATATATATATATCATTTTTCAGGGAAACAAATTTCTGGAAAAGGGCAGAAAATAAAAAAGCATACTTTTTTTTATATGCATGACTTATTGAGAAAAAATTAACACTGGGAAAAAAATGACAAACTATTCAAATCATACTTCATTATATGATTAATATATTGTGTAACTAAGACTTACTGGGAATTAAATTTGGATTGAAAGGGACAGTAAAATAGGCTGTTACATAAATCTTGTCTAGAATGAACACTGCAGAGATGTATTTTATGTGTCTTATAGAATTGTTATTCACCAAAATACTTAATTTCTCTCTGTTGTAAAATGCAATGAATATATTTTGCAGGTATGTATATTATTTAATTTAAAGAAAGAAAAAGGGGGCATCACTTATGTCCATCTTCATTTCAAAATGATTGTACTGAGTTATGTGGAAGTAAATGTACATTCTGTTTGTATCCAAAACAAAATTTCAAGCAATGCAATTGTTAGTTTACTTATTTAATATTTGATATTTAAAGTATAAACAAATAATCATTTTAATGGTAATCAACAATTATTTCATTGTATTTCTTAAATTATGTTATTTTAGGATTTTGTTAATCTTTAAAATTAATATAGAGATGGTAAGAGAGTGATAATATACATTGTATAAAAAAATAAATACCCTTTTTTTTTTAAAATTTATTTATATACTTACCAAGTTTTTCTTTATACCAATCATTTTATATACTTGATTGTTGTAAAGTCATTTTATAACTTAACACATATCTCTTTAGAATATGATTGGAAGGAACATGCAGTGATTTTTTAAAATCTATTTTTTCTAAGCTGTTAAAATATTGATAAACTATTAATGCAATTTTGTTTTAAATTTGTTTAAAAAATTGTTTTTAAAACATTCATTTATGGCAGAATTGTTATTTTTTTTTTTTTAATTAATCAAAACTATTTCGTCCCTTATAGTGGATGGAAGAACAAAATTTTACTGTAAAATGCTTTAAATTTTTTTTTAAATATTTTAAGTTGGAAGAAAAAAACATATATATATATATATATTATGTATTGATTTAAAAAGAAACAGTGAATACAATTCATATAGAAATGTCATTGGAAGTATAAAATATTAAAGTACATATCTATTATAGCAGCACCCACCAAATTAAGAATGTACCAACATCCCCAAGCTAGTAAAAAAAGGCTATTCAAGTGAAGTGCGAAATTGAAATGTAGGAAAGCAAATAACATACCAATAAATAATATAAAACTGTTTGTTTAGTTATTTTTTGATTTAATAATCTTTTTATATGTTTAATAATAAATTGCTTACCAATAAGTTATACAAAAATTTATATATTTAATAATATTTACATAACTTTTAGAACATAACTCTCCATTAAAGTCCATATTTCTGAAATTGCATTCACTATTTCATAGAAAGTAATTTTTCTCCTACATATTTCCTCCACATAAATTCCGCAAGATAGGACTCAAGATGATGTGGAGCCATGTTGCATTGTTTCTTGTTATGACACTTAGCAGAAACCCACATTCTTTCAACATTTTGCTTGTAAACAGCAGTTGTCAGATCTCAAAATTGTATGTTTGGTTCACTGGGAAATGTGTGAAACTTTGCATCTTCAAATTCTTCAGTCTTGTACCCCTTCCAACAATCTGAATAGATAGTTGAACCTTGTACATGTTCCAGAATTTTTCCAAGCAATGTATAAGCATCTCTGTTTGTTATTTGAACAAGAAAATACTGGCCATCTTCCCAGCATATTCCACTGAAAATCCACTGTTGAGGAAATACTCAACCACTGTTGTTCTTATACCAAACGAATAAACTTTCATCGATCTCCTCAATTTTATTGGGTCCACCTATACGCTTATTAAATTTTAGAATAAGATGTATAGAACACACTTCTCTCATGTAATGGTTCTAATCAACTGTTGCATCTTTAGACATATTCAATTGCTTGCAACACCATTTAATGGACATCTACTCCTATGCCCAACAATACATAAACCATATTGCAGTAACGAATGGTATTCTGGAACCACTGAACCAACTTCCAACGCAGAGGCTCTTCTTATTCGAATAACTTTTAATATTGCACTCCAAACTTTCTTCGTTAACATACAATTTCATGACATGGCCTTTTTGCATAATGTGTCCAGTAAAATACCTTTCTATTGAAAAAAGAGATGACACCCATTTCACTGTTTGGTAAATTGAAGATTGTAATGACATTTTGGAAGGAAACAAATTAGGTATTTTAAAAACTAATGCAAAATCAGTAACATTAACAGGCAAGCGATATTTTACTAATATGATCAAGTGCTGTTTCTTTAGGAACTTAGAACCGAACTTGGCGATACTTCTTGCTTGCTTGGCAATTTACAGTCTAGAGCAAAATCATAATTTGGTGGGCACTACTATAATAAACAAGTACTAATATTAATTTAAACCTAATTGATTATATTATTTTCCATAAATATTAGTGGAAATAAGAGTTTAATTATTGGATAAAAAATTAACAATAAGCTTTTTATAGTTATTTGATACAACTATGTATATGTATCTATCTATCTATATTTTTTTAGTCATCAAAATCTTACTCTAAAATATTATGCAAAAAGAGCCTTGAGATATATGCGTCATACTTATTTGGAAACAATTTGGCACAACTTCTTGGCTGGTGATCAAAAGCGTATTTCGTTATTGAAAGGTATGACAATATCTTTATTACTTTTTTGGAAAATAATTTTTTTTATTTTATAAGTTTAATAATAAAGTATAGATTTTGATACTGGTCATTAATTCATTTTCAAATAGAAATAATTCTCAATATTAGACTAAAATCATTGTAATGTGTAATTTTTTATTTTTCTACCAAAAAAATATCTGTAATATAATGATTATATAATTTATGTATAGTTAAATTCCAAAAAAAATTTTTTACTTTAAATTAAGAGAAAAAAGGTTTAATTTGCTTGTAATTTTCCATTATCATTTCATTAGTTATTTATGTTGATTTAAAATATGCAAGTTGAGAAAACATCTTTTTCAAATTTCATTTAAAATATAACTTGGTTAGAATGATGTTTAGCCCACATCTTTAATGACCAAAAAAATTGTTGGCAATAGATCATCAAATATGTTAAACATAACTGTTATACTTGGCAACCCTACAATTTATCCTTCTCTTTCAATTCAATGCCCTTCATTGTTTCAGAAGTAATTGTGCATGCTGAAAATACATAAAACCCCCCCCCCCCCAATCAGTGGAGAGTGTTTTGTGCGCTTGTGTCCCAAGTCTGTTTAAAAATTTTGCCTGTTTCTACTAGTTTTTCTTTCATATAGCAACGTATCCCCCCCCCCCCCCCATGTTTTTAACATGTTATCTCATATGAAATGTGTTGCTATATGAAAGATAATCTTCAAGAAAGAGAGAAATTTATTTGATGTGCTTGGTAATGGAGCTAGCGACTTGAAGGATGTATATGGATTATGTATAAAAGTAGATGCATCTAAATTCATGAATATGATGATAAAATTTTTAAAATATTTAATCAGATCTTCAAGCAAAGTAGGTCAGTAAAACTTTTTTCATGGTCTCTCGTTTAGCGAGTTCCATTTTAAAGCAAAACCTAATTTGTTTTATGATAAAGTCCTTTTTATTTAAATTTCTGTAAATTTTTTTAATGTAATTTATTTTATTTTGATTGTGAATTTCAGTTAATTTATTTTGAAAAGCTCCAGAGGGGATTTTGAGAGATCTTAGATAACTAAATGCAATCAAAACATAATTAAATTATTAAAATTAATTATAATTATTAAAATTCGTACTTATTACAAAATGTTGTCACACTTTCATTCTTGTAGAGTGGAGAACATTTTTAAAACTTATTTTTCTATAATTTAATCAACAAATGAACTAATTTTATGGGAATATGTAGTTGTGATAACTTGAAATGCAGTTTGATTTGCCAGAAAGTGACTTAAAAAACAACTATTGGTCTTGTATCTAGTTTTTTTATTTATGTAAGTGAATGAATATAAATTCGTAAAAATGATATATTTATCGGATCTATCGGCAAGATGGGTTAATAAAACTGTTTTGCATTCTTTGATTTAGCACTTTGTAGAGTTTACGTGCTTGTCACATTTTAAAAAATCTCTAATTTGGTGATTTTTAAAATCATACCAAAGGTGTGGGACAGACAGAATTTATATAATATAACTTTTCTATTCATTCTAAACTATTAAAAATAAATGGCAATTCTTTTAATATTTATCATAATTGCAATCATTGTATGCTTATTTATGTCATTTATTTAAATGTTCGTTTTAGTTATGTTATCTTCTGAGTAATTTCCCTTATATTGCTTTTATGTGAACTCCAGTCTAGCTCTCATTTTTGAACTCATTTATGGAAAAAGAAATTTTACGACAAATGAATAAAAGGAGGAAATAATGCAACAAATGAGCAAATTTTTTGCTTATGGGATGTTATATTTTGCTGTTTGTAATTACTGCCTTTTAGAAACTAGGTTTTTACTAATCTAATTATTACATACAGTATTATAAATGCTGCATAATAAAATAAAAAGACAAACTGATATGTATGCCACTGAAAAATTTCCTTAATTTTATTAGGTTTTACTCATCACATGCATATATTATAAAAGGAAAAGAAAAATATCATATAAATATATTAAACCATTAAATGAAATAATTTTTCAGCATTTCCAAAGTAAATTTTTCAATATTTCTTGTTAATGGGTATTAATCTGAAAGGTGGTGGTTGAAGAAAAATTGTTTAAGTAATGCAATTATAAAAAACTTTATTTGATTTTAAATAAGACTTGGATAAGATTTCAAAAGGTTTCTGAATTTCAAGTATTCCAAAAATTTTAAAAAGTAAATATTTAAAGTTTAAAATTTAATTTTATGCAACTCTAATAGAAATTTATCAGGACTTTGTAAAATTAAACGAATAAAAGTGAAAATAATCACAAAAGTTAGCATAATACTACCTTATATTTATTTTGTGTAATTTTATTAATATTTTAATATTTACATATTAATAAGCTATGTAAATAGAAGAGCCCAGATTTTGTGGAGATGGTCATTAGTTTTAAGTAATGAATACATAGCTAATTAGTATCTAAATCTGTTGATGATGGCTTCTAAATTATATAAAAATGCTTATTAAATTATTTTTATATGTTTATTTATTTTTATTTTATTTTAAAATATTTTTTCTTATTTTGTATGCTTTTTGTATCATTTTTTAAACTTAAAAGAATTATTTTGAAGAAAAAAAAAGAAAAATTAGTAATCTTTTGGATTGGTAAATATATATTTATTGGATCATGGATACCAGAGTCAATTAATATTAATTCAATTTTCTCCTCGTTGGTTATTTGTATTCTAATTTTTTTTTTATCAATAATCTTTAAATATTTTACATTATTTTAATAAATGTATTATTTAATATAAAATGTGTTCAAATTTTACATTTGTATTTATTTATAAATATATAATTTTTTTTTTTTTAATTTAATGATATGAGAAAATTGAATGTTCTTTTTAACTCATTAAAGACATTTAATCATTTCTTAAAGTTTTTTTTTAAGTTTATTTGTCTTAAATATTAAATGACGTTTAACTTTCCCCTCTTTTTTGTTCAATAGGAGCATGCTTATTATCACAGTGGTGTCAACCTACAAATTTACATTGTACAAATTCAGTGAGTGAAAATATAAATGAAATTGTAAAAATGACAATGGAAGAAATAGAGAGGGTCTGTCCTAATCACCCTCTCTTCAAACATAGATTGCCTGTTATGGTAGATGAAAATGGTGAGAATTTTTTAAGTAATATTAACTAATAATTGAACATTCCTTTTATACAATTAGTTCAAATTTTATGTTAAATTATTCACAAAATGTACATTAAATAGAATAATTTGCTTATCTATTCCCTGATACTACTCAGACCACCTCTTATGTATATTTGTGGGGCATGTATAACAAATCCTGCATTTATTAAAGATTGCTTAGAACTTTAGACCAATTCTAAGTTCTTGCTGGTACATGGGTTATGAACATTTAGAAAAGACATAAGATGTTCCACAATTGAAATTATCATTCAAAAACTAGCCAAAAACTTCTTTAATAAAATTAGCAATGTCCAAAATGTTTCATTATATAAAATAGAGAAATATATATGTGGTGTGGCTATTAAATAACAAGACTGATGATGCTACAAAAGAAATACGTGACTGAGAGCTGTTTAGTGTGAAGCCTCTTTCAAATGCAGTGCCCCTCCCTTCTGTAAACAAATCCATATAGCTATAGCCTTCATTCACATTAGAGGTTTTTTTTTTTTTTTACTGGAAAAAATGTAAGTGTAACAATAGAGCAACAAATTGTGAAATTTTCTTAGAAAAATTTGGAAAACCGCAACTGAAACTCATAATTTATTGAAAAAAGTATATGGCAATGAATGTTTATTGCAGGCATGGCGGACCTCCGTTGATCCTAGATTATAGATAAAGCCATAACTCACATAAAGCAGAGTGACAGACACCAATATTTATTTAAAAATACTGTTTTATTTACATTGTAAAATGAAGACAAAGACAAACAAACTTGCTGGACATTACTGGCATATTAACTAACATCCAACTTCATATAATCAAAACAAAAATATCACTGGGATCATAATGAGCCTTGAAAATCTCAGGAATCAGATTCAGCTTGCATAATAGGAACACCACAGGAATCCAAGTCAGCCTAGTCTGTGATTCAATTCATTGATTATATATATCAGGAATCAGTATATTATACACAATAAACTTGACAGTTAAGAATCCATATCCAGTCACAAAAATAAACCACGTTTGATGTTACAGTTAATAATATCGAATGAAAATTTCCTGATTCCTCGTTGCCAAATGTGTGGGATGATGTCATATAAGTGACACATAATCCGAAAACATTGCCAATCGAGATTTCTTCATTTCTGTTTGTGATATAATAACAAGGTATGTGTTTTGACACAAAGGAATTTACAAAGAATCTGTACTGCAAATTTTACGCAACAATTTTAACATGCAAAAAGGGTGGGTGTGCCAAAATGGTACCTAAAATTCTAACATTTGAACCACAAGAAGCTAGAAAAAGTGTTTGTACTAACACACAAACAAATGTTTGTACATGACCCAAACTTATTGGAAAAGATAATAATAATATGTGACAAATCGTGGTTTTTATAATGATCCTGAAATTAAGTGCCAATCCATGCAATGGAAGAGCCCATCTTCACTGAGAGCCAAAAAAGTTCAAATGAGCAAATCAAAAATCAAAGTAATGATGATTTTTTTTTACATGGGATTGTGTATCTTAACTAGGTACACAATCCCATGAATATAAAAAAAGTAATAATGTTGTAATGTTGATTAATAGTTTCTGGAAGTCAAACTATTAATCAACATTACTACCTTCATGTACTTGCTGAATTCTGTGAAAGGAAAAGAAAAAAAAACGACCCTAATTGTGGTAGGACAAGTCATTCAGCCAAGTACAGTATCCCATTGTTAGACCAGCTGCCTTATTCACCAGATGCATGCCACTTGCACCATGCAACTTCTATCCATTTCCTTAGATAAAATTTGCATTAAAAGGAACAAGATATGAGTCAGTTGAAGCTTTGAAAGCGAAAACTTTACAAATCCTGAAGGAGGTGACAAAAGAAGACTTTCAGCACTGTTTTGAACAATGGAAGATTTGCATGGAGTGTTGTATATTGAAGGTGATAATAAATAATATGTATGAAATCTAAATAAAATATTTTACAGCATCAATCTTGATATTTAATAGCCAATTTAAATATGTAAGTATATATATGTTCACACTTTTGTCTTTTCAATGCATGAACGATTGTATTCTTTAATTTAAAAAGAAAATATTCAGAGATAAAAAAAAAATTTGAAAATTAGTTTTTCAAAAAAAATTTCCCTCTTCAGATATTTGTGTATATATATGTATTGTCCTATTCTCATGTAATGTCTAAATTGGAACCACATCAATTTCAAGACATTTCAGTCACAAATTCATCCAAAAAAATTTCTTTAAATATTTCAAATGAACTCTTAAGTAAGTATTTTAAGTTGTATTACATTCATTTCATTATTTATTTTTTAATATATGTAATTTTCAAGATAAGACATTTTTCAGAGATTACGTAATGAACAAATAGAAAATTTGGAATATACATTTAGTATAATTTTAATTCTTTTATTATAAAAATTAGTGTTATAGAATCATAAAGTTCTGTAATAATATTTGACATAATTGCTTAAAAAATTAAATAAATTTGAATAGTTCTTTTAAATTTTTCCAAAATCATCAAAAACTTAAGACATTTTACTATCAACAACACCTATTTATTAACTTGAAATTTTAAAATCCTCCGAATTGATTTTTTCGTTATACATGACATAAATAATATTTATCATTATTGTCGCAAACATTCACGATTTTTAAATTAATGCATAGAATCTCTTGTTTTTTAAAAATTTATTTCTGAATTTTATTAAAACTTATATATATATATATATATATATTTATTTCAGGTGAAACTCTTCAAAATTCTCTGTGGGATCCCCATCATTGTAAAATTATTTTAAGAGCTATAAATGAAGTTATGTTTAACAAGTTGAAATTTTGTGGAAATACTGATATCTTTACCTGTCCTGAAAACAATTATATTGATAAGGTACACAAGTAATTATCTTTGTTTGCTAAGAATCAACAGACTTAGTATAAAAGGAAATGTAGATCAATGTCTATTTTTATTTGATTAACAAAGTGATTAAACTAAGAAAAATGCAGAAATGTTATCTTAAGATAGATCAGTTGTATATGAAACTCTGTAATTATTAAGAACAGGAAATTGACTCATTAAATAATATTTAAAAAATTGACCAAAAAAATTAAACATATTCATATCAGTGTATGAATGGGGAATTGAAAATATTGTTAATTTAAATTTACTTTTCTTTTTTTACGATAATTGCTTATTTCATTTAGTTTAATGGATTTATGTATAGTGAAATCCCTCTATAACTATATTTTGGGTGTCAAGATAATATATCGTTCTAAAGTAAATTATCATTCTAGAGGAAATCAATAATGGAATGAAAAAATTTTGTTCTTCATATCCAGTGGTGTCACCTGGGGTGCTCTACTTTTATTCAGCACTCCTTCATGTTTACGCAAATAATAATATGTATTAAAGGAAATGAGAACAACATCTTTACAGTGCTGAGTAATTTTTACAACTCCCATCCCTATCCTCAAGTTTTAGTGAAGAACCTTTGTCTAGGATTCTGGCGACATCATAGCCTATAAATGTTAATCACATATTTTAATAATAAATTTTTAATGTATAAATAAATAAAACCCCAAACAGTTTTCTGTGAAATGAATTAGATAGTATAAATGAATGAAAATACATACCTATTAATTAATACTTATTTATTTGGAATTCTGTAAAAATATATATATATATATATATTACTATATCCTAAGACAATCTCATACAAAAAGAACTAAGTGCATTATTTAAAGAATTTAGATGCTCCTCTGGTACATTAGTCAAGCTAAAAATAAAGTTATGAAGAGCATCGATTGAATATACTGCTTCTCTAGGAGATAAGTTTAGCTTTATCGTTGTAGAATCGTCCTTTTCATTTACATCATTTTTTGACTCTTCTACTTCAGTGTGATCACTTCTTATTTCAGAAAGAATGTCTCCACCTGTGAGTTCATAAAGATCTGTACTTTATCATTGATATTTGATTAATCATGAACAGATGTTTCAAATTTTTTCTCAGTTTTATCTACACAATTGATCAAGGAATTTTTAGACCTAAAATAGTATTTTCTTTCTCAGAATATCTTGAAGAAGTATCACTTTGACCCTCTTTGTCATTTTGAATGAAACCAGCTCTTTACCAACAACTAGATATGCACTGTGGTTTGATTTCCCAGCAACCCATTCACATGCCTCTTTTACAGTAGCAGTAACAGTATTGTGTGCTTTTGATCAATGTTAAAAATCATTTTATCACTAATCGTTTTCTGTAATACCCTTTGAAGTATTTTATAAGATCGTATCGAGGGGCTGTAGAGCTGTAGTAGTGATTGGTGGAAAGAAGTAAACTTCTACATTCTGCAGTTTGGAATGGGTTTATGTGCAGACCTGTTGTCTATTAAAAGAGCAATGTTTTTCTTCCTCATTTTCATAACTTTATCTAGTTTCAATAACCATCACTAAATATTTTGGAATTAAGGATCTTACAATTAAGAGAGGTTTTAATTTATTTCCCCCCCGACATGCTTGTACATGGCAGTACTGTTAACCTGTGTTTGGATTTCTTGCCCCCTTTACAAGTTCCACATTTGAAAGCTAATGTTCATATAGGTAACATCTGGAAAAATATCCCCATCTAACCTGCATTATTGACATGATCAATGGAATATTTTTCATAAATTTTACACATTTCTTTCTGACGTCATGTGCGTGCATTATCCAGCTGCTTTGATTTTTCTGAACCATGTAACCCATGGACAGATATCCCATATCAGTCTCGAGGCCTTATGAGTCATCCGTTGCTAGTTTTGAAATCTGTGTTCCCCACGATACATGCAAATTTTCTGGCTAGCTCGCAAATAATTGGCCCATTTTAAGATACATTCAGAGCCTGTTTTTCTCTAGCCTGTAATGCATCACTTCACGAGATATTAAATCTATTCTTGTGTTTTGTAAATTTAGTTATATATAGAAAACTGAAAATTAAGTGTTTTAGAATGTTGTGTTTTTAATCCGTGGTCCGTTGCTTTTTAATTTTTTTTAAAAACGATTTTGTGTATAAATTTTTTTTTATCTCATTCTTAATTTACTGTTTCCAAAATATATACCCTGCTCGCAATAATGTATATTGTCTGCATAATAACTGTCTTAATCTCAACATTAGAGCATTTGACAAGAAACATATGGCTGCAAACAATGAATAGTACTTATGGGATACAGCAATGATTCATATATACGAATCTTATTGTCAACTAAAAAGCTCATTAAGCCAAGAGTTGAATGAGACTGGAGGGTGCTGTCTTCTATGCTTAGAGTAATAATATTTTCTGCAATAAATCTGAAGTTTTGGTAAATGTTCTAAAAAATTTGTTTTAAAAGTTAGTTAGCAAAATGCAAAAAATTTCATTTTCTACTTATATAAGATTGTAATCATGTTTCTAAAGTCTTTTATAGAGATCGTATGTTTAATTCAAACTCATTTATTTCATTAGCATGACTTAAAAGCTTTCTTTCAAATTAAGTTTTTTTTTTTTTTTTTGGTAGGTCTTGGCTTCAAGATCAGGCATTCCTTTGACTCTTTGTATTGTATATGAAACTGTTGCCTCGCAACTTGGTGTTTCATGTTTACCTGTAAGTTACCCTGGTCATTTTTATCTGAAATGGCTTGAACATCCAAAGTAAGTTAATTTTGTTGATATCTGAATTTTGTATGTATTTGAAGTCTCAATGCAATTCATTTCTAGAAGTAATAATTGTTCTTATGAAGACTTAGTGCAGTATTTCTTCTGACTCATTGAATGATTTGATGATTTAATTTAATAACACATTGATCGTAATACTAAATAAGGATTAATTAACATATATGTGTAATGAAGTATAAATGGTAAATGATAAAGAGCAAATTAAATTGTAATTCTTAAAGCAAAACGAAATTAAAATTACCAGTATTATACAAGACATACACAAATATTATATATATAATATACTTCCCTAGAAACATCCCTTATTTCTTCTAAATAGATAATAAAGATAAACAATTTGTCAAATAATCTTTTTATTTACTGTTTGTTGAGAGAGAGGTCATTTTGCATACAATTTGATATTACCTTGATAACAGAAGAGCAAAACAGATTACATGCATTTCTGAAGCAGAGCAGCGCAGTGTCTCCTGCACTGGCAAGGCATGAAGAGAGAGCACTTTTTCGCTGTACCTCCAGTTATATAGTTGGGAATTTTCTTAGGACATTTTGTCATGTTATATGATTGTTGTGAATCCACTGTGTAAGCCTCCCAAATTATAAGTGTAAGATATTTATATTTTACTTAGTGGCAGCTGCAATAGTAGCGCGCGAAGTGTTGCAATAGTAGCGCGGGAAGTGTATTGGATTATTCAGTATTCTAAATGTTCACAAGCGAGTAACGCCATTTTTTTGTATTGTTTTTCATTTCAATAGTTAAAGTGTCTGTAAATAAAATTTCTATAGTTTTTGGCATATCGACGTTATTATTGAACCCTGGCTTTTTAAGTATACAACAATGATCTCACAGTTCTAGGTGTAGGGATTCTCAGGGATTTCCGCTTTTGGCAGAGAGTCTAGTGGGAATTATTTCTGACAGATTTATGGCCATGGGAAATTGGATTAAACAAATTTTATAAGCGTGGGATCCAATAAATAAAAGGATAATATGGAATTGGATCAGGAAATAAAAATGAACTCTTTGCTTTTGAATTAGAGAATGGGACAAAATAGAAACTTAAATTATTGAGAGGAATTACTAAATTAAAGTTAAATCATTACATATATATATATATATTTGTTGAATGTAATGCAAGTGTTGTTTATTTTTTTAAAGTGATTTTCTGTTTCAAAATAACAATATTCTGATTGAAAATTGACTTTTTTTAAAATTGTTACAAGAGTTGAAATTCAAACTGTGCTTTTTTTGCCAATTAATTACAAAATTCATTTTGATAATACTTCATAAGTATTGTTCCACTTTGTAGAAATACATAATAAAATAGGAAGGAATTCATGTGTTTCATTTAAAAAATATATTAGCATCTTCTGAAAATAAGATTGAGAATACTGAAAATACTTATTAATTTAATTTTGGATCATGCTCCATATTTTAAGAAATTCTAGCATAATGTACTGTTAAATACTGAATGAAAAAGAAGCAGGTAATTGATCTCTTAAATATATGATTAATCATTTAACGACTCATAAAAGTCATTTAAAATAGCAAAATGTAATGTATTTTTTTTCTTTGAAAAGTTATGTATTTTTATTTTGTTAAACTGTATAGTTTTTATTGCTGTATTATATTTTCTCATTTATACATTTTAGATTACCTGAAATAGAGGCTTTTACATTTATTGATGTTTATGACAGAGGAGCCTACAAGTCGCTTGAAGATTTTACGGGACCTGGCCAAGACAATTTATCATGGACTCATGGAGTTCCTCCTCTAAAAGTAATTTTTGCGGGTTATTTAAATAACTTCATATAGTATTCTGTATCTATGAATGCTTAGATATAAATAAATTATTTATTAGTGTAAAGTAACGCTTTACTTTTTAACGTTGTTTTAATTTTATTATGATGATTGTTTGATTGGTTTATGTTGAATAAAACAAAGTTCTGTTATCCCATGTTATGAGAATTTGTTTTAGAGCACTTTATTTAAAATATAATTATTTGTTCCGTGTCAAATATTTTTATCTCATTTTTCCGATTTGAACTGGCCACAGTAGCTTAGTGGTTATTGTTGCAAACCCATTGCCTGTGTCACTTCAGTTGAATTGTGGGTTCAAGTCTTAATCCATGATGTAGAAATTTTGAAAGGGAGATGCCAACTCAGGTGTTATCCTTGTCATTTTGACTTCAAAAATATGAGGTTTGTTGCCAGCAGCCTTTAAGTGCAAATGTAAGAATTAGTTAATCATTTGTTAAATTTTTTATGATATAGTTTGTTGTAAATTATCTCAGATACTTATGTGTATATATGAGAGTGAAAGAGATATATGGGTTTCAAATTTTATAGTGATATGCTATTCAATGAATTTTTTGTTTTAAATTTGTTTTAAATGGCAATTAATTATATTTAATAAAGGTGAGTAAAAAATTTATTTCGGAAAACTATCTCAAGTATTAATATTATAATTAAATAATATATATATTTAAATATATATATATATATATATATATATATATATATATATATATATATATATATATATATATATATAGAATTATGCAAAAAAGTAGGAAAAATAAATTATATTTATTGTTGATTTATTTTCAGGTATTTACTACCATGTGCTGGAATTTAGTTGAAATAGCTCGTCAACAAGATGGTGATGGAAAGGGTCTACTGAATTTATGTAATGCTTTAGAATTATTGGCCATTCTGACTCCTACTGACACAGATCATAAGTTGCTTCTAGCTAGAGTGTACATGCATCTTTGTATTAATATGACCCGAGTAGGTACAATGTTTTGCTGTAAAATTGTGCTCATGTTTATTATTTCATTGAATTTCAATTATATCATTGAATTTCATTTATTGGAACTATGTAGCAAGGCAAATCATTTGATTTTGTGACAATTATCCTTATATTATTAAAAAAAATTTAAAATGAATATTTGTGTTTATTTATAAGTAAATAATATAAAATTTATACCTAACAGGTAATCAGCTTGCTTCAAGAAATTACTGAACAAGATCCTCAGTCTACTGGAGTTGTTTCATATATGTATCGTTCTGCTATCACCACTCTTGAAACTCAGAGGATTAAAGCTGAAGGACAAAAGGTTATTACACCGTACTATTGCATTATTATATAGAAATATATTTATACCTTTATTTTTTAAATTATCGTGTATAATATCTTTATTTATTCCTATAATTTTTATATTTTCATTTTTCTAGTAATCTTATTTTAATTAAAAAAAAAAAAGTAAAAGATTTCTAACAATTGGATTTTTTTTCATGATTGACACATCATGAATTCCATGGCATGTGTCCATGAAGCTTGATATTAGCTAACAAATAATTTCTATTAATTTTTTTTTTAAATAAGGATTTTTCTAAGATATAGAAATGCATATCATGGAATGGTTTACCTCAGACAATCTTTCCTATTGTTATTCACTGTATCTGAAATATTTATATTTTGAAAGAAAGCAAGGAAAAAGTCAAAACCTTTAAATGATTCTAAAATATTTTGACTAAAATCTCCTTTAAGATAATCCTTAAGTAGCTTATGGAAATATAGTTATCATGAATTGTGCAATTTTGCATTTTATTCATGTTTTTTTTTTACTACTTCTCAATATATTGTTTTAATCTTGTTAATATATGACTAATTTCTTTTGGCTAGATGTGTTTTTTGTTATTAATATGTGGATGAATCTTTGTAAATGCTGAAATATGCACTCTCTATTTATTTTGCTTACTTACATACATACTTATTAAAACTGTAAAATTGTGACTAGTATCCATTAGCTGTGATTTATTTTTCGTGCCTTCCTTGATTCCTTTTTTGTTAAGAAATTAATAAATTCTTGATTTTATTAGCCATTTCGTAACATTTCATTTTTAACCCTATTTTTTAGTATATTGTAGTTTGAAATATAATTTCAAAATATATTTTCAGATTAAATGCCAACCTCGAGACCAAAATTGTACTGTTAAACATGCTGTTGGTATGATTATGAGACATCAAAAGTAAGTTTTATATTTTCAAATTAAGTTAGTTTATCCCCCTTAAAATAAATTTACAAATTGTTATGAAAATGTTTTAAATAGTAATAAATTGAATTTTATTATTTAAGGTAAAACTGAAAATAAAACTGAGATGATAAGGTATGCAAAAAGCTACATGCATATCTATAATTATTTTTAAAATATTTATTTTAAAATTCACTTCGAAATTTGTTTGTTATATTATACATAATATTTAGTAAAGCATCAACATAACAAAGTAATAGTTTGAGGCATTCACAGATTTTTGAAAATAAATATAAGTGATATTGTTGGTAATGTTAAGAATTTTATATTTTTAAATTCAAACTAATTTACC
Source organism: Nephila pilipes (assembly GCA_019974015.1). Taxonomy (NCBI): domain Eukaryota; kingdom Metazoa; phylum Arthropoda; class Arachnida; order Araneae; family Nephilidae; genus Nephila; species Nephila pilipes. The sequence continues at coordinate 478,670 of BMAW01088834.1, read as the reverse complement.
AGCAATAGAGTGCATTTTGTAATTATATGATACACATCATTCATATTATTTAAATTTTAAAAAATAGCCTACACTTATGAAAATGTTCTTTCAAAACAATACAATGCTTATGCTGTTTTCTCCACAGCCAGGTAATCGTTTTTGTATGAAAAGTTAACTATGAGTTAAATACCTGCTGCAAAAAGATATATTTTCCCAATACAGAAGTGATATAATGAGAAATTTTTATCATTTGTACTGAAGTATAAACTAACAATTTTGTAGGGTTATAATCCTGACATTACAGATAGATTAATAAAAGTTAAAATTTGTAATGTATACTTTGAAGAATTGTCTGTCAACTTTACTGAACGAAATAGTTTTTAGTTGTAATGTTTTGAAACACAAAATAAAATGGGGAGAAGTTTTTATCACAGGCAAATTTGAAATTGAAAGATGTAGTTATCAATGACAATTTTTTTTTTTTTTGAAAGAAATGGAAAGAGGAAAATTTAACTGTAGATTAAAGCTGGTTAGAAATATTTTCATATTTAAAAAAAAAAAAACATATCCCTCATTTAAATTTAAAATTATTTATGGAATGTGCTCTATGTTGCCCTGGCACAATTGCTGATGTAGAGAGGGTATTATCGTTTACTGCAGGCTGTTTTGAAGTGTGTGTACTATGGAAGAAAATTTAGACTTATACCGAAAAAAATTCATTCTACAGAAAAATAAAATTTTAAGGATTAAAATTTATATAAATTAAAAATATCAAAATCACTCTTTTTGTTATTTTAAATTAAAAATATAATTGAATGAAGTTTAAATTTTGTATCACAAATCTAATCATCCTATATGATATGCCATTCGTACTCTTTTTGGAAGAAAAAAAATGTTGGTCACCTTACAATGTCAATAATCCCAGGCCATGCATAAACGTTAAGCGTGATATTTCTGGAAGAAACAGGGCCAGATTGCGTGGGTCTTACCAAGCTGAGAATGTAATAAACTGCAGAGGAAATTTAACTCTACCTTTTTTTTAATATTATTATAATTCTTATTTACCAAATATTAACTATTAGGAGACATTTTTTTTAAATTAATTACTTTGCTGATGTGAAATGTTTTCTAGCAACAAATATAAAAATTTAGTTAGTAAATGTGTTGAAAATAAAATGTTGGTTTGGAAGATATTTTGAAGTAATATCTGACTTATTTTTACCACTAATTCCACTAAACTGACTTACGTTCACCACAAATAAAACTAAACTTTTTAATAATGAAATAAAAAATACTGACTAAAATCAAAACCTAAAATAAAATTACTTTTTTTAAAATATAAAAATGTACTTGTTTTCTTGGTCACATATTCAACAAGGAATATAAGTTGCTTTTTTCTGCATCAAAGCTTGATACCAAAATAAAAAATAATTTTTTTTCTGTTTGAAGTAAACAAATATTTTTCAACTTTATACATGCCAATTTTTTTCAAGTGTTATTTTTTACCATTTATTTGTTTGTAATTTTACTGAGACTCAGTGGAATGCTTTCGAATGGACATCGTGCTTAATCTGAATCCCAAACAACTGTAACAGCCCTTCACACAAGATTTCCATAAGGCCACATAATTGCTGTGAAAAAGAGAGAAAGATACCAAACTGAGTAGTAAAATTGTCCTCTCGATGGGGTTGTTGTCAACCACCCACATCTTAAAAGAGGCAAGGAAAAGAGAAGTTTTTTTCATGGCCAGTAGCTGTGCTTGAGTGGATCATTTTAGGCTTAGTTTTACACAAAAAAGTAAAATGTTTGAATAGTTAATTATTCAAAACAAGAATACACAATTTTGTAATAGGTTTGTTTGTATTAACTTGAGGGAGTTTTCACTTCCACAATTCAAATTATTTTTGTCATGTTTTATTTATTGTCAAATTATTTTTTTAAACAACAAAGCATTTTTTTCGGTATTATCTTTTTCGAACTTCCAACTCAATCCCAGTTGTAGATTATTTAGATAATCTAATGTCGTTGTTACAAAATGCTCTGAAATAATTTTTTGCTATTAGCTAAGCCTATTTTCATTAATGGTCATCTAGTCAGGTTCAATTATGGATGCAATTGACCTCCCTATGAGGATATGAGTTAATGTTAAAGCCTCTGTGCCAGCAATCATTGGAACCAATAGTCTGGGATTTAATTTTCCCTCTGCTTGTGTAAAAACTCTTTATTTGTTAAATGTACAATTCATGCTACCTTTTAATGTAGTATTTAAATAAATTTACAACTACCTTCTTGAAGCCTTAAATTATTTGCCTAATGAGATAGATACCACCATTCAATGTTTTCAGAATTTATATGCCATGTCAAAAGGTTATCTGGTGGATTTATCAAATTTAACTATTTAGTGAGTTCTGAATTATTTCCAGTAAAGTTCTTAACATTGTCTGTATAGAGTTTACTACATTTATCTCTTCCAGATACAAATCTTTTTTAATGTAGCTATAAATGCAGCAGAAGTTAAATCCGTAACCATTTCTTCAGGTGTATAGTCTTGGTTACTTTAAAAATAAAGATACAGGCAGAAAGGCTCAAAAAATCAATTCCAGAAATATTATAGGGATAATTTTGGTGATCTTTCATTAAATTGTTCTTCAGTTGTTGATTCTAAAGTAAATTACACACTTGTGTGCAATTTTTTACTTCGCAAACTTCTTCCATTTGCTATCAAAAACTTTTCTGTTAAATAATTTGATGGAGAATTAAACTCAGAGTGAAAGCATTTTTTATGATAATGTTTTACAATTATCTCTGTGAATTTATGGTTAGATGGTAGAAGAATAGGGAATTTTGTATCCTAAGTTACTGTATCAGAGCCCTCCTCCTACTTTCAATAGTCCGTCAGTAAATGGGTGTAAACTACAAGTAATTAACTGATTTTTTGTATTTATATGTATTACATATTAGGGTTCTAAATTTTATTTCAGAAGAAAATACTTATTTTTGTATTAATTTTGCGCAAGTCATTTCAGCTATCCGAATTTCTGATGCTTTTGAAGATCAGACTGCTTATCTTTATTTTTGCAATTTCTTAAGAACCAGATTATATAGCTTAGAATATTCATACAAATTTAAAATTGCTATTTCTCATGTGAAATAAATTAGAAATAAAGACACTGTTTGAAATAATAATAAAAAAAAAAGTTTTTTAAATGAGATTCCTCATTTTTAAGTTTTTGAAGAGTCCTTGAATATTACAGCAATTGAAATCTCCACATGAAATTAACTCTGCTGGATTATTCTCCAACTACACATCTCCGAATGTTGCACATATATCATATCCTGTATTCTTGTCTCTCTGTTGGTGATTTAAGTTTTTAATTGGTGAGCTTTTCTGTTTTTTGAGCTTAATACAATCATTGAATCACTATAATAATATACAGAGTCAACTTAAGTTTCAGGGCAATCTGTACTCATTTCATTAGCTTCTTTAACAGAACTGCAATACAGAATCCCAAACAGGGCACAGTGATTGTTTTTATGAGTGAGACTGTCACTGTCTTTACAAGGGATTTTCTTGCTATTAATTTGGACATTTCTTCTGATTTGGAAGGAGTTTTCAGATATATATCCGTATAATAAGCTACTTTGAACATATCTGAAAAGCAATGCAGTTCTATCAGAGTTAGTTTTGAAATTACAATGCTCTCTCAACTTCTATAGTATTACTCTTGAGAGCTGCTAAAAATCTTTTCCACTCTTTTGCTTCTTTTATGCAAAGATGGTCATACCAATCAAAACCCAGTATCCATAACTTCTGTAGAAAATCTTTGCTTTGATAACAGCCGGTCTTCAAGTGGGTAAAATATGTGTGCTGTTGATGATAGCACTTATCGATTCATAGTACCCAATTTCTTTTCTTTTTGTATTTTGAAAGGAAAACAATCTTTATTTGACTTCTAAGAGACACCAAGTGCCTTCATTTCTTTCGAATTCGAAAATAGATAATTTTTATCTTTGTTTACAGTTAATTCATAATTACTACACCATTCATGCAGTGACACACTTCCAATATTCAATATACCAATTAATTCATATTGAAACTCTTTCGTAGTGAATGTTAATTTGTCATCCATGTACAAATGCCAGCATAAATTTTAAATTTAATACTATTAGTTATGTGGTTGGTTTAAAAGTACCACTTTTGGGAATGAGATATTTCTCTTTAGTATTGTTCAGTGCTCATTTTCTTATTCTAAAGAGTCCATGAGTAGGATGCCTTTCACATCTAAAAAAATCTATGGCATAACTTTACCACCCAATGAGACAATTTTCGGCTTTGAAGCAAATTCGAACAGAAATAACCCATTGTTTTGTTTGTTACTTGGTTTCAAATGTATAATGATGAATCGAGGTGTCATTCATGACAACAACTCAATATGGCAATAATCGAGACTAATCTATAATTTAGTGTCAAATTTGTTTTGGTAACATTTAATAGATGGTAGCACTTAATGGGAATACCAACTTGCTGTAGCAACACCAACTATTGTCAAAAACAAGCACTTTTTGAATCACTTTTGTATTAAATTATTTTTGTTAATGCTTCATGACTTTCAGAAATGCTTAATTATTTTTTTTTTTTGTATTACATTAATAATGTACCTTAAAGTTTCTTTTATTATAATATATCTTATATTTAGGAACAAATGACATAAGTGTAAAGGAAAGTTTTTACATTGACTTATATTTTAAAGAAAATTAAATGCTTAATTCTTTTTTAGGTACAACTACCGATGTGTAATTTACGGTTGGGATAGTGTATGTACAGCTAGCAATGATTGGATATCTCAGATGGGAGTGTTTGATTTGAAGCATAAAGATAAGCAGCCATTTTATATGGTTTTGGTAGATGATGGGACTAACAGATATGCAGCTCAGGGTATGCAACATATACCGTATTTTAAATTATTTTCATTTATTTTATAAAATTGCATGTATATTTTCAAGTGTAAAAAGTTATGAGTACCACTGTTTTTTTACGTAACTGTGTATGTATATCCTTCAAACCTTGGTGCATGATATGGTTTTGGGGAATATATTTTAATCCCTTATCTTTTAGTTTCCATGCAAAAATTACCCAGTTTTTTATTATATACTTTAAATTAGTGCAACAAGACATAAAAGATTCTATAAATATTTTTCCAATTTTCTTAAAAATATTTTTATAATGCTAGTTAAAAATTTTGGCACAAATTTCCAGTCGTCTGGTTTGCTACTTCTAATATGATTTTTATTAGTTTTTAAACATTTTGCTAATATATATCTAACATGCTTAATCATTTTCATTTAATAAATTACTGTTTTATTGATCTATGTAAGAGATGATCAAATTACTATTAATTATTGAGAAATATCAAAAATAATCATTTTTAGTGCATTATGAGTTTCTTTTCTCATACTTTGGACATGTATAAATATTAAAAGAAAAATCTTTGGGAAATACAACCATTTATGTAATAAAATGATGATTGTGCTAAAATATGTTATTTTTACATAAGGATATAAAACTCCAAATAGGCATTTGGTGCTATGTTTTTTATGGATTGTGAATATTAAACTCTAGAAATTAGGTGTTAAAATATAATTTAGAATGTTTTTGTTATTTTGAAATTAAATGTGAAAGTATTTTAGTTTTTTTTTTTTTTTTTTTTTTTTTTTTAATTTTAATATTTTTGCAATGCATATTAAAGAGTAATAATAATTATAAAAATAAGATACATGTGCAAAACCCCATAGACCATGAAAGTTAATACAATTCCAATTAAACTTATTCCAATCATTTCCTATCTATTTACACCAATCCAATTGTTGTTTGGATACATTTTTGTTTTGTTTGACAGGATTCTACACATGTTCCAAAAAAAGAAACTGATTAGTAAAATAAAACTGTAAAAGTAATTATATATATTTTTATATATTATTGCACACATGAGAAGATACTTCCCTACAACAGTTCTTTTATAAAGGAAAAGATTCATTCACAGAGATGTCATCAGTCATACAAGTTTTACAATTTAAATATGTTAATGAATTGAAATTGTGATTTCATTTTTAAAAGTTCCTTGTATTGAGGTTCGAAGTGAGATGTACTGATTTTAAAGAACAATGCTAAATGCCTATCTGTCAGTCTACTTTTGAAATAATTCTTTCTTAGGTTCATAGTTGAAAACACTTATTCACGTATATAAGAGGAAGCAAACATAGCACTGATTTTCTGGGTGTGAAATATCAAATTTGGGAAACTTTCTTTTCATAATGATTTGTAAAATTCTAACTTTGGCATATTTAGAAACAACTGCTTGAGATGATTGTTAGATTGTGACTCAATTCAAGCTGCAAATCTGATCTCACTGCTTCACAATTTATGTTGAAAGGCATGGTAAAAATATCCAATTCTGCTTGGATGGTACTGAAATCTTGAAATCTGCGTTCAAACTCAAAATGTAGTTTTTTCAAGCCATCCTCGTAATTCTTAAGCTTCTCTTCATTTACTGAGGGTATTGAATTTAACATCAGAAAATGAGACAAGTTGTTCTTAGCTAGCTGCCCAGCAAACAGATTAAATTTTAGTTTAAAAGCTTTGAGATGGGCCCAGATATCATCGATAAATTGATTTTTCCCATGCATCTTGACATTTGAGTTGCTTTTATGACAAAAGAAGATCTGTGAAAAATGCAAAGTCCATAAGCCATCTGTGTCTTCTAACATTTTGCACTCCACAGAACACTGTTTCTCATGGAAAAACGACACAATGTCTTTCAGCTCCCGAATTCATTCGAAAGCACATCCTGCACTAAGCCACCTTACTTTCATGTAATACAGTACATCAGAGTATTCAGATTGCACAGACTAAAGAAAATCTCGGAATTGCCTGTGAGTAAGCCCATGAGATCCAAGAGTTTTACAAGCTTCATGATTGCATTAAGCACAGGTTTCATATTCAATACAGATTTACACAGAGCATCTTGATGTATAACACAATGTAAAAAAACAACATTGTTCCGGGAATAATTCTGATTAAAGAGTCCAAGAAATCCAGATTTTTTTCTTGTCATATTTGGTGCTCCATCAGTCGTAATATTACATACATTTGTTATAGGCACTTTCAAAGTTAGAAGCCCTTTCTGAAACTCACGAAAAATATCACATCCCATTGTAGTTCCCTATAAAGAATACATGGACGCCAGTTCCTCGGTAATTTCAAAGTTCTCATCAACACCTCTTATAAATAATACTAATTGAGCAATACCATTTATATCAGTGCTTTCATCCATAACTATGGAGCAAAATTTAAACTGGCCAATCTCTGACTCTAATTGTGTTATCAAATTTTTATTGATGGCTTTGATTCTAGAAGTCACTGTTTTTCGAGATAAGTTTAGTCTCAAAATTGTTTTTCTTGTCTGGACATAAAACATCACAAACTTAAAGCATGCATTGTTTAACGAACTCCCCATCACTGAGAGCTTTATTCTTTTTAGCAATATTGTATGCTACAATGTAATTTGCATATGTAGCTACTTCTTGGATACTGTTTACTTTCTTGAAAAAATTTTGTCGTCCTCATAATTGTTTGTGAAGACTTTCTGCATTTTTTTTTCTTTCATATTCGGACATTGCTTCGTAATTGAAATTCTTATGCTTAGATGTGAAATGACGGGAAATTTTATATTCTTTGAAGACTGCTACAGCTTCATTGCAGATGAGACACACTGGTTTATCTTTTACAACTGTAAAAAAATATTTCCAAGTCCATTAATCATTAAAAGCTAGTAACTCTGAATCAAGTTTATGTTTTTAGTTGTCATTTTGGAGTTCAAATATTTTATAAATAACCCAAACGAGTACTTGCTATGCTATACTGTTAATAATTTCACCACTATTCACAATGATACTATATGTCCACAATCTTTCCATACGCAGTCAATAATATTAGAACTTGTGCCAAAAGAAAAAGCCCCTGTCCGGAGTCCAAAATGCGCAGTCTGCCACATGTGAGGTCTCATTAACCTATATTGGATTCCATATATCTGCTCCCCGAGAAAGAGGTAACACTTGTTGGTGCTAATCTACAGCTATAACTAACAAAGAACTTCCGCTTTTAACACTTTACCAATTGAAAGCTTGCTATTTCTGTCGATTTATGTTTTGTAGAACAAAAATGGAGAAAGTAAAAAGATTATCAGTCCTTCGTAAAAAGGGACGAACAAAAATAATAATTTGACAAAGTAGAAAAGGAAATGGATATATAATATATAAATATATATATATATATATTTGTATTTGCTTCGGACTGGCAAATCAAAATTCTACCTGCATGCCGAATAAAGCCTTCTGGCAAGCTGTAGTTAGCCCATCCCTGGTTTAAGCAATGAACCCTTCATCTTGGCCACCATTTTGGCGAGAAATGGAAAGTACCGGAACACGCTGGAACCTAGGTGAAATATTGTTTGAAAAGAAAGTTATTGACTTTTTGCGAATTTTCCCGTGTGATGTCATATCTGGCCGGAAGAGGTTTTAATACACCAAGAGTCTGAGAGGCAGGGAATCAGTCTGTCTTTGAAGTCTCTGTTGTGCAGATCAATCGGGAAATAGACTGAATACTATCGACACTTGGAAGTGGAGTGTGCCAGGTGAATTTTTCAGAGAAGCAACATATATCTGCCAGGAATTGTTGGAGCCTGTTCTGGAAGTGCAGAATATTACTGCAGAGGTTGTCCATAATGAGAACTAGTAAGATGGTGATCTGAATGTTGCTGATTTGACTGCAACTGTCCTTACAAATGTCTTTGTTCTTGTATCTGAGTCATTAATCTGTATAAGTGCTGTATTTTCTGTTTGTGCTGTTATTGTTGAAGCTCTGCTACCCGTGTGTCATCTTGAAGATTTGTGATTAAAGTGACATTTGTCATTATCCTCCATGTTCATGTTGGACTGATTTTCACTCTCACACATCCAGGAAATTTTTGTAACAATATATATATATATATATATATATATATATATACACACACAAAATTTTAACATTTCAGGTAAGATGTAATTTTGCATACAACATCAAATGTTATCTAAACTGCAATTTTTACTGATAAAAAAATTTTCATGTCACTAAACAGCCCTGTAAAATAGGATCCTTATTTTTCACATAAGCAAAGGATTTTGATAGTTTTGTTTTAAACAGATGCAGATAATATTTGTGTGTGTGTTTTAGATTTTTATTTCATAATAAGATTTTTTTTCTCTCTCTCTTTTTGCAATGTGTAATTGAATCAATCTCACCCTTTGTTGAAAATGTTTATTTCTGATGTAATAAGATTATTGATTTTGTTTATATATATGATACATTCAATCCAATTTACTAATTTTATGTTCTTTCAATGGGAATGTTACAGAAATTTTCCTAGTTATATTTTTATATAAATTATCAATTAGGTTTTTTTTATTAATTTTTCATTTGTTGCAGAAAACTTGATACCAGACGAGGAAAGGACACCTATAAATCATCCAGATATTGGTCGTTATTTTGAAGCTTTTCGTGGCTCATATTATTTACCAAATGAACTGAAATTACAAGAATATCCTGATGACAATGTAGAAGGAGTTATTGCAACAGGGCATGATTTACTGGGAAATGATGAAGAATGTGAATGATTTTTTTATTTGTATTTCGAACATTTTGTACATAAACTTGTTGTGAATGTTTCTTTATCTCTTACTCTTTGCACAATTTTGATAAAATTTGTTCAAAGAACATTGAATTTCATTATTGCAGTTTTATAATTTTTATAAAATTCTAAATCGATTAATACAAAAAATACTATGGTTTTATTTATATGTAACATGTTTTTTCCCCTCAAATATATAAAATAGTTCATTAACTTGCCTGATATATTTGACTTTCCTCACACATCCAAGGTTAGGCTGAAAAGTTTAAATACAGACATGT